>CAKNXH010064546.1:0-20794 GCA_932178445.1 Andricus quercusramuli | reverse complement strand
ATCAATTAAAATTACTTAACAATACTTTAAAGTAAAACACTAAACATCAACTTCTATAAAAATGATACGCTTGTGAGAAAACATGAATGTAAAAAAATAAACATTTTTGGAATGAACATAATCGTGAATATTGTGTCACGTTCGCATAATTAACTTTTACTGTTCCTTAGAATCAGTAGTTTTTTTAGTTTTTATTGGTACTTCGCTTAAGTAATTTTCAAAGAATTGTCGTCCTTCAGGAGTCAAGAATTGCAAGAGAGATTTTAAATCTTTGACTTTTTCTTTTGTTATTCCGATTTTTTCGGCAGCTGGATTCTTCCCCAAATCATTGAATACCGTCGATTTTTCAATAAAATGAGTCACAGGTGAACTTGTGTAATTTTCGTAGATGTCAACTTTTCCAGCGATACGTTTGGACAATACGTTCACCCGATCTCGAACGCTGGACGAGTTTTTCCATCCAGACTCCTTTTTGTACTCGCAAACGCTCACGCTCGAGACGGAACGGTAGACGGTCCAGATTTCGCGCGTTCCCTTAAACCTACGCTGGCTCGCTCATTTTTCGCTTAAAAAATCTGAAACATTCCAAAAAACTTCTTTAGACCCATATGAAGAACTTCTCCGCGGAAAGTTGTTTGAACTCTAAAATTCCCTCGATACTTTTTCCCGCCGAACGTGAAAAAGCATGGTATTAGATAGCTATTGATAAACATCGACATATTATTAAACAATTAAATTTTTATGCACAAATTAAATTTCGTAGGCAGCGACAGAGTATAATACGCTTAGGGTTCAAATTTTAAGTCATTTCATTGAAATGAGAAAAAGTTACGGCGAGTTTATTTTAAAAAACGTATCAAATTCCGCTCGTCGAAATTTGCAGTTTATATTTTATTTTTCACAAGGTTGAAATCGCACAAAAAAGTTTTCCACACGAAAATTGTGCTCCTCATGAATCTTTATATGCTCATATTTTTTTCGAGAAGTTTTTTTAAAATTTGAGTTTCAGACAATTTTTCGCGTCGTTTTATCTCGAATGGGAGGCAAGGAATACAAGGGCGAGCGTACCGTCGGTTATTGTATCCGGACCCTCAATTAGAAGAAAAAACGATCGTTTGTAAACCTCTGAATGGCAGGACTCTAAAATGCAAGACGTAAATTTCCAGGACCACATTTCAATTTTGAGCTTATGTTTGTGAGGTTATACATTTTTAAACACTCTAGCAGGATAATTAAAGCGCATATCACATTTCTTAGGCATCGTTTTGAATAAAGAAGACATTTTTTTATTCACATAGAACTCATCACTATTAGAGCAATATTAGAGGCTCTGAGACGTAATTTTATGATAAAGTTCAACGCGCTATCTCCTTCTGTCAGTTTTTTGACGGGTTGTCGATTTATGCCCTGTTTGTAATTTCTCAGGATACCAAGTCGTAACAATATTACCCATTTGTGAAATTATGCTAGATACGGCAATTTTACCAAAAAAAGTGTTAAATTTAAATTTATTCACTGACGCAAATTTACTACGTGCCACGCTGATCGAATAATTTCCATAGGTTTCTTATGATGGACATTGTTGAATCTTTAAAATCCAATTCATTCAAGTTCCTAACCAATCTGCACTTTACTATTCAAATTTGCTCGCACCCAATTCCGATTCACCACAATTCAATAATGAAGAGCGCAATCTGCAGTATACAATTCATCGGACTTCATCAATCATCAATTGTATGATGCAGATTCTTTTTTTTCAAGTGAATCTACACTTTACCATTCACTTTGACATCCTTCAAACTCCATTTCATTGAGAACTTGAAACGATTCATGCGTTTCTTTTGTGAATCGTAAATCACCAATTGAACTTAAGTTAGTTTTTTGGGGTTATGTTCTCCTATTCAGGACGTCTTAAAACGATAGAACGAGTACATTTCCGAATGTGGCTTGGCAAATTTAATAGCTGACCAATTCAAAGAGTCCAAAAAACAATTGAAATGCAACTTTCTCAATCTGGAATTTTAAGATACACATTTCAAGGCGATCCAGTTCAATCGTTTCTTTTTTCCTGGGTAAGTTCATCTCCTTAGTTAAGGGCGTTGGTTGAATACGACTTGGAATTTTTTTTATAAGCACGGCACTGACTCCATATATAATTTTTTCCAAGTATTTGAGATCAAAAGAGAGAAAACTTATCAAATGTCCGGGGATTTGCGAGATCCTCGGATCAACAAAATTCATAGCATTTGAACGGCGAGAACTGTTCGCAAATTTATTTGTTTACTCACAATTCTGAGATCACAGAAGCATTTTCAGTTGTCATCCAATATCCGAAGACCGAAAACTTGATAATGGCGAACCTAAATTTTGCGAAATACGTCGCGAAATGGAGAAAAAAGCGTAACAAAATTAAGATGTCCTGTGTATGTGAAGACCGTAAGACTATTTGCAAGGAGCAAAGCAAACTCGGCATATAAACCAGCTGTCAAATTCGCGCTCCGAATCTCCCATGCTCTGAAGCCCGCACCACAAATTGCCACTCGCGAAATCGGGGCGCCCTTCCTTATCGACTGCGAGTCCAGGCTTCGAGTCTCCAGGATTCAATTGAGAAATAAAAATAAAAAATTTGAATAAAATTGACTACAAAATATTTGAAAAGTTTTTGCAGACATCATCTGCAAATGCACCAATTTAATAGATGAATCAATTTTTGATTGTATATAAAGTAAATGTACCCAGTTTGAAATTATAAGTTTGAAATTATGATTTGAACATTTTGAAATTATAAATTCAGCAAGTCATCCAGCAATAAATTCCCGAACCATCAAATTTGATTTCTGAAATTTGGAAAATATGCACTCTGCAAATTTATTGATAAATTCCAAGTTTATCAAGTGGTCCAACTATAAATTAATTATGTGAAGAAGCTTGTACCGGGGGACACGGATTCTGGTCATCTTTTGTGAGCGAAGAGGGCCTCATTTGAGATGAAAAAAACTGAAACCGTTTACTAAGATGGAAAGCGGTTTACGAGAAAACGGGTGACAAGAAATCGATGAGTTTGAATTATAGGCCGATAGAGGAAGCAACGGCGGGGTAGTGGTCTAGGTTCTAGGCTACAGATTGTGGCGTCATGCGTTCGCATCCTCGTACTCTCTTAAATTTTTTTTTGTTTCTAATTTTTTTTCAATAGATTAAGGTGAATATGCATAAATATTATAAAAACAACAATAAAAAGTTTCAAAAATCTATTTTAGGAATACAAAAATTATTATTGATGACATAAAAATAATTTTTTAATCTGTTGATTTTTACATCAATCATTTCTTTGATTCGTGCATAAATTTCGGGATTTTCGTTATAAAAACTAGTTACGTGTACAGTTATGACAATTTTTTGCTGTTAAATATTAATATTTTGTGAATAGGATGAAGCAACAAAACTCTTTTTTGTGATAAGCTTTTAGAGGGCGGGGGTGCTAAAAAATTGTCTTTATCCTCCAATAAATCGTCAAAAAAAATGAAGAACATGAATAAAATCAATAAAATTAATAAAACGGATAAAAAAACAGAATGAATCAAATAAATGAAATCAATAGAATCAATGAAATCAGTGAAACCGATATAAATTTTATTTTACTGATTTCATTCATGTTTTTCATTTTATTGATAATAAATTTATTTTAATGATTTTAGTGATTTCATTCGATTTATTGATTTTATTGATTCATTTGATTGTATTTTTTTGAAAATCGAATATTTATGTTGATTTTCTTTATTTCATTACAAAATACAATGAAATGAATCAATAAATTGAATAAAATCACTAAAGTCAAGAAAATCAAATTATAATCAATAAATTCACAATTATACTGATTTTAGTGATTTCATTCAATTTATTGATTTTTTGGATTCATTTCATTGTATTTTTCAATGAAATGAAGAAAATCAGTATAAATTTACGATTCTTTTAATAAAAAATACAATCGAATGACTCAATAAAATCAATAAATTGAATGAGATTACTAAAATCGATAAAATCAATTTATTATCAAGAAAATCAATATTAAAAAAACAAATCAATGAAATCTACTCTTCACTGATTTTAGTGATTTTATTCAATTTATTGAGTTTATTGTTTTAATTAATTTATTTTATTTTATTGATTTTATTGATTTTGTTGATTTATGTTATATTTTAAAATATGGTGAGGGATCTGAGAAATGTATACATACACTCTTGAGTTTTTACTTGTACCCATGTGTATTTCATACTATTCTTGCTATTCTCACTCTCTCTCAATGTCGACCCGACTTCCCTAGAAGGGAGAAATGTACTGCCACGAGACAGTCGCCTAATTGCCGGTGCTCGTGTTGACGATGCTACTCCGCAGTCAATCGCCACGCATCCCTTGGCCGTGCGACCGTCCAAGGTGGTGTCTCTAATCTTCCAAATTTAGCTGACGGCAGCATCCGTTCTCACGCTAGTTGCGAGCGGATTGAGCCAAATATGAATTTCAAAGTCACATGACGTGACATCTCCCCGGGGTGAGAAGTCAACGCTCCAGTGTTGTATCATTCAAGATTGATGTTTCTATGTTACATATGATTTTAAACGCGAATAGAGAGAGAGAGAGAGAGAGACGTTTACAAAAGATCATTTTATGTGATTCTATACAATAGGTTTCACTTCATGGTATGTTATGAGTATGTGTGTGTTAATTTACAATTTGCAACTTCCCGTGATTCTATACAATCCAAAGGTGGAATCTTCAGGGTCTAGTGGCTTTTTATGTTCTAAAGATTCCCGCGATGTTATTGTTGGATAAGAGCAGAATCTTTCGTGAAGCTTGTGCACAAAGTAATGTAATGTAATGTTGTGTAGTCTACACTTACAAAATTAATTGTCTATCTATATGAACATACAAATGCAATGTGCAGTTGCTCGCTCTTTGATTTTGGTCATTAGCTGTAAGATTTTTATTATCATGTGGAAACTTAATTTCCTCCATTTCGATTAATTCCTCACTTTTTATGTTAGGCTGTGCATCCCTATTGTAATTTGTTGAACAAAACGATGAAATGAATCAATAAAACCAATAAATTGAATAAAATCAGTGAAATCAAGAAAATCAAATTATAATCAATAAAGACAAAATTATACTGATTTTAGTGATTTTATTCAATTCATTGATTTTATTGATTTTTCATTGTACGGATTTTATTGATTTCATTGATGTCACTTTTTTTTATTGATTTTGTCGATAAGAAATCGCTTTTATTTATTTTAGTGATTTCATTCAATTTATTGTTTTTGTTAATTTATTCGATTCTATTTTTTAATAAGAAAAATCAAGTAGATCAATAAGATCACTAAAAACGAAAAAATTAAATTATTATCAATAAAATAAAAATCAATAACATCAATGAAATCAATAAGTTGATTTTATCGATTTTAGTGATCTCATTCAATTTATTGATTTCATTGAGTCATTTGATTGCATTTTTCAATAAAAGAATCGAATATTTATACTCCTTTTCTTTATTTTATTAAAAAATACAATGAAATTAATTAAAAGAATCAATACATTAAATAAAGTCACTAAAAACAATAAAATCAAATTATTATCGAAACAATAAAATTAATGAAATGGATAAAATCACTAAAATCAGTGTAATTTTGACTTTATTGATTGTAATTTGATTTTCTTGATTTTATTCAATTTATTGATTTTATTGAGTTATTTCATTGTATTTTCTAATGAGATAAAAAAAAAATCAATATAAATGTTCAATGAAAAAAATACATACAAATGAATCAACAAAATCAATAAATTGAATGAAAACACTAAAATCAACAAAATCAATTTATCATCAATAAAATGAACAACATCAATCAAATCAATAAAATAAAATTCATATCGGTTTCGCTGCTTTCATAGATTTTATTGATTTCATATATTTGGTTCATTCTATCCGTTTTATTAATTGTATGCATGTTCTTCATTTTATTGATAATTTATGGGAGGATAAAGATAATTTTTTAGTACCGCCTTCCAAAGGCTCATCACAAAGAAGATTTTTGTTGCTCAAACCTATTCAAAAAATATAAATATTTATCAGCAAAAAATTTTCATAACTTTACCATTAACTGATTTTTATTATTTCAGAAATCCCGAAATTCATGCATGAATCAAAGAAATTATTGATAAAAAAATCAACAGATAATAAAAATATTTTAGTGTCAACAATAATAATTTTTTGTTCCTAAAACTTATTTTTGAAACTTTTTATTGCTGTTTTTATCATATTTATGCATATTCGCGATAATCTATTGGAAGAAAAAATTAGAAACAAAAAAAATTGAAGAGAGTACAAGGATGCGAACGCATGACGGCAGAATCTATAGCCTAGAACCTAAACCATTACCCCGCCGCTGCTTACTCTATCGGCCTACAATTCAAACTCATGGTTATTCTGCGCGGATTTCTTGAAATCCGTTTTCCTGTAAACCACTTTCCATCTTAGTAAACTGTTTCAGCTTTTTTCATCTCAAATGAGGCCCTCTTCGCTCACAAAAGATGACCAGAAGCCGTGTCCCCCGTTACAAGCTTCTTCATATAATTAATTTATAGTTAGACCACTCGCTATCCTTGGAATTAATAAACAAATTTGCAGAGAGCCTAATTTTGATATTTCAGAAATCGAATTTGATGGTTTCGGAATTTATTGCTGGATAACTTGATTTTATAATTTATAATTTCAAAATTTTCAAATCATAATTTCAAACTGGGTAAATTTACAAATTTTCATGCAATCATAAATGGTGTGGACTTCAGAGCATCGGAGATTTGGAGCGCGAATTTGACAGCTGGTTTTTATGCCGAGTTTGCTTTGCTGCATACAAATACAGTCTTATGGTCTTCACATACACAGCACATCTTAATTTTGTTACGCTTTTTTCTCCACTTCGCGACGTATTTCGCAAAATTTAGGTTCGCCATCATCAAGTTTTGGGTCATCGCATATTGGATGACAACTGAAAATGCTTACGTGATGTCAGAATTGTGAGTAAAAAAATAAATTTTCGAACGTTTCTCGCCGTTCAAATGCTGTCTTCTGCTATTCGCAGATTTCTCCGTTTTAAAAAATTCATAATTTTCTCGAAAATAATTATTGCCTCAGAAAAAGGCTTCCTTCCTATAAACTTTGTTAATCCGAGGACCTCGCAAAACCCCGGATATTTGACAAATTTTCTTTCTTTCGCTCTCAAATACTTGGGAAAAATTATAGATGGAGACAGTGCCGTGCCTATAAAAAAAATTCCAAGTCGGATTTAACCAACACTCTTAAGCAATATAAATTGCTGAACATTTTTTTTGTCCTTAAAAATTGCTTTTTACATGAACATTCATCTGTTTGAATTTTTTAAAAATTAGTCTTTTTTGGTAGAACTAAACTTTTTTTGATTTGAAATATAAAACGTGTTGTCTTTGTGGGCTAGAATAACAAGTATACTATTTTTTCTCTCGCAAATGGACCAACTTGGTTACATTTGTTTTCTTCCATTATTGAGAAATCTTTCTTGGTCAGAAATTTGAATTTGGTTGAAAAATCGTCTTTTTTCTTGTCAAATTCACATCTTTCTGTCAGAATTCCAGATTTTTGGTTAAAAATTAAACTGTTTCCTTAAAAATCAATCTGTTTTGTTTACGAATTCACCATCTTTTTTTACAACTTTATCTTTTGTTGTAAAGAATTAATCTTGTTAATATTACTATTATTCATATATTTCGTTACAAATTCAACTACGTTGGTGAATATTCTTAGTTTTTAGATTAAGTTTACTGTTCTTGATTGAGAATTGCAACATTTTTTGTTGTTGGAAATATTTCCAGTATTAAAGTTCTTGTTCAGAATTATAGATATATATATATATATATATATATATATATATATATATCTTTTTTTTTTGAAATTTAAATTTGGTTCAAAAATCTTCTTTCTTGTTGTCAAACTCCCACTTTTTTTGTCAAAATTCCAGATTTTTTGTTAAAAATGAAACTGTTTCCTTGAATATCAATCTGCTTTGTTTACGAATTCACCTTCTGTTTTTGCAAATTCATCTTTTTTGATAGAAAATTAATCTTGTTAGTTTCACTATAAGTCATCTTTTCTGTTACAAATTCAACTAATTTGGTGAATATTCTTAGTTTTTGGGTGAAGTTTACTGTTCTTGATTCACAATTGAAACTTTTTCTTTGTTGGAAATATTTCCAGTATTAAAGTTCTCGTTCAGAATTCCTTTTTTTTTTGTGGAATATTAAACTACGTAGTTGAAAATTGACCTACTTTGTTCAAAATTAATTTTTTAAGGAAATATTAGCTTCTATGGTTGGAAATTAAATTTTTTATTTACATTCACTTTAATTCAAATTTCATTTTTTCAACTGACAATACAACTATTTGGTTGAAATTTTATGTATTCAAATTGACTTTTTTGGTTCAATTTAATTGGGTTTTATTGAAAAGTGATTTATTTGTGTGAAATTCCTGTTTTTGGGATACAATTCACCTTCGTTGGTGAACAAGTTGCATCTTTTTGAATAAATGTGGGACTGTTTGACTGGAAATTAATCTGTTTTTGGTGAAGATTCAACTATTTTGTTAACAATTGGTCATTGTTGGATGGATTATGTTGCTGTTGATTTTAAATTAAAACATTTTACGTCGAAACGTTTAAACTATCATATTTATTCTAAAGAATTTACATATTTTGTTGGAAAATTGTACTACGCTGGTGAAGAATCATTTTTTTGCAGATTCATTTCTTTGGTTCAAAGTTTCACTACTTATGATTTTCCTACAAATTATCTCGTACAATTTTTTTCTCATTACAGGAATTATAGGAACAAAACAATCGCGAAGAATGTGTGAGACATTCATTATCGGAACATCATTATATCATAGTAATAATAATTATTATTTAATTATACCTTTTCACAAGGTTCCGGTTGAATGTTCATATCTTCGGTAAAACGTTTCGTTAAAGTTCATATGTTTTGTAAGGTTGATGCCTATCAACCCGGGAACTTTCCACCGCCAAATATATCTATTAAAAAGTTGAACAAAAAATGTTGTTCGGGAGTTGTGGCTGATAACCATTTTGGAAAGCCGAAAACAATACAAACATGAAATATGCAAATTGTATGGACCAACTACAGAGAAAAAACAGATTGTAATTTTTACAGCGATTGTAGAGTACTCTTTACCTGCAACAAACATTACCTTCACATGATAAGATGTACCTGCCACAAGGGTAATGGTTAATAAGTGAACTCTATTGAATCTTGTTTTGTTTCGATGCTGAACAATTCAAAGTTATCAACTTTGTTGAGCAGGTAATACATTTCGATTTGAAATATATGAAATTCAAAGCGTTGCCACATAACGGGCATGAATTCGCGGTAGAACCCAATGCGGTTGGATTGTACACAATATCCATTAAAAAGATCGCGATGACTTATTAGCGTGGACCAACTATTTCCCAGCTTCCAGGCGAGAAGAAACTGAAGGGTCTTCCGCTGCACTTCTTCAAGGCAAGTGAATTTCCGTGGTGAACCGTTATCTCGCCTTTTTCGCCTTGCTCGCTTGGCTTGCTCCATCCGCGAATCTGGCCGTGAATCTTTGCTCGCGTGGCTTGCTCCAGCCGTGAATGTAGCCGTGTATGTATGAATGTACCCGACTAAGTAGTCCCTGTTTACTACAGAAATTCACTTGCGTTGAACAGTACAGCGGTAGACCCTTCAGTTTCTCCTTGCCTGGAAGCTGGGAAACAGTTGGTCCACGCTAATAAGTACCCGTGACCTTTTTAATGGATATTGTGCACAATCGAATGGTATTAGGTTCTGCCGCGAATTGATGCGGGATAATGAATTCTCAATTCCCTAAATATTTGGGAAAAATGTATACTTGAAAATTCAGAAATATGAATTTTAAATCAAGAAGTTACTTTTTAACCAAACCACATGAATATTCAACCAATTGTTTGACTTTTCAAGCAAAGAAATGAATTTTCAACCAAAACCATGCGAAAAAGTTATCATGGTAAAATAATAATAATAATGATAATGATTATTATTGTGATATAATGATTTTTCGCTAATCAATTTCTCGTAATTTGCTTGCTATTATAGAAATAAGTATAGGGGAGAGTGTAGGAATAGTAATTTTAAGAAAAAGAATTATACAAATTAATAATGTTCAAATGTGGGCAAAAGTATTGCACAAAGTATGTCACATTTGTTATTTCTGTACTCCCTATAATGACAAAGAAATGAAAGTAAATTCAATGTAGGAGGATAATTGTAAGCGTCTCATGATTGTTCCTACAATACTTTTTCGTAACGGAATAGTCTTGAACTTTTGGCTTGAAAATCCGAGTAATTGGTTTTTGGTTGAACTGCAATTGTTTTCGTGGCAAATTTTACCATTTCTTGGAACATTCATCTTTTCAGGTTGAAAACTGAACTGTTTAACATAACCATTTAACAATTTTCTTCCATTTCCCATAACCTTCCTGAAAATGGAACTATTTTCTTAAAACGTCAATTTTCTAATTGAAAATTCATCTTTCTTGGTAGAAAATTGTTTTTTGTTCAAAATGTTTCAAGTAATGATATTGCGCTCGGGGTCTTCTTATTTGGTTCATAATCCTATTATTATATTTATGATGCAAAATCCAACTATTTTGGTGCAAAATTTTACTATTTGGTGGAAAATTGAACCGTTTTTTTGAAGATGTTCCTTTTTGCTTGAATTTGACTATTTCTCATTCAAAATGGAAATATTGTTTGTCTGACCTGTCACCTATACTATATTTTTCGCTGACGATTTATCTTCTAGATTAAAAATACATATATCATTATTGAATGTTTTCAGTACTTGGTTAAGAAGTAATTCCACCTGTTAGGGATTCATCTCCTCAGTTAAGGAATATAAATTGCTGAAATTTTTTTTTTTTTTGCTCGTCGTTAATAGTTATTTTTTCACATGAAAATTCAACTGTTTGAATTTTTGATAATTATTCTTTTTTGGTGGAACTCAACTTTTTTTTTATTTGAAACAAAAAATTTTTTGTCTTCATGGGTTGGAATAGCAACTATACTATTTTTTGTGGACAATACATTTTTTTGCTCGCAAATTGAACAACGTGGTTACATTTGTCTTATTACATCACTGAGAAATCTTTCTTGGTTGGAAATTTGAAATCGGTTAAAAAATCGTCTTTTTTCTTGTAAAATTCACATTGAAACGGGTTCACGCGTCTCCACATTTATATAATAATACGCAAGATGGAAATATTAGCTCTAGCCTAATAAATAACTTTGCGGTCGGTAGGAAAAATCAATAATTTACAGTGCGCATGACAGGGCCAGAAGTTAGGGAGACCAGTGGGACCAAGACGCGCTGTGAGGATATGGGGAGCTCGGAGAGAATAGAGGACTCACTCGTCACAAGACTGATTAGCGGAACGGTCAATCATATAATCAACGCTGATTTTCTCAGAAGTGAGACTTAGTTTTACCGCAGGCCAGCGAGTTTTTCCAATCGAGGGTAACTTGAGCACCCAGGATAACGAACTAAGTAACCTGGATGTTCCATAGGAACAAAAAACACTAAATATTTCCTCTTTTAAAGGATTGTCAAAAAAATAAACTTATACGGGACTGACTTTTGCTTATTGCATGTATGGTGTGAATTTGTGCTTCTCTTTGGGAACATTAGCCTTCCTGTACCAGGTCTTCGACCTGGGGCTCTAGGCTGATGTACTTATGAGAGACTCAGGTCTACACCGGCACGCCCTAAGCGGGAGTCTGGAAAAACCCAGTTATCTCTTGTTAAAGTCGTCAAAACGAAATCAGGAATCCTAATCGCACCCTCTACCAGGTTTCTGATCTGGGGCTTGTGCAATCTGAATTCTATGGATTAGTTTGACAATCAAAAGTTAAAAGGAGATAAAGAAATATTAAACAAGTACTGAAAAAAAGCTGTGGAAAATCCTAGTCACACCCTCTACCAGGTTCTCAATCTGGGGCTTGTGTGACCTGATTTTTCATTAAGTTAGTGTATCTGCGAAATACTGGTTTAATAGTCATTCCGTGGTCCTTGTTTGAGTCTGGAGAACCTATGGTGTGAGAAAACACCCAGAATGGAAATCCAGAAGCGAATGAGAACTTCAAAATGTCTCATATAAGTAGAGTAAAATTTTAAGTCCACTGCCAGGCGTGTAAACCTGAAGAATTGTGGGTTTTTTGTAGGAAACTAAGGTGAAATCCTCTCGAAGACACTGCACCAAGTGTTGGTTGGACGAAGCTTTAGTTATGGCAAATCCGACGGAATAAATTTATAAAAAATCCTGGATGCTCAGAACGAAAAAGGTAGGGCTCAGAGTAGACTAGACAATAAACAAACAAAAAATCGTTCCATACGAGTTCTCTTCACGGCACTCCTGTGATCCCACAATCCAAGAACAAAAAAAAAAGGAAATATAAATTCGCGAAAACATTGCTATAAATCGATGAAATGAATCAAAATCGTAATCAGGTTAGAGTTTTTGAGTCATCTTCCGTGGTTGAGTTAAGATCTGTTGAAAGCTACATTTGTCAAGACTTCTTAATTGCCAATTATTTTCGTTTTAAAGGCTTGCGCGTAAAAAAAGCATCCAAGCTCGTCAAGGGGAAAATGGAGTACAAATTCCCGTCCCTAGGATATCTCAGTTAGTTTAAACAATAGGGTGGTTAGGGCTAATTTTAATGTTCTTCCCAAACTTGACCCAGTTTGTATGATTGGTCTCGAGTTGTTGGATAGAGTTTATTAAATGCAAGTCAGAGTTATAATCTTCAGCAATTCTCAATATTGCTAAAGAAATCCTGATTTGCGACATTACCATTAACTAACATTAAAAAATGCCAAATTTTGTATAGAATTTCAATATGAGGAAAATGAGAGATAAGAAAATGTAGGTAATATCGATGATATCGGATCTCATCCCAACTTCGGAAAATAACATTAAATCAAAAATAAACGATGAAGCATGTGGAATATTCGATAATGTTACAACTGGTACCCCTGGTGGGACCCAGGAGTTTTTCAAAGTCTCAGAGAGATTTGCGTCGAAATTTCCTGTAGGTCTGTAAGTAGAAAGTAATTAATTTTCTCTTACGCAATACGAAGACACTCAGACACACCGCGATCATAAATATCCACACGCGATGGGTATTGTCTGCACGGGCTGATTAGGAAAGCAATTATAGCGGACTAAAGGTCGACAATCAAGCCGACAAGTTGGCAAAAATATGGTAGCAGACTTGTCTGAATATCACACATAAACAAAAATCAATTAGAGGTAACAGATAAGTTAAATGAAATCGAAAACATTTAATTCCGAAATCGAAGTAAATAGCGAATGAATATGAAAGTAGAATCGGGAAATTAGATCCTAAGAAAAACGTGCAATTTGGAAAATCTAGAATGAGATTAAGTCCAAACTACACCAAAATTTAAAAAGCAATAAATTTTCAAGAAAATCGTATAATTCAGAAAATTTAAACGGAGTTTAAAAACAAAACTACAAAGAAATATCTAAAAGGCCTAATTCTCTCAGAATTCGTTTAATCTCTAAGAATGAATAATAAATTTAAAATAAAAAAAAAAACAATCAGAAAATTTTCTAAAGATAATGAGAAAAACTTAACAATCTAAAAATGGTAAATAAGGAAAATAATGAGCAAAGCTCTTCGAAAAACGCCGCTGCAAACATTAAATTGTCGAAATCGGTCCTACAAAATTCTCCGAACAGTACTTTGGAACCAAATGTAGACTGTGACGAAACAAACTTGGAAATTTCTCATTTATACGAAAGTCACGAGGAACAAAACAATCCTCAAATTCCTGGCGATTCGGGAGCTGCTGGTTATGATGTAGAAGCAGACCCCGAATTGAATATCATAGGCGAAAGACTTGGTAGACAAATTTAAATCGATTCACTACCACGGGAAATAGAAACTAAAGACATGGATAACGAACTGATACAATTGTTAATAGACATTCAAAAGGTGCAAGATAGCCTAAATCAAACCCTTAGAAACCAGAACAAGATGGTAGGCGTAATCCATAAAAATAAGGAACTATCGGTAAAAGCAGAAACGAATCTCGATAATAAAATACACTCAATCGCTGGAAACTTAGTAAAAAAAATCGATGATCAATTCGACGCGTAACAGAAGAAATTCAGATCAATCATGGCAGCGGGATAGTTGCAAACATGCAAAACCAAAAGCGGCTGAAGGAACTCGAAGAAAACCAAAGCACGCTAGAATCTAGGATCGATAGAAACTTAGGAACGACGAAAATAAAATCATCGTGGTTAAAAAATTATCCGGTACCAAAATTCTCAGGATCAGGGCGTGAGCGTCCAATGATGTTTTTAAATGATCTAGATGTGTACGTTAGGGCGGCCGACATTAGAAAAAATGATTTTCCGTTCGTAATTCAAACATGCTTGGTAGGCGCAGCCAGAGAATGGTGGGAAATGGCACGCGAGTACATCAGTGACGACATGTCGTCATTTCGTGGCAAGTTCATAAATAAATACTGGAATCAGGACAAAAGGTTCGAGATTGGTAAAAATTTACAACATGGTTGCTTCATACCAGGAAAATTAACAAGCTCACAATACGCAATAAAAATGATTAACTGCGCCAGAGACCTACTCCCACCACCCTCTGACTACGAAATAATCGTAAGGCTTTCTAGACACTTCTCAGAAGAAGTAAGAACCGCATTTATTATAAGAAACATGAAAACTTGCGAAGAGTTTATTGAATTCTTGGATGCCATGGACCAATCGGGCCCTCTGAACCACAGACAGCATTATTCACCGCAGGACAATCCAGTGTACGATTCCTACAACCACAATGAAAAAAAAATACTTTTAATCGGGGAGAATCGCGTAATAATTTCAGAGGAAATAACGCGTACCAAGGGCGGGCAAACATGCCAAGATACCAAAACCAACATTTTGAGAGCGACCATCAGAGGTCAAATCAGGAACATAACAGCTCACCATGGAAAAGCACGAATTACAGGGATCAAAATTATCGTCCTTATAATAATAATTACCGTAATTACAATGACCGAGAAAACTACGGCAGCCGGCATCAAAATTATAGAAGAGAACAGGTGGAAAATGATCGCCCAGAAAACCAGAATAAGGGTTGCCAGGATGAAAAAGCCGCAGATACCAAAATTCGTATCGCGACAACCAAGAGTACCGGGGATATGAAAGTAGGGATTCTAGAGATAACCCCTCTGATGATCGGCCTCAAAAATCCGAACATGCGAATGGTCAATGGTCTGGTGCGCGGAATCCGTCACATTCAGGAAATCAAAATGGGACAATTCCCAAATACTCACATGGCAATGTAGAAAACGGCATATACAAGCGCGACTATAATAGGCATGCACAAGTAAATTCAGGTAATGGACCGATAGAAAGAGGAGACAATTACGAAAATGATAGACAAAATAATACTAGTAATGGAAGTACCAAGAACAACATTATATATAAGACCGTCCGCTGTCTACGCGAAGAGGTCGCAAATTGCGAAACTGCAAGTGGGTCAATTGATTCGGGAAATGCATGAGCCTCGATTTGGTAGAAATGAATATAATAGAGGCAAATCCGGGGCAAAATAATAAAAAACCTCTCCCACTAGACATGCGGAGTGATCTTCTAGAGAATGAGGATAAGGAGTTATTGAAAAATGTAAACAAATGCCCAGTACTACAAATGACTGTACAAAATGTCGGAGCGCAGGCGCTAATTGATACTGGTAGCGAGGTCACGTGCGTGTCAGAAGCATTTTTTGTAAATAATCATGAAAACTTTAAGGAATGCGAATTACTACCGATAGTAGGCACGTACATTGTAGGTGCAACGGGAGCAAAACCTGTAAAACTAAAACATCAGGTCTATGCGAACTTTAAAATGTGTAATTGGGAAGGAACATATGTTTTCTTAGTAGTACCTAAACTAAATAAAGACTGCATTATAGGGGTCGATCTTTTAAAAAATTTGAGAAGTAAAATTGATTTTGAAAACAATAATTTGCAATCAAAGGATGATAATAAAAGTATTGAGATAAAATTTTTGGAAGAAGATCCAAAACGTATAAGATTAATATTCGATTCCGAAAGCAGCCAAAAAGAAAAATATATATATAGTCTAGGCAAATACTTTGCAGTAGAAGAATCCGTTTCAAATATTGAAAATAAAATTAATAACATTGAAAATCAGGATATTTCTCAAAATAAGTTCCCACTGGCCGACGATGAAATTAAAGAAAAAGTTGCTCAATGCACAGTACTAAGTACAGATGAAAAAGAAAGGTTTTTCAAGCTTATACAGAGATTTAAAAACGTTTTTTCGAAAATTCCGGGTAGGATTGATGTATACGAACATGAACTACAAATAAATGATAACCGACCATTCCTTATGAGGACCTATCCAGTACCCATGTATTTAAGAGAAAAAGTAAAAAGGGAATTAGAGACTCTCCTCGAACAAGGAATTATAAGTCGATCAAACAGCGGGTACGTGAATCCATTAGTGATAACACTAAAAAAAGATGGATCCATTAGAATCTGTCTCGATGCACGCAAATTAAACGAAATAATGACAAACGACTACGAATGCGCAGAACCGACAGAGGTTCTATTTCAAAGATGTACGGGCACAAAAGTAATGTCTACACTTGATCTAATTAGCAGTTTTTGGCAAATACCTCTACATCCCAACTCTATGAAATATACGGTCTTTCTCCATGAAGGTAAATTCTATTAGTTCTGCGTTACACCATTTGGCTTAAAAAGAAGCACAGCCGCACTCGTTAGGGGTTTAGATATAGTTTTAAAGGGAATAGGGAATTTTGTAATAACGTTTATAGATGACATGCTATGCACTTCCTTGGTTTAATCAACTACTATACCAAATTCACAAAGGATCTCGCGGAAGAGATAATACCACTCCTGGACCCGCTGAGAGTTGGGAGAAAATGGATTTGGGACATGGAAAAGGAAGACGCTTTGAAGAAGGTAAAAAGTCTTTTCTGCGAATTTGTTATACTCACGTATCCGGATCTAAGTAAACCATTCTCTCTGCACACTGACGCAAGTGATGCGGCGCTAGGTGCAGTGCTTTACCAATTAGCGGAAAATGGAGAACATCTACCAATATCATTCGCAAGTCGAACACTGAAAGGTTCGGAATTATCCTACTACACGACAGAAAAAGAACTGCTTGCAATCGTCTGGGCACTTATGAAATTCCGGTCTTACGTTCTTGGGGCGAAATTGATCATTCGAACGGATCACAAAGCACTCACGTTCCTAAAAACCTGCAAATTAGTCAGTGGAAGATTAACGAGATGGATCATGGCTATTCAGGACTATTGTTTCGAGATACAATACTGCGAAGGAAAGAAGAACATCATTGCCGATATGTTCAGCAGAATACCCTCGCATGAATCTGAATATCCATTTGAGCTAAACGAGGGAAAGATCTTCCTATACAGGCTAGCAAAAAGGCCATCCTCTGAACTGAGAAAGAGACTAAAGCAGTTCGACAAAGAACAAAATGAGGATAGCTTGTTGCGTCAGAAGATTAAGGAAGTGAAGGAAGGAAAAACCAAGAGATATGAGATAATACAAGGCCTCATATACATGACCACGCAAACTGGAAAGAAATTATGCTTAACAAACGGAATCATTAATGATTTAATTGATGAATGTTACGAGCTCTACGGACACGTAGGTGCTCAAAAGGTTTTTAGGATGTTGAATGAATATTTTCGCTACCCTCGTTTTGTCAAGGTCATAAGAAGAGGAATAGCTAGCTGTGACTCATGCCAAAAGAACAAGGATACAAACCAAACGTGTTATGTGGAAATGCAAAATTACGTGCCAAAAGGACCGAGCGAAACACTCTCTATTGACTTTTATGGACCATTACCAGCTTCAAAAGGAAACTACAAGTACATCCTATCCACCATCGATGCTTTCAGCAAGTTCGTAAGGTTATATCCGATAAGAAGAAGTACAACCCAAACAACGATTGGACGAATCTTTAACGATTATATACGAAAATATGGAAAACCAAAGAAAATCGTGACAGACCATGGAACCCAGTTCACGAGTGAAAATTGGTTGAGTAATCTGAAGGAACAGAATATTCAAGCGGTATTTTCATCAATCAGACACCCACAAAGCAACATAGTGGAAAGGATACACCGAGAACTGTCGAGGTTCTTTAGAACTTTAATACGCGACCAACACAATTATTGGTGGTCATGGGTACGCATAATAGAAAACTGCATGAAGGAGACTCACCACGAAACCACGGAGTTTACACCTATAGAAATTCAGTTAAACAAAACACCAAAAAGGGCATGGGAAACATAGCTAAACTTGCCACCACATATCCCAAATATGGGTCATGAAAGGAAAATTGAACTAACGCATAGAAACATAGTAACTAAGGCCAAGAAAAGGGCTAAAAAATTCAACGAGAAACACAAAATTACAAAACTAAAAGTAGGCGAAAAAGTACTACTTAAATTATTAAACCAATCCGACCAAGGCAAGAAAATATTAGCTGAATTCCTTCAAATATATGATGGACCATTTGAGATAAAAAAGGAAGTGGCGCCTGGAACATTCATCATATCGGATCCAGAAAAAGACGAAGAGAAGGGAATGTACAACACACAAGATCTAAAACGGTACACGCCTAGGCTGGAAATCAACAAAGAATAAATTGGGAAAAGAAGAATAAGAATGCAAAGCGGATTAGGAAATAAGAATTTTATTAGATTAGAAATGAGGCAAGAATAATTAGACTTAAAAAATAATATGAGAAATAGGTTTAGAATCGAAGAGAATTATGTATTAAATTTAAGTAAGGCGAAAATAATCTAATATCGAATAATATTAATTCTTAATTTTAAGTAAGGCAAAGAGAGCCCAGTGTCAAATAATATTAAGTATAAAATTTGAGTGAGACTATAGAGCCCTGAATTGAATAAGATGAAAAAAAAACAAAAAACAAAAAAACAAACAAAAAAAACAACAAAAAACAACAAAAAAAAAGAAAAAGGAAAGAAAAAAAAGAAAGAGAAAAAAGGGGAAAGAAAAAAAAAATTAAGTGAGTCAAAAAGAGCCGAAAATTGAATATAATTAAGTAAAAATCTTAAGGGAGGCAAAGTAGCCGAAAAATTAAAATAATAAATATAAGATAAAAAAAATGCAAATAAGAGAATACATGTAGGACAAAAAAAGTGCGACAACAAGGCCAAAACTGAAACTAAGATTAGATATTGTATAAAATGAGCAAGGCAAAATGAGCCGAAAGGATGAAAAGAAAGAAATCAATAAAAATAACTGTATAATAAGGACCGATAGAATTAAGAGAAATAAGTAATATTATATCAGAAATTTCAATAGGATTAATTAGGAGCGGGATCGCAAAGCAAAACAAGCAGGTAGGAACAATTAATTAGCAGGAGCCACCGATAAGCAATGACTGAGGGAAGACCTAGGAAAATCATAACAACAACAATAGCTTTGAGTAGTAATCTTAGGCAGGTGAACTGAAAATCAGTTAACCAGGAGCCTTCGAATCGACAGGACATAAGACTACGTGGTAACAAACACCGTGCGAACCTCAAAATTAAATTAGAAGGTAAAACATTATACAAAAATGATTGAATTTCGATTTAAAGAAGAATATTATACAATTTAAATTGAGCACAAATATTAAACAAAACAAAAAACAAAAGAAGTTTAATCTTTCAAATATTAAATAAAATAGAATAACGGGAAATAAAAAAAAAACATAACAGAGGTCAAACAACAAATTTCTTTTTCTTTTCATACAGAACTAGACAACAATAAGCCAAGAAAATGAACAAACAACCACAAAAAAATTTCAAAAGCCAAGGCACACAGGTCTCTGAAAGAATGATAAAGGGCTCAGCGCTTTACGCAAAAGCAACGGTTAAAAATAACGACCTCATATCAAAACCCGAAGAGTACACAAGAAACAACATGATGACGATTGGGATAAAACAAACAAAAAACAAGGACACGCAAACCCCCAGAAAAGGAATATACGTTCCGGAACAGAACAGGCTGGAGACAAGAAGTGTCGCAAAACGCGAGGCAACAACACCAGAGAGACAAAACAACATCTTGGCCGAGATGAAACGACAAGTCAACGAAATGACCAGGCAGCTAAAACAAGCGAACGAACGACGTAGACAGAGAAACGAACAACTAAACAAAAACAATGATAATAACTAAACACAATAAAACCAACACGAAAACGAGAAACAACGGACAGCCACGTACAACGAACACTACCGAACAAGAAGATACCCCACTCGGACAGATAATAAGGGGAAATTTTTATTCTTTAATCATGAGAGGAGTTAGATGCCTGCGTGACGATGAAGAAGAACAGGAATAAAATAAAATAACAAACTAAACAGAACTTAATTACTAAAGAGAATCTAAACAAATGTAATTTACAGAAAAAAATACATTTGTTCGGGGGACATTGCACACCCGGACCATAAAACAAAAACAAAATTTTTTTTCTTTCACCTTCTCTCTCAAAAAAAATAAATTCACATTTAGCACATTAAATTAAATTTAAGCTTCAAAACATTAAATCCG
>CAKNXH010064543.1:99120-125551 GCA_932178445.1 Andricus quercusramuli | reverse complement strand
CAAAAAATACGCATCCTACGGAAAAAATGTCTGGAATAAAAACTTTTCATTTTCGAGGGGGAAAAAAGATTTGTTAAAATTTACCCCACCCCCACAGGAGGCAGGGGTGGGGGTAACTTTGCAATTTCAAATGGCAACCCCAATTTTTTATCACAGATTCAGATTCTCCTTTACGAAATACGTAAGTTTTATTCGGAAAATTTGTTTCGATTCGCGATAGATGGCGCTGAAATTGCGAAAAACGAAATTGTTGACACTACTTTTAGCTCTACCCAGGAATAACGATGCGGACGTAGTAGTTGTCTATTCCCTTCGGGGTGCTTGATTTCGATGAGTCCCCTCGCCTCTCATCACAGGGATGCTTGAATTCGATTAATTATTTTACAATAAGTGCTCAAAATGGTGTCCTCGCACTTCGATGCACTTGTTAATCCGAGCTTTGAAAGATTCCACACAACTGCGAATTGTGTCTGGTGATATTTGTGCACAAGCAGACCTGATTCGCTAGATCATGTGATCACGAGTTGTGGGCGCTTCTTGATACACGCGATTCTTCAGATAACCCCACAAATAGAAATCCGGCGCCGTAAGATCTGGCGATCTGGCAGGCCAATTTACTGGACCTCCTCTACCGATCCATCGTCCATTGAATTCGCGATTGAGTACTTCCCTCGCGATTGCCGCATAATGTGCTGGACAACCGTCATGCTGAAACCACATGTTGTGTCGCACTTCCAAGCTTAGGTCTTCCAGCAATATTGGAAGTTGATTTTCTAAAAAGTCACGATATTTTTCACCGTTCAAATTTCCATCAATAAAATACGGACCGATAAGTTGATCTCCAATTATTCCACACCAAACGTTCACGGACCATGGACGCTGATGCTCAACTTCACGCAACCAATGTGGATTTTCTACACTCCAATAATGCATGTTGTGCCGATTAACGTTACCATGGTTTGTGAAAGACAACTCGTCTGTGAAGAGTACTAGAAAAAAGAAATTCGGGTTTCCTTGTATCTGCTGAACCACCCATTGACAAAATGTCACTCGGCTCTGAAAATCATTTCCATGAAGTTCTTGATGCAGTGAAATATGATACGGATGATAATTATTACGTTTTAATACCTTCCAAACACTGGATAGAGACATTCCGGAATCGCGGCTTAGTTGTCGAGTACTAACATGAGGGTCATGAGTGACTGCAGCTAAAATTACAATTTCATTATCAACTCCAGTAACTGTTACTTGACGCTTCCTTTTTTTCGGTTGTACACTTCCGTCAGTGATGAAGTTTCGGACAACCCGGTAAAAAGAATCACGTGAAGGAACACTTTCTGGAAAGCGTTGAGCATAAAGCGTGAGATCATCATTGATATTCCTACCACTTTCTCCATAAATGAGAATCATATCAATCTTCTGTTGCTGAGATAGAATTTCCATTATAAAAGTAATGAAGTAAGGTAATGAGGAAATACAACGACACCCAAACCAACTCGAACGAACGTGACCAACAACAATAACCCAAACGAAAGCAACCGACACACCCAAGTCAAATGAACACAATCAACCTTCCTAATGAATAAACGTTAAGCACGGACAGACGCGGTTATCGCTCGGCCGGAATGACGTCGAGGATTGTAGACAGTGGAGACTCGATGATATGTAATGTTTACATCCAAAATCGACTGTCGTCAACCAACTGCATTCGGGAATCACTTTTACTGTCCCGTTGCCAAAAGTTCAAGCCCCCCGATGGATGGTGAGAGGCAAGGGGACTCACCGAAATTAAGCACCCCGAAGGGAATAGACAACTACTACGTCCGCGTCGTTATTCCTGGGTAGAGCTAAAAGTAGTGTCAACAATTTCATTTTTCGCAATTGCAGCGCCATCTATCGCGAATCGAAACAAATTTTCCGAATAAAACTTACGTATTTCGTAAAGGAGAATCTGAATCTGTGATAAAAAATTGGGGTTGCTATTTGGAAATACAAAGTTACCCCCACCCCTTTTTTCCCCTCGAAAATAAAAAGTTTTTATTCCAGACATTTTTTCCGTAGGATGCGTATTTTTTGAGATATTTCGTTGTCTCAAGTTAAAAAAAACACCCTGTATACATATGTGACGTGCGCCGAAGAAAGGGGGCTTACTCTAAAAAAATCGAAATCGAGGTTTTTACACCTTTCGATAGTTTTTGAGTAGCTATTTTCAATGAAACCATCGAACAAAATTTTCGATTGTTATTATTGCTGATAATTGAGTTGTTCGGTACCCGAGAAATCAGGCTTTCGCTCGAGAGCTTGAGATCCCGTGAAACACCTCCCACCACTCACCACTACATCTCCGCGTCTCATCTACACCCGTCCGTGAGCCGCGTCCACGAACTATCTCTTTTCTCATGATAATGTAGTGGTAAGTGGAGAGGGAAGATTTCGTGAGTCTTCCCTCTCTTCTAAAAGTCGCGTCTATCCGGTCGACTTCAACCGCTCGCCTTGAAAAATCTCACTTTTCAGAGTAAGCCCCCTTTCTTCGGCGCACGTCACGTATATACAAAGGTGCTGAACATACATATATTTATCTATTCTACACATACCTATTATACAAATAATAATTGTATAGGCACTTAAATGCATAATTAAGGTACAGCTCATTACGCTCCATTGATGAAGTAGCTAAAATACATAATTTGACGATATCTCGAAAACAGGATCAGCTAGGATTCCAATTCGATCGGATTTTTGACGCATATGCGTGCCCGAATATCATCCCATAAACCGATTTCATTGCAGATTTTTGTGATACCTATTCGTCCTTCCTGACCACCGTGTCTGCGGCGCGGCGTGGTGTGGCGTGAGTTAGATTCATAGTTAGTTAGTATTTGTAGCATTCGAATCCTCATCGATTATTTGTTATACCATTTAGCCATTTCCCTTTCGGGGTGGGCGTGACTTGATCGGTGAGGAAAGGAGTAATGTGCCCTAGGGGGGGTAGATTTTTTTAAAGATTGATCTAGAATTCTCGGGATATTTATTTAAATGACACGTTCGTCTCACAACACAATGCTCCAACCCAGGCTGCTGATCAATCTCTCTAGCAATCTCCCCAAATAAAGAACCTCACAAAATTGTTATGTGTGGTTCCCCACTAGGGCCCAATAGTATCCAAGGTCTTCGTTTCAGGCGTCATTCACTCTATTGTCGCTCTCTTTACAAACTATTTGTCGCCACACTTTTCCGTCCTGGCATACTACCCTAGCTTCCTTCACGTCCATGCATTTTTTCATGCAAGCGCTCCTGTTTCTATGGCTTCTTATGTCTCTTCGGATTAATGTCTCATTCACAATTTCTAACCATTCTTTTGGCGGTCTACCTCTGGGCATTCTGCCATTCACTTTACCTTTATACACTTGTTTGGTCAGTCGTTCATCTTTTCTTCTTTCAAGATGTCCGAACCATCTTAACTGATTTCTTTCCCATATGTCAACTAGTGTCTCTCCTGTACCACATTCGCTGAGGATTATCTCGTTTCGGACTTTGTCCATCAGTGTTTTCCAGTTCGTTGTGTGTAGAGGTTGCATGCCAATCGCGTCAATTTTACTCTTGTCCTTTTATTGACAGGTCCATGTCTCGCTACCATATAGTACAGTCGGTACTAATATAGAATTATGTATTGCCATTTTAGCATTTTTTTATATGTTTTTATTTCTGATAATGGACCCAGCTCCACCGATAACCTTCTTACCCTCATCTATGCGCCTATCTAACTCCCCATCTATTTTTTCGTCGCTAGTGAATGGGCTACCCAGATGTACGTACTTGTCAACTTATTCTAATCTCTCATCATTTAGAACAATGTTGCACATTGTTTTCTCACTTTTTCCTCAAAACACCATAATTTTGTTTGATTTACGTTAATTTTGAGGCCCATGTTCTTCATGCTTGTATTAAGTTTATTTAACATTCTTTGCAAGTCTTCGATTGATTCTGCCATAACAATCTTGTCATCCCAAAGCTAACCCACGTACCTTCACTGTTTCGAGATCTACACCTTCTTCGTCGAAGAGGGCCATTCTTAGACACTTATCCATAAATATGCTAAATAGCCATGAGGACATAACGCATCCTTCGTCGATTCATTAAGATTTTTTGAACCGTTTAGGCATCTGATTATATGCATAAGTGACAATAAGTTTATATTTGTGCAATATAAATTAAGTGTAATAATATTGATAATATCAAAAATAATTCTTTTCACGTTTGAATTGCTCTAACAGAATTTGCATTCACTCCAATTTACATTTTCCGGAACTCTGACATAGAGTTTTTGATCTATTTTTTCCGTGTAAACAATAGGTGTGTCACGAAAATCTTGAAGGAATTTTTGTTGCTTTTCCGCAATGCCGATTGGGTGATTTAAAAAACTCGAAGAAAGAAACATTCATGTGCATGATGAAACTGAAAAAATTCAAGATTTAATAATGCAACATTTTTTTTAACCAAAGCCACACGTATTCAGCAGTATTCGAGGCAGTATTCTTATTTGCATTCGACATGAATGAAAGTAACTTCATTGTCAAATATCAATCAAAAATCGTATTCATACAATAGTTGAAAAATCAACACTCCAAAATCGACACTTTAGAGATTTCTCATATTTTCAGAGATGAGTTCTGTAATATGAACACCTTTTAGGCGGATGAATGGGAAATGTGATAATGAAGATAATTTATACCAGTTCTTATTCTAATCACCATGTAAATTTCACATTGGTCACGGTTTTTTTATCCTAAAGTAAGGATTTTAAAAATTGCTTAACAATTGCTATTGTGAGGTTTGAAAATTTGGTATGACTTTGATAACAAAGTTACTGAATTTCGTAATGAAGTTAACTCTCGTTATTCTAGACAGCATGAGGTTGAATTTAAAGTATTTATAAATTTTATTTTCTTGGCTAAAAATGCCATTAATTGAAAATTTACTAATTTAAGTGCTCAATTAATGAGTTCTGTAAATTAAGCTACTTTGCAAAACCAAAAATGTATAAACGCTAGATATTTTGACATCTTCGAAGCTTGATGATACTGAACATTTTAAATAACTCATTCACACTATTTTCAATCTTTATTGTACAAAATAAACAATTCACTGGCATAATAACAAAAAATTTATCGTATTGTAGATAAAGATTTAATTTTGTTGTAATCTGCATGGAAGTGATTTTAGCAGCAGTGGTTTTATCAAATTTCAGTCAAATTTACCTACATCAAATTGACAGGGTGATAAGATCAAGAACTATTTTAAATATTCTATATAAATCCAAGATTTTTCCATTCTTCTTCCTAGGAGTTATTCAATTTGAAAATTATGTAAAAATCTCTGAAGTTTCCAGTTTTAAAGCGAAATTTTACGTATTACAGGATCAAGATATAAAAAAGCTCAAATTTTGAATAGAATAAGCAAAAACTAACCGCTTCTGATAAATTTGGGTGTTCAAAAATAATTATTTAAACTTAAATAATACAATTAAAATGTAAAATACCATTTTTTACTGTTAGTTAACAACGAAGTAATTTTTGTTCAAGTTGAATATAAATTGAAATGCTTCATTAAATAAATAAAATGTTAAATTTTTCTTACCCTCGAAGTTTGAAAATCAAATTTTGATATAAAAATAAAATCATTTAATACATTTATGTGACAATTTAAATTTAGATGAATGGTAGAGAATATAATTAGTGAATAAGAATCTGATAAAACACATAGGAAATCAAGGGGAATTTGAAAGTCTCCAAATTGAATTAGTTAGTATCTTTGGTATCTGTAGATATTAAAAAGTGAGATGTTAGTCTGTAACATCCAAAATGTTCAACCTGAAATATCCGAAATATTACATGGTTATGTCAACTAACGGCTGTAAATATTTGAGGAATTTACTATTTCTGAGCATTCAAGGAATTAATTGATAACTTATTTGTGAATTTATGACTAAACTTGAATGTTCGTACATGAACGAAAAACAGATAAAGGATATGAATTGTTGATCACAAGATACATTCAGTCTATAGTTGAGCTTATGTCTAATATTTTTAATTCAAAATAAAAAATAAAAATGGGGTAAAAGTAAGCTGAGAACGAATGATCTGTAATCTGCATTTAAAATTCTATTTACTCGAGGTTACTTAAACGCATATTTTATTATAAATTTACAATCATTTTGTCAAATTTTGAAATGCTTCAAATGTGTTCGAGTCAATATAACCTAAAACTTGAGAACATTGTTCCGTCGTATACAAGGTGTTTTTTTTAACTTGAGACAACGAAATATCTCAAAAAATACGCATCCTACGGAAAAAAAGTCTGTAATAAAAACTTTTTATTTTCGAGGGGGAAAAAAGATTTGTTGAAATTTACCCTACCCCCACCCCCACAGGCGGCAGGGGTGGGGGTAACTTTGTAATTTCAAATGGCAACCCCAATTTTTTATCACAGATTCAGATTCGCCTTTACTAAATACGTAAGTTTTATTCGGAAAATTTGTTTCGATTCGCGATAGATGGCTCTGCAATTGCGAAATTAAGCACCCCGAAGGGAATAGACAACTACTACGTCCGCGTATTTCGTAAAGGAGAATCTGAATCTGTGATGAAAAATTGGGGTTGCCATTTGAAATTACAAAGTTACCCCCACCCCTGCCTTCTGTGGGGGCGGGGGTGGGGTAAATTTCAACAAATCTTTTTTCTCCCTCGAAAATAAAAAGTTTTTATTTCAGACATTTTTTCCGTGGGATGCGTATTTTTTGAGATATTTCGTTGTCTCAAGTTAAAAAGAACACCCTGTAGACAGATAAAAGTCGTTATACAATTTTAATTAAGGATGGCTTTTGATTCTTTGAAAATGTTCAAAAATTGTAATATTCCATCATTGTGATATCGAAATTATATAGCTGTCAAAAATATTCGTGAAAATCCAATGCGCATACGCTTAGACGATTTTCACATCTGAATGTGTTTCAGTTTAACATACAAGTATTTTTACGCCCAACATCTCAAAATGATAGTAGATGTTTGTCATGAATATCTGCATGTTACACGGAAAAAAAAGTGCTGGAAATTTTCATTGACCGAGTCTGTGACTTCAGGATAGGTCTAAGAGCATTTGCAAATTTGAAAATATCGTATCGGAAAATCATGCAAATAGTGCTTGAAGAAATAAAAGACTTCTTAATTTGCGTCCAGCATAGTCAGTGAAGCACTCCTAGACTCCATCAACAAAATATCACAGAAAAATTTGTAAGCCGTTCAACACTCCAATATTAAATTCTCAAAGACAGCCAAGGAAGGGTTTGTAGACTGTCAAGCTAGCCATTTATGCTATTGAAAAATAAAAAATTATTTTTTAAATTTATAATATTATTATCTTCAACATATATATTTATTTAAATATTATTATAACACACACAATTATTACTTATATCAATCGCTCGCTTTTTACGCTCTAAAAAATCGGACGCACGCTGCGGGGATTCGAACTACCTATCCTAGACACGAGACTAACGCAACTTATTCCTAATAGTCCAAGAGCTGGTGAAATTTTTTCCGGCTGATTTTTAAATGGCTGAAAAAAATATATAATATAGCCTCGGATGGGTACAATATGAAATCGAGTGACTGCCAGCTCGAATCCGTTGCGTTTGTTAATAAAAAAATTGTTTATAGCGTTTTTTGAAATAAAGAACCGACCAATCTCGTTATGCATGAAGATTTGTTAACATATACTGAAAACATTGCTAAAAACGATTTCGAGTGACTGCCACTCGAACTCCGTTGTTAAGTCCTGACTTATTATTATTATTATTATTATACCATTAAGCCTTTTCCCTTCCGGGGTAGGCGTGACTTCCTCGGTTGGAAAGTAGTGAAATAGGTATATAGGTGTGAGGTTGATCGGTATATGGGTACAGGATGGATGGGTATGTAGGTGTTATGTATAGATGTTTTAGATTGATCTGGAGTTCTCGTGTTATTTATATAAATGACACGTTCACTCCGCAACACTGCTCCGACCTAGGTTGCTGATCAATCTCTCTAGCGATCACCCCAAATGAGGAGCCTCACAAAATTGTTATGTATGGTTCCCCACTGGGGCCCATTAGTATCCAAGGTCTTTGTTTCAGGCATCATTCACTCTAATGTCACTCTGTTTATAAACTATTTGTCGCCACACATTTCTGTCCTGGCATACTACTCTAGCTTCATTCACGTCCATGCATTTTTTCATGCAGGCTCTTGTATTTCTATGGCTTCTTATGTCTCTTCGTATTAATGTCTCATTCACAATTTCTAACCATTCTTTTGGCGGTCTACCTCTGGGCATTCTGCCATTCACTTTACCTTTATACACTTGTTTGGTCAGTCGTTCATCTTTTCTTCTTTCAAGATGTCCGAACCACCTTAGCTGATTTCTTTCCCATATGTCAACTAGTGTCTCCCCTGTACCACATTCTTTGAGGATTGTCTCGTTTCGTACTTTGTCCATCAGTGTTTTCCCGCATATTATGCGCAGAGGTTTCATGCCGATCGCGTTGATTTTACTCCTGTCCTTTTCTTGACAGGTCCATGTTTCGCTACCGTATAGTACAGTCGGTACGAAAATAGAGTTATGTATGGCCATTTTAGCTTTTTTTGATTTGTTTTTATTTGTGAGGATGGACCCTGCTCTACCGATAACCTGCTTACCCTTATTTATGCGCCTATCTAATTCCCCATCTATTTTTCCGTCGTTAGTAAATAGACTACCTAGATATACGTACTTGTCAACTTGTTCTAATCTCTCATCATTTAGGACAATGTTGCATATCGTTTTCTCACTTTTTCCCTCAAACACCATGACTTTCGTTTTATTCACATTAATTTTGAGGTCCATGTTCTTCATGCTTGTATTAAGTTTATTCAACATTCTTTGCAAGTCTTCGACTGATTCTGCCATAACAATCTTGTCATCTGCGAAAGCCAACCCACGTACCTTGACGGTTTCGAGATCTACACCTTTTTCGTCGAAGAGGGCAGTTCGTAGACACTTATCCATGAATATGATAAAAAGCCACGAGGACATAACGCATCCTTGTTTCACGCCTTGCATAATATCGAACCATTCACTCTGTTTTCCATTCACCCTTACACTCGCTTTACTACCTGTATATATTGTTTTTATTGCTTGTAGGAGCCCTCCATTCGCTCCGTACTCTTTAAGGACTTCCCAAAGTTTACTTCTATTTACCGTGTCGAAAGCTTTTTCTAGATCGATAAATGCACAGAAGACTTTCTTCCCTACTATCAAACTTTTTGCTGCGACCTGTCTTAGGCTAAATATTTGATCTGTACATGATCTTCCTGGCATAAATCCACTTTGGACTTCCCATATTTTCTCTTCTGTAATTTCCATTACCCTACGGATAAGTATTTTTGAGTATATTTTACTTACGGTACTTAGTAGGCTGATACCTCTGTAATTACTGCAGTTGCTTTTATCTCCTTTTCTTTTGTATATTGGTACGATAATCGCTTTTCTCCAATCGTCTGGGACTTCTCCTGTCTCGAAACATAAATTTATTAATTCGCACAACCTGTGAGGTATGTACTCGCCACCGTATTTAAGCAGTTCAGCGCTAATATTGTCTATACCCGCAGCCTTACCGTTTTTCAAGTTCTTAATTATATCTCTGACCTCAGTGACATAGACTTTTTCAATTGGGTTTTCTAATGCATTATCTTCTATGTCGCAGTTTTTTTGTCCGATATCTTCACCTCCCAATAGTTCTTTGAAAGACTCTGTCAAAGCATCTACTATTCCGTTTATATCATATAGCATTTCGCCTTTACTGTTTCTTATGCTAGCAAACTCTGTACTTTTACTTTCCTTCAACTGTTTATATAATAGTTTCATAATTCCTTCAGAGCAGTTTTTTATTTTATTCTCTTCTTCTGTTCTGATTTTCTCTTTACTCTCTTTGACTAGTCGTTTAACTTTCCTATTTTTGTGTCTGTAATCATTTTTAAGTCTAGTTCTCTCCTCATCGCTAAGACCAGTCATGTTCAGCGTTTTATTGTGCGCTTCTTTCTTTTCTTTTTGGGCTGCCGCAATTTCATCGTTCCACCACGCATCGCCAGACTTTCTTCCTACAACCGCCGTACCACATACTTCGGTCGCAGTTTTGACAATGACATCCCGTAATAAAGTCCACGCGCCCTCTATATCTTTATTGCTTATAAGCGCTTCCCACGTTGCCCTATCTATGCGTTCAGTTAACCTCTTTTTAAACTCTGTTTGCACTTCATGTCTCTGTAAATTTTCAATTTTTATTCGTGTTTGTTTCGTTTTCTTTGTTTTCTTTGTTCTCCATCCCCGCCCTAAGTTTATTTTGCAGACTAAAAGGTAATGATCAGAATTGCATTCGGAACCCCTCATGACTCTTGTATCTTTAACTAGTTCTCTTAATCTTTCATCCGCAATAACAAAGTCAATTATGCTGTGGCTATTTCCTTTATGCCAGGTGTACATGTGGATCATTTTATGTCTAAACCAAGTATTTGTAATAAATAGGCCCTTTTCTAAGCATAAGCTAACTAGCTTTTCCCCGTTATAATTTTTTCTTGTTGGATCTCCAAAATTACCTAGCACCCTTTCTGTATCTGTATCCTGACGTTGTACACCGACCCATCCGTTCATATCTCCTAGCAGAATTATTCTTTCACCTTGATCGCAAATACTTATTGTATCATTTAGAGTGTCCCAGAAGGCGTCCTTAACTTCCCTCGAATCGCTATCAACTGGTGCGTAGCACGCTATGATAAATAATCTTCTGATTCCTACCTTCATTCTAGCCCACAGCAATCTGGGTGATACAAAAGTATGCTCTATGAGATGGTGACTTGCTTTTTCATTCATAATTAAACCGACCCCTTGACTACGATGCGATTCGCTATCTACTCCTGACCATATTTCACAACCGCCTTCCAACACCCCATTTCCTATGTTTATAAATTCGCGACCCTTTTTCTTCGTCTCAGGTACGCAAAGAATGTCTAATTTCCTTACGTGCATAGTTTCTCGTAGTTCTCTCATCTTAAGATCATTCACTCCTCTAGCATTCCAAACACCCAGTCGCCATTCATCGCCCGAAACACGACCTTTACGTTTACCGTTTGCATGCCTTTGGTCAATCCGAGTTTCAGTCCATTCCGAGGCTACTTTATTGTTTGTATTATTCATGTTTAGATTGTACTCCCAACTATCACCTGTATGCGCGAGATTTGTTTTGTGAATCGAAATCATGTCCGAATTAAGCAGTGATTTGTCTTATGGTGGAGTCAAGCTGTAATGTCAGTCCCACCAAAACTTCTGTTACTGGGGGGGGGGGGGGTATGGACACGAGAAAGGAAGCCGAGAGTCTCAATAGGTTGGTGATTTATGCCGAGAAGGTCACCAGCCTTCAGCAGGACTGCCAATCAAAAATCGCGAAAAATCTTGTTGAAAATTCGGCTAATTTTAAAATGCACGAACAAAAGACAAAAAATTAATTGAAGGCATAAGAAAAATATTCCCGAGTGACTGCCATGTCAAAGCCGTTGTTTTCTAATGACTGCCAGCCCCCAAAGTCCGCGCCGCATCGCCCGGACCGTGCTGCATCGCTCTGTTCGCGCTGTATTTTTCAAAAAGGTCAAGGTCATTCTCGAAGTAACTTTCAACGAGGAATCCAGTGGTGACCTTGAATTTGACCTTGAGTTTGATCTTCAAGGTCATTTCAAGGTCAACTTTGTTTTTTTAAGTGGGAACCCCTATTTTTGACAACGGCAATCGAAAGAGCGGGAAATTTTACGTTGAAAAATGTACTTGGGGCATGGGTCAAGGGTGACCTTGAAATCCAGCTGAAGGTTATTAGGCTTGAACCAGGTATGGGGCGGGTCTAATCTGTACTGCTGCGGCTCAGGTTTTTACGAAAAATGTCGAAATCATTCTTGGAGTAACTTTTAACGAGGAATTCAGTGTTGACCTTTAATTTAACCTTGAGCTTAACCTCCAAGGTTATTTCAAGGCCAACTTTGTTTTTCCAATTGGGAACCCCTACTCTTGACAAGGGCAATCGAAAGAGCGGGAAATTTTGCGTCCAAACATGTACTCAGGACGACCTTGAACATCACCTCAAGCTCAATATCAAATTTAAAGTCACTACTGGATTCCTCGTTAAATGTTACTCCAATAATAACCTCGACGGTTTTCGTAAACACCTGAGCCTGATAACTGCGCCTAATAACCTTCAGCTGAAGTTCAAGGTCACCCATGACCCAAGTACATTTTTCAACGTAAAATTTCCCGCTCTTTCGATTGCCGTTGTCAAAAATAGGGGTTCCCGCTTAAAAAAACAAATTTGACCTTGAAATGACCTTGAAGATCAAACTCAAGGTCAAATTCAAGGTCACCACTGGATTCCTTGTTGAAAGTTACTTCAAGAATGAGCTTGACCTTTTTGAAAAATACAACGCGAACAGAGCAGCAGCATGGTCTGGACGATGCGGCGCGGACTTTGGGGGCTGGCAGTCAGTAGAAAACAACGGCTTTGACATGGCAGTCACTCGGGAATATTTTTCTTATGCCTTTAATTAAATTTTTTTGTTTTGTTCGTGCATTTTAAAATCAGCCGAATTCTCGACAAGATTTTTCGCGATTTTTGATTGGCAGTCACGACTTAACAACGGATTCCGAGTGGCAGTCACTCAAAATCGTTTTTAGCAATGTTTTTACTATATGTTAACAAATTTTCATGCATAACGAGATTGGTCGGTTCTTTATTTCAAAAAACGCTCTAAACTATTTTTTTATTAACAAACGCAACGGATTCGAGCTGGCAGTCACTCGATTTCATATTGTACCCATCCGAGGCTATATTATATAATTTTTTCAGCCATTTAAAAATCAGCCGGAAAAAACTTCACCAGCTCTTGGACTATAACCGCGCAAGCCCCTCGGCTAATCGATCGGGCTGAAAACACAGTAAAAAATCTTGGCGTTCTGCTACAGCTGAAAACTGCGTGGCCGCGTAAAAAGAATTTTAGTGAGGACTTCGAATTAGACAACTTACTGCAAGACTGGCTTTGCATAACAAATTGAACACATTGTTTAAACAATTTTTTTTTTATGGAAAAATATAATTTTCCACGGAAAATTATTTTTTGACCAAGGGATGATTTTACGTTAAAAAATAAGTTTTTTCTTCATTTGAACTAAAATTGTTTAAAAATTTTTTTCAAATTTGTGAGATATAACATAAAAACTAATTGCACCGTTCGATTCTATGGAAAAAAAAATGAAATCCATGTAATGGACATTTTTTTCAGAAAATTTCATATGTAGTATAATAAATATTTACATAGTACATACTACGGCAAATGATAAAATTTGTGTTTGAAAATTAAATTGAGTTATTCTTATTTTTCAAATTAAAGAATTTGATTCCAGATTGAAGAAATTGATAACAAGTCAACAAGAAATCAAACTTTTTGTCCCTTGTGCACTTTTTGTGAGACGCACTGTTGATAAGTTGCAGCGTTATACAAAATTTATTTCAATAAAACTGATATATTTGCCAAATCATATCAATGAATTATTGATAAACAAAATTTTAAACTTAGGAAAAAACTCACTTGCGTTTACACTCTTAAAAGATGCAAGAAATATTGAGATAGATTCGAAAATACTTCTTATAGATTGTTATTAAAAAATGATTATTTTAGATGAAATTTGTTATGAGAAATAAGAATTTCAACAACAATCCACGAAAATTATTTTAGATTCTATATCAGAATAATAAACTTTGTTAAATAAATAAGGAAATTGTTTAAATAATGGTTGTGTATCTTTTTGAAAAAAATAACCCAGATATTTCGATTCTACTAAGCATTTTTTTTCTAAAAGAAAGAAGTTTCAAGAAGTATTAGTGTTGACTCGAATAACTTCTAAGCAACTTTTTATTATTCATTAAAATTATAAATAAGAAGATGGCTATTATGTAAATGTTTTTGTAATGAAAAACAAACACATTTTATTCTATTATCAGACACATTCTTATATTTTATTTCAATATTTTTATAAAAATTTTATATACGCGAAGTAATATCGCGAAGATTGAGAAATACGTAGGAATACTTAATACCATTGAAAATTGGGAAGCCTTTAAATGTCCATTTAAGAAACAATCGTACAACTTTGTTAAATGAACTGGATATCTAGCAGAATAAGGTAGCAAGTGAATAAAATGTTTCACCTCATCTAAATCTTGGAGATTTAAATCCTTTATGCAACCAGTTGTAAAAAATTTTTTACAATTAATATCTTAACATCTTTATGCGTTTTACAATTACTTTTTGTTGTACATAATCTATTTGCACATTTATTCATTTTAAATAAGCAAGCCAATGGTAACCAATTTAGTTGTCGACTTGACGCACCCGCAGTGAATAAAGATGCGAGTTTCGGGAGCACTGAATCATCATCCAGTGTCTACTTCACTCATACCAATGTGAATTTGTCTCTGAGCCCCACTGAGCGCGCCTCTGAAAATTCTCGCAGACAGTCATGGACTGTTTTTCTGACTTGTATTCGAGTTCCTAGTTTTTGAATCACGCACTTATTCAACTCAAGTCTTTGCAAATATAAAGTTATTTTATAGCCACTTCATGACTGTATACATTTTTTTTTGTAAACTGTCTTATAAGAATTCCAAGCCTGTTGTTTCTTGACTGCGCTTGAAAACTTCCATGACTTTTCTTAATTTTCCCATGAAAATGTATGTCCACTTTATAGAAAGTACACGAGACTTCATGAAAATGATGGCCCGTCCTGAAGTCTAGCACTAATCTACGAAATGTTCCAAGACTTATTTTTTGCGTGTAGGCGGTACAATCTTACCCTTTGAACATCTACATTTAAACATCTATTTTTCTCCGTGTATGTACAAAATAATTTCATTTTAAAATCAGATTGCAATTTCTTTTTTATTCCTTTGGCTTATTTTCAAATTGTGATTTAAAAAAAGTATTTGTTTTCAGAGTGAGAAAAGAAACTCCGAGACAATACCAAAGGTAGATGAGCCACCGCGGCTTATTGGCATTGGGAGTAACGAGATGCCAAATTTCATTTTCTCCATTTACGTTGATTCGGAACCAATATTTTGCGGCAAAGCTATAGATACGTTGATATCAATGTACGCTTTGCTTTGGGTATTCAATGTAGAATACCCAAACTATGCTAAAATAGCAATAACTCTCATTGTTGCAGTCCCAATAAAAAAAAAACTAATTGGGACGAATTGAGAAGAATTCGCCAGGAGCTCCCGTGAATCTTGCTTTGCGACAATCTCGATTTTGATTTGCGAGATTTTAAGTCAAGCCCCAATTCGCCAGAATTCGCCAGCGCGAATACAGTTAATGACTGGCCTATTCAATTGAATTCGTAAGCTATAACCAACGCGCTCGGTATAAAGGATCCGTTGTAAATAATTATCAATGAGTCCCGTAGCTCAGTGCTCACCCTCTGGACTTTATACACTTGAGATCGCTGGTTCGAGTCTCGAGGGATGCAATTTTTATTATTTTTTTGCGAAATGACCTCGACCACGAATTAAGGCGAATTTACACGCATTCAATTCGCTCTGGCTCCTCATACTCTGATTTAAGCTGTAATTATTCACGTTCCTAAATTAAAGCGTTAGTAATTACAGACTGTTTCTATCATATTTGTTTTCGTCCGCAATGTTGCGCCTTTAATTTAAGTTTCATATGTGTAAAATGAGATATAAAATGTAAAATAAATTTTCATAATCACAACCAAAAATATATACTTCTTTCAAAAGCAAAAACAACTACATGAAAATTTTAATGTCAATATGGGATTATAAAAACAATTCTTTCGCTTAAAATAAAATCATTTTAAGTTGAAGAATTTTTATTATAGTCCCATGATGATTAACAAACATTTTATGTTCATTTTTTGCTTTCAGTCCTTGCGCTAAATTGAAATGATATTTTAGGTTAAATATGAAACGGATCAGATACTCATTCCAAAATCGCATATTGGCTTAATTCATGCTCGTATTGTGGCCTGCGAATAATTTGTAGTCTGTAGAAGGTCTTCACTTTAGCCCTTATTCTGCCTTGCGACTAGTTTCAATCCCCATATCGACTAAGTCCAAGCCCGCATTCTAGCTTGAGGAATGAGGTGCTTTGAAGCGCATCAAATAAAATGATTAAAGATCGTCAATTAGACACTGTTTATTCCTTTTTTCACAAAAAACTTTGTAAATCAGGAAAAATGCTTGAATGTTTGTTCATTTATATTGTAAATAATTTATTATTGAAAAGTAATTACGATGCATATTTTAAATTGCAGTTGGAAAAATATTTATCAGTAAAATAGAAATGGAGAAAAATGTGTCTTTCATTTGAACGTTCGGAACTTCAAGTACATGAAAAACATGAGCTATGATAAAACAACAGTGTGATGTATAAATGTTTCGTAGTTTTATTGTCGTAATATAAGTAAACAATTAAACATTTTCCAATTATTATTCATTTACCTTATTTTTTCTTCTGTCAAAGATAATATTTTTGCTACTAATATTTATACTAGTCTGTCATGGTCGAACAAACTATGGTCTCGCCACGCGCAAGTAAAAAAAAGTCAACCAATGCAACTTTGATGCCATACATAGTTTCGGACCTCCCTTTCTAACAATAAAGGATAGAAAAAGAGGTCTATTCCATTTCTAGTGATTCATTCGAGCGACACGATTCGAGAAACGACCGAACATATTTTTGTTTATCGCCTTGACAATCGAGCGGTCATCTCAGTTCGTCTCATGAAAACGAACTTCTCGTCAAATCGATCGATCTGACCGAGCAACCGAGAAGCTCGTTTCCAAAATTTTTAATATTGCTATATTCAAATGAATACAAGTAGAAAATAAGTTGATAGACGTAGAAAGGCCTTTTTTTAAGGTTACTTTTTCAAGGTTACTTCATCATCAAAGAAACTTATTGGCAGATATTTTCTCGCTAGCCATTCCAACACCATACGATAAAGATGTTTTGATCAAATTTCTAATAAAATATTGATATGAAATTATAATTTCAGAAATTGAGCAGAGAAATCACACTTTCCAGTTATATATATTTTTGAAGAAACCCATTTTTTTAATTTTAAGAAAGACCGAATTTATTTCAAATTGGTGAGGATATGCATACTGAAGTCACAAAATCCTTTTAAGACAAAATATGTTGTTTTCCATATTATTTTTAAGGATTTTCAGACGACTTGTATTCTACCGTTTGAACAAACAAAAATCTTTGACTAAGTTATAAGTACACTGAAAAAAAAAACTTATTTGAATCAAAGGAAATTTCTTTGATTCAAAGAAATGGCAGAGCAGAATATGGCTGAAGAAATATTTCTTCAGATTAAAGAAATCTTTTGCTTGGATCTGAGGGACGCCATGCTTAAAGCATAGAAATACTTACTCGACTCTGTAAAATATTCGTTGAGCGAAATAGATTTGTTATTGACTGTAATAAGTAAGTATTCGATATGATAGGTGAATTCCGTAATGTAAAGAAGTATGGTATAAGTTCAAGAAAATAATTATTATATACAAATAAATGTAACTCGGACTGAGAAAAGTTTGTATCGAACCAAATATATGATTCTTTGATTCAAATAAGCGTATTTTTTGGTAAACTAAATATTTCATTGCAACAAAGAAATTTGTTTCAACGGAAAGAAATGTTTATTTGTTTCTAAGCTGCGGCATATTGTTTTACAAAAGGACGTAATAGAGTTGAGAATATATTAATTGATTCAAAGAACAATTTACTCAAACAGAAAGTTCTCCTATTGTTTAAAAATGTTAAATAGACCAAGTATAAAAATTAGGCAGGCCCATTCTTTGAAAAAAAATTTCAATGCAATTATAAAGATTATAATTTATAATAATCATATTTATTTTCATTTCGCGGAGTAGAAAAAGAATTTCAAGCAAGACCAACTGACCAATGCTTAAGAAGACTGCCCGTGCAGAAATTTCCCCATCTTTCTCTATTTGAAGTTGGGTTCTGAAGGGGCCCCTATCAGAATATCTAGACTAGAAAAAACTGATGGTGGCCCTATCAGGTTTTAGTGAAGAATTCCATGCTTCGTATAGGTATGGCGAATCTATCTGTATCTAGTGGGGCCCCGACCAGAAAATTCCTAAAATCTTATTCTTATTACCTAAAGTATTAACTTGTAGGGTTCTGGCGTTCTTAGTAAGCAGAAATAGTGTTTCTTCGTGTGCATGTGAACGCTTTTTTCCATAAAACTTAATTTAGGGCATTATTGAAAATTTTGTTCGGAATCAGGCACGTATGTGTCAGTTAAAGTTAAAGAGGTTATGTCAAGTACAGCTGTTCAGTGCTTCGCTAGAGCTTTCAAGTTTTGTGTTTTCATTTCTTTATGTCATTTTTTTATTGTGTTTGAGAATTATTTTTTTTCCACGATGGAGGAGAAAAGGTGCCTGCAAGAGCAGAAACGATTTCGCAGTCAAAAGTTCCGCTTAATGCAAAAAGTCGAAGAAGAATGCGATCAGAGTGAGGTTATGATTTTTGGAGCTGCTCGCTCCGACGATCACGTAGAAGGTAAATAATGTAATAATAATTGAATATATTGTATTTGTACGAATAATTTAACAGTAAATATAATCTAATAATAACACAAACTAAAAATATTATTCTCTTGCATTATAATACAAAAAATCTCAAATAAGTACATTTATAAAATTCGGGGTACGTATACAAATGAAAATCAATCAATCATAATTCAGCAATTGGCATATTTTAGTGTACTATTATTATTTCAGCTGCTAATTCCAACACACGTAAAGATTCAATGGGCCAAAATATCGATGGGAAAGTCTTCCTCATGGAATTCAAAAATATTCTTCTCAACGCCAAAGACTGAGAAGGAAGATGGAATCTCCTAGCTGCTAACTTAAATCAAACACAGGGACCTTGTAGGGGCCCCGTAGGGGCCCTTCTCTTTAATGGGGTTGTAGGCGGGCGACCCCCACTAGAACTTCGGTGAAAATGTATGGCTAACTTAAAGACTGGAGAATCCATTTCTATTGTAAGACTATAAACTCTGCCCACCTGGCGGCATAGTCCTGAACTACTCGGTAAAAATAAGGAATTTTACCAAAATATTTTTTCGAACGAATGGTATATGAAGTTATTTCAAAAATATATTTCTTCACTTGAAGGAAATATTTATTGGGCATAAATCGCTTCACTCTATTTATCAAAAGAAACATATCTTCCAATTGAATAAATTATTACTTAAGTGAGCAAATTACTTTATTCGACTAATGACATTTTCTATTAGAACAACAGTATCAATCCCCTTATATGAAAGAAACATCGCTTTCACTTAATTAATATTGCTTTCATTTATGTAAATATTTCTTTGATTCAAAGAAACCAAAATATTTGCTTCACGCATCGATGAGTTACTTATTTCAAATAAAATATGTTTTAATTCAAAGGCTCAAAATTATTGAACTAAAAAAATATTTCTTTGGATGCGAAAGCAAGATTCAAGGAAAATAGGTTCTTAGTTTTTAAGATATCAATTCCTTGAGTTAATTATCTCATATTTTGAGGCCAAGAAATATTTCTTTATTTCAAAGAAATGGCGCTCAAAGAAATTATTTCTTTGAATCAATGCACGAGTTTCTTGCTTTTAAAAAATATTCAGTACATTTAAGTAAACGGTTTTTTGGCTCAAACGAATACAATCAAAGAAATGCATTTCTTTGGATCCAACAAATTTTTTTTCAGTGTATTAAAACTTTTGATGATGGTGCTGCATTTTACAAAAAAAAATTTTCGTTGCGGTTTTTCTGAAACTGTTCAACCTTAATTTTCCCAACGAGGCCATCGTTTAATTTTTTCTTGATTTTTTTTAAATTTGGTATTAATTTGGTAGGGTGAATTTATCGAAAAACTGTTTATTTTGTGCCCGGGTCTTAGAGAAGAGAAAGTTGAGTTTATTTTAATGAAAAACAAAAATTCACATTTTTTTCGATAACGAGACGATATTTGAAAAAACTCAAAAGAGCGAAGTTTTTCCACTTGAAAATTTGTAAAAAAAAGTTTGCTAACACTTTTCTCATCTTGCGCCTTTTTCTTGAAATTTTCGCTAAACATTTAATAGAGTCGGTTATAATTGTCTTTTTCTTGCAACAATATAATTTTCTAATACTTCGCAAACAAAATTTATTCATCTTATAGATTTACAGGTTAAATTTTTTGACAAAATATTAGAAAATATAATTGTTTTAATTGTTTCAATTAAATTTAATAAAAAAGTACAATTAGAGCCTATTGAATTAAAATAAATGAAATAAAATTAGATCCACATAAAAAATTGAATTTTTTAAATTGTTTTAATTTAATTTAATTAAGAAAAATACAATTATATCCGACTTTATTATTACTTCAGCGAATATTTTGAAAACGAGGCAAGATAGACAAAAGTTCCAAGAAACTTTTTTCCATAATTTTTCAAGTGGCACAACAAAATATTATGTCCTGAAACGATTTCATGACTTCAGCATGCACGCTTTACAACCCTCCCGATTTGAAATGAATTCGGTCTAAATGTGATTTTATTTTGTTGTTAAATTGTATTCCATCCGTCATTTTTATTATAATTTGCAAATTTTGTGCAGAGCAAGCCTTACACTTCGCGAACTTCTTTTTATCCGTGTATCCGTATTCGAAAATACTTCCTAGAACTTCCTTTCTTCTTCTTTTTGTCACTGATTTTGATTCAGGTGAATCTTGATCAACCATCAGTTCATCACTGAGAAGATTAGATTATATAATATATTCAAATATATCGTAAATGATTTTCGAATGATACTTTTTATTTTTTATATAAATTTCTTATTTTAGATTTTACTAAGGTTTTATTATTATTAACATTTGCATCATTTTTCATTAATGTTTATTATTTAAAATTAAATATCTACCTCGTAGATTTTCTTTTCCCTGAATAGCTTGTATCTTCTGCCATCCATCTCCAGATTGCGTTTGATCGTTAAATTAAATTAAATGTTGAGGCAAAACAGATTTAACGTTAAATTGTACGTTCAATCCAAATAATCTTTGACAGCAGAGCTCTGTCACTGTTTTTCGATCATTTTCGAGGACCTCGTTTGATATCGTTCGAAAAATGAGGCGATACGATTCGAAACTTAACAAATGAATACACGAGATGATCGTTCGAAAAAATGGGCTGATAACGAACGAGATCGAGCGAAACAGTTGAATTTCTCGTATCGGCGTGAATCACTATCCATTTCTAAACTTTGGTAATAAACATTTTGAGCGCAGATTGCACTCGCGCTTAGATTGAGATGCAGTCTGGGGCACAAAAGAAAAAATTGTAGGAGCAATAAAGATAAAAAATGTACGCCGTGGTAACGAAACTATAGGACGGACAGATAAATAAATAAAAATGAAAGGATTGCTTCTTCGATTCTGGGGGTAAAGAATCGATCCAATAAAAAATCGACTCGCAAAGAATCGATTCAAAAGATCGATCTTTTTAGTCCAAAAGATCGATCTTTGAAGAATCGATCCAGAATCGCCCATCCCTATTGTGCACAGACTTTTTAAAACTAAAGATCAGAGCATCGAAAACTGTCATTTGGTGATTGTGAATTCTCTTTTCTTAAAGCTCCTTGGGTTTGACGAACACATTCTCATCGGGCATCACGTGCTTCGCACTCGATATTGTCCAAAATGTGATTAGTTTGATATCTGTTCCTTATTTTGCACTAATTTTAATTCTCAGCTACCCTGAAGAGTCTATCATTTCAATAAATTTATATTTGGCAGCTGAGAATAAAGGTTATTAACATCAAATCTACCTTTTTTTTGGTCTGAAGTATGTCAATTCCACCTATATATATATATATATATATAATTTTTATAATGTTATATTACTCAGGCAAACAACATCACTCTATTCCATCATCAATCTAACTAAATTTATATGATTACAATTCCTAATATGCATTGGTATTGAAACATATGTATTTGCATTGTCTGGTTCTTATACTTAAAAAAAGTGCACATTCTATAAAAAGAAAAAGAATTTTAATATTTCTTTGCACCTTGTGTCGTTTTTCCAAAAAGTAAATGTGCTTATTTTCAATGTTATTTTTTATGATTTAAACTAAAAATACGCATCCTAGAGTAAAGTGATTCTAAGCTGGCGAAAAATTGTGTTAAAAAAACGTTATTGTAGCTTGTGTCATTTTTCTGAAGAGTTAATTTTTTATACTTTTATTGTATTTTTAAAACAAGAGCTTATAACAAATTTGTAGAACTTATTTGGTTGAACAATTTTTCTATTTTCATTTTTTTCGTCTCTTATATTGTTTTTCCAAAAATTTAATTTTTTTATTTTTAACTAATTGTTTACGATTGAAAAAAAAATCTACTTGTCCTATCTACAATTTCTAAATAACGAATTTGTAGATACCTACATTTTGGGTGAACATCTTTTTTCAATTAATTTTAGTTCGTAACTTGTATCGCTTAAGAAATTTTGTTTTTTATATTCAATGTTATTTTTTACGATTAAAACAAAAACTACGCAACCTATCAAAAATTGTCTATTAACTCGATCTTTCTTTTTGGTCCCTAAAACATGCGCCAAAGCGCAACCGAATCCGATTAGTCTTTCAAAAGTAACATTGTATACAGGCGATAATGGCAACGACAGACCGAGACACACCATCGTAAAACCCGAGGTAAAACCTGTTTTTTCGGATTCACCGGGTCTAGAAACGTGGAGATTTAAAGAAAACCGCGATAATCAGTTTTCACATAAAACTAATACCTTCTCATTGTGATGAGAAGGTAATGATAAACTTCAACTCTACGAGCATTCAGAAATCAAGCATATGTCAGTCTTTTTTTTTAATTAACTCGCAACCACGCCCGGACAACCTATTCTGGAATGACCCTATAGGGATATAATACCTATATCATTTCCTCTGATCGACAGTAAAAAAATCCTTTTTCGGATTTTTGGTTGACCTTAATGTAGATTGTTCATTTCGAATTATTGTTGTGTTTGAAGACCTCGAAATAAGAATTCTTCAATTTCGATGGCTTCCACCTTGGAATTATAAAATGGTAATCAACAAGTAAATTTTCTGTAACATGGACCATATATACATATTTATACACACATATAGCAACAAGCGTGAAATCAACTTTTAAAAAATCGACCTACTTCACAACTCGAGCAATGGAAGAATAGTCGCTCTGATTGGCTCTGATCAAACTAATAACATTTTCTCAGAAATAAAAATCAAAATACAAATATACGCTGTAAAAACTAGAGATCTCTTTTTTTACGGTATCATTTTTTAGGTATCCTGCTTTTGAATAGGAGAACTTCATACTGTGATTTTCAATGTAAAACAAATGAATCTGGGTTCCCACCAGCGGTCTCATTTCAATACCACTCGAGACTGTTTTTTCTGAGTCTTATTTAATACGTGAAATTAGCCCTAAAATAATACTTTTTTTTACAGTGTAGTAACGAAGATAGAGAAAGAGAAACTTGAAGAATATTCTACGTGCAATGTGAAATTTAAAATGATGTAATACTTAAATCATAAAATCATCAAGAAAAGATATATTCTAATTATTGATCTCTTAACAATGTATTTTCAAATTTCGGATGATGGGTGGTAATCCTTGAGATTCGTATTATATAGTATATCTTTGATGTACCCTCTATGAATACAAAATTTAATTATGCAGGCGTATAATCTCAGACACAAAAGCTAAACATTTATTGGCAGAGTGCATGTGACCTCAACATTTTGCGCTGTGTGAAATTATCATTCATTATACCTTATTATTTCATTTAAGAGTTCTAGTCACATCTAATATATTACATTGTATTTTGAGCAAGACCGATTTGTAAGATAAATGTGTAAAATTGGTAGTAATAAATAACCTTCGGTCATTAGTTACAGTTGCTATTTATCTGATTTGACAACGAAAGGAGAAAGAAAGACATAAATAAATAAAAAGAAAGTGAAATAATTTTGATAATAGTTGTCCATCAACACAAGCCACTTCTATGGTCATTATTTTTATAGCTAGATTTAATACAATTTATATAATTTAGAAATGAGATTTTCAAATGATGGAACTCCATGACTCATCTATTGATCTATGTGATACCACACTGAAAAAACCAGTTCTCGTTAGATCACTGAAGTTAAGCAGTGTTGGGCGCGGTTAATACTTGGATGGGTGACCATTCCGGAATACTACTGCGTGTTGTTGGCTAGTCGTGAGTGTGGTGAGCCCACACTTGTCGTTATTTACTACAAGAAGTTATCCACCTAGAAACACTACCCGAATCGGGTAGTGTCACGCCTACCCCGAAAGGGAAATGGCTTAATGGTAATGGTATACAATTATAATTACTTTAAAAACGTTCAAATTTAATTTAAAACTTAAAATGATGTTTAAATAGTTGAAAAATGTACATTTTTGAACATTGAAAATAAAAATTTTGAAGCTTCTTAAGAATTTTGAAAGGTTTCACGATAATAAAAAAAAATGTAATTTATTGGATAACTTAGACTGATTTTTTTATTTTAAAAAATTACTTTCACGAAAATATTTTAAAAGACTTCAAATAATAAAATATTTAGACTTGAAATATTTAAAACGGCATTGAAACATTTTAAAAGATTTCCAAAATTGTCAAAACAGAATCTGAAAGATTTGTTGGCAAGTTAAAAATTAATTTGAAATTTGAAAAGATTTCCAACCATTTGAAACAAAATGTAATTTTTTTAAGATTTTGAAAAAATTTCGAAGCTTTTCAAAAAGTTCGAAATGTTTCAAGAAATTAAAAAACTTTTGTGAAAATTCCTGGGAAAATTTTTAATGCCTTTTCATTTTGAAAAATTAATTTGTAAAGAAAATTTAGAAAGATTTCAAAAAATTTCAAAAGATCTCTATGAATGTTGAACAAAAATTTTGGAAGATTTAAAGGTAATTTTTTCAAACTTGAAAGATTTTTCAAAATCTTAGAAATAATTCGAGATAGTTTAAAAGATAAAAATAGATTTAGATCTATTCAGATTTTTCAAATTTCTCAAAGTCCTGAAGATCTTTTAAACTGACCCGAATTTTCCCTGAAACTTTGCAAAATCCTGAAGAAGGAAAAAATTATAATTCTCGACATATCTGAAATCTTCAAAAATCTTTTTTAACTTTCTTAAGAATCTTATGAAAATGATATATCTATAAACTTAAAAAAAATGAACAAATAAACCTTGACAGAAATATTTATTTGAAATTTTTATTTTGTATTCAAAATTATTTATCCCCTCAAATTATAATTTGCGTGAAATTTTTTTTCTTTCTTGACTGCAAAATTCTTCTTTTTTTTTTTTGGTTTGAAAATTAATCTGTTTTAATTTGAAAATTCGTATTTTCGGGTAGAAAAATTCAACTGTTATGTAGAAAATTCGTCTGGAATAATTCAAGGAATTTAAGGAATTTGTGGAATTCATGGAATTCTATGATTTAATGGAATGTATAGAATTCACGGAATTTAAGGAAATCATGGAATTCAAGGAATTCAAAGAATTTATGGAATTCATGGAATTAGTGGAATTCATGGAATTAGTGGAATTCATGGAATTAGTGGAATTCATGGAATTAGTGAAATTCATGGAATTCGAGGAATTTATGGAATTCACGGAATGAAAGGAATTTAAAGAATTAAAGGAATTTATGGAATTCAAGGAATTAGTGGAATTGATGGAATTCAAAAAATTCATGGAATTCCAGGAATTCATGGAATGTACAGAATTCATGGAATTTAAGGAATTCATGAAATTCAAGGAATTCACGGAATTCACGGAATTCAAGAAATTTATGGAATTAATGAAAATAAAGCAATTGATGGAATTCATGAAATTTGAAGATTTCAAGGAATTTATGGAATTCATGAAATTTGAAGATTTCAAGGAATCTATGGAATTCATGAAATTTGAAGATTTCAAGGAATTTATGGAATTCATGAAATTTGAATATTTCAAGGAATTTATGGAATTCATGAAATTTGAAGATTTCAAGGTATTTACTACAAGAAACTATCCACCTAGAAACACTACCCGAATAGGGTAGTGTCACGCCTACCCCGAAAGGGAAATGGCCTAATGGTATACATACATACATACATACATACATACATACTTCGAATTCCATGAATTCTTCGAATTCCATGAATTCTT
>CAKNXH010064543.1:50327-68543 GCA_932178445.1 Andricus quercusramuli | reverse complement strand
TGTCTGAAACTTTCTTCCAAAAATTTAGAAGATTTTGAAATATTACAGAAAATAGGCAAATAGTAGAAAAAATATTACTTGTTTTATCAAATTACACGTCTAAAAATATTTTTTTAACAAACAGGTTATTTTTTATTTGAAAGGGCTAAATTTTTTCGTAAACTAACATCATTTTAATAGAAATACAAGATAAAAAGTAATTTTTGTAATAATTTTTATAACAAATATTTGGCGAATAAATCTATCGTTATTATAATAAGTTAGACCTCTTCTAAAAAAATGAATCAGAGAACGAGCATTATATTTAAAATAATAGTTTAATGATTAAAAAAATCTGCCCGCTTCGCGAGCACGCTCTCGTCGCGCGCTTCGCCCTACATTATGTATTCACCTCGCGCTACGCTCTCGGAAGTATTTACATCACGCTTTACGCTCGGTTTCTCTAGATTTTTTAACTTCGTGTTCGACTTCGATGAAAAGAAAAAGTTTATTTGCAAATATTATAAAATTATGAAAACCTCTACATATGAAGTGATTGTTAAATTTGTTTTTATTTTAGACTGAAATGGAACTTTATTTACTCAAGGTTCTATCGACTTACGAGTGTACGACTTAGTGCACTTACGGCGCGCGATTTGGTCGTCCCGCTGCGCGCTCCAAAATATAATGATCGCGCACTTTGTGCTTTGTGTTATATGTTCTCCATATACAAATTACTAAATTTGTATTTGATGGCAAGTGAAGAATAATGATATAAATTAGGCGACACATTTTATTAGTTAAAATATTATTTTAGCCTGTGCCGTTTTCCGAAGAAGTTAATTTTTGTCAATTTGAATATATTCTTATAACAAAAATTGATTACGAATTTGTAAATTTTTGTTGAATGCATAATTTTTGTTCATTCATCTGTTTTCGTAACTTGCATCGTTTTTCCAAAAATTTGATTTTTTTTACTGTCAATGTTATTTCCACGAATGAAACAAAAACTACGCATCCTATCGAAACATGATTCGTAACAAATTTGTAGCCCTCCTTTAGATAAAAAATTTTATGTATCTCACGTTTTTCGTAGCTTGTGTTATTCGTCTAAAAATTTGATTTTTCTATTTTCAATACTGTTTTTTACGAATAAAACAAAAACTACGCGTCGTATAAAAAAGTGAATAATAACAAATTTTGTAGATCTTTTTTAGTTGCACAATCTGATTATTTTTTGCAAAGTTATCGTGCCTGCAGACTACAGACTACAGAGTACAGACAGACACCTTCGTAAAAATCGTTTTTTCTGACTCAGGGGGTCTCGAAAACATGGAGATTTTATGAAAACCGACCAAGTCAAATTTTATATAAAAGCAATACCTTCTCATTTTATGAGAATGTAAAAATAGATTTAAAACCATTTTTAACCAATCTTTAATACCCAAAATTGAAATAAACGTTAAACATCATTTCATTTGTTTACTTTATTGGACATACATTTTTCGCGATATATCCTAATATAATTTTCATTAATTTTATGCGAGTAATGTGAGAGAGAGTGGGAGGGGGAGGGGAGAGGAGAGAGAGAGAATTATATTATAATATAATATTTTATATGGTATCTATATTATAATTAGAATATCTACCATTTTTATAACATTGTGTTATATAAGTTTTTATACTCAATGATACTTACAGAATAAGTATTCCTTCCGGTTTTAAGCTTCCGCCGTATAAGTATAATTTGCCTTTTCACTCCCAGGGGAGAAACTTTCCTCACGGACTTGTTAAAACTAGTTTGTGTACAAGAAAGAAAGAAGTTGTAACAACTTATTGAACTAATGATTTCACTTTTCAATCAAATAATCCATATAAACTGCGTTCATATAATAAAATATATACTTGTATGCATTTCTTCAAGTGGTTGGTGCTTTTTGTTACTAAAATTAGAAGAAAGATTTTCGCAATGCAATTATTTTTATTCTATGTATACAGCTTTTCAATGCAGAATGACATATTTTTTACAAAATATATAATGTATTCGGACCAATTTCAAAATAATTCATTTCAAATCTGCCGTGATTTGGAAAAACACCATTAACTGCAAAAAATCGAAAAATGAGTTTTTTTATCTCGGTGGAATCGTGAAGAAAAGATAACCTGAATATTAGAATAATTTTTAAAAATTGTTAATAACTTTTGAAATAATTATTGCTAAATTTTGGGAAAACACCGTTAACTGCAAATTCTGGCCAGTTGTGATTTGGGAGAGAACCGTAAATGACCGTCAACTACAGGCGCAAATCGTATACGGCCGAATACGGCACAGAAAAATTCGAGAAAACGCCGTAACGGGTTGCAAAATGCAAAATTATTATTGAAAGTATGTATTTTTTGTAATCAATAACGGTATCAAAGTACAAGAAGTTCTATGCTTGAAAAATGTAATGGATAAAAGATAATGTTTTCAAATCTTTTTAGTTGTTCAAAGTGAAAACAATTATATAGTTGAATATTTTCAAAAAAAAAAAAAATAATAAAATTGTATTCATGACCAACAACGGTGTTCCTGATCTAATTACCTCTGTTAAGAGGGTCTCGTCATCATTTATTAGAGCTTAAAAATTTGTTTCATTTATTATTTAATATTTAAAATGATAAAAAACATAGTAATTTGTTTCAGACTTAACTATTGAAGGTTGTATTTTATAATATTTTATTCTATTGTTGAAGTATCTTTGATTATAATACAAGTATATTTAAAATGTTTTTATTTTTAGTAAATAATTTACAGTTTTTTTGATACTTAATGCATTCGGAATTTATGTATTTTTGATAAATAAACAAGAATTGATTCCGCTAGAATTTTGTATTATTCATTATTCGTAAAATTTAATAATAGTTATAACATTCTTATCCATATTTTCGGTAAAAAAAATATTCGATTTCCTTTAAGGCTGCTTTAAATATAAGTTTGAAAACATGAAAGAATTATTTATATTAATAATAGGCTGTGTCTAGTTGTCCCGAAAAAATTGGGGAGTCGGAAAAGTGGATGCACTGGTTGTCTCGAATAATTTCGGGACGTCGAGACACTTTATTATAGAAAAAATGAGGAAACTTATTTTTCTCTCAGGCTTAAGATTGTTACAGCCCAATATGTCGAAGGCATTTTTAGTTAGAGTTGGATTTTTTGTTTGTTTGAATATCATGCACGGGGTTGTCTCGGTATATATGATCAGTCACGGACGCATTATTATAATGCAATCAAGTGATCTGTGATAAGAGCGTGTGCCTTGACATATTGGGCAAAGCCTGGTTTTTACCCATCATTCACGGACTGCGTTGCAGTCAAGTGCATGATGGGAGGACCCACAGCTTATGGTGGGTTCCGAACCACCAGAACCTCGGTAAAGGTACATAGAAAAATTTCAAGAGGTACCGGCTCAGGGATCGAACCCCGGACCTCTGAGGTGAAGTCCGAGCGTCTAACCAACTGAGCCACCGAGGCTCTTATTACTATTATTATTTTTTTTTACAATCTTGTTCTCGGGTGAACCCGGTTTTTCATCATAGTCACGGACTAAGTCAAGTGACTGATGTATAAGGATGTTAGAAGTTAATATAATACGATGTCTGAAATCTTCAGCGCTGATGTTGTAGGTACAAAATTAGAAGCATGGTGTAGTTTGCAGTTTCTCTTTACAGTATTTATCCTTTCACAGCGGCCGTGAGTGTTGGAGGTGGCATTATTTTAGTTAGAGAAGTTGTAGGCTCCGGAAGCTACGATCATGGTTCCTTAAGGACACCAATCCCGAAGCTACTGGAACGTGTACGTCATCCGCTTCTGCTCCTTCTGTCCTAGAAGGTAAGCAAGAACGGGAAATTTACGCGTGATAACATCGGGCAACACTGTAGGCGTGACTTGCTCGGTTGGAAAATAGTGAATAGGTATATAGGTATAAAGTAGGTCGGTATATGGGTATAAGGTATATAGGTGTGAGGTACAGATATTTTAGATTGATCTGGAATTCTCGTGTTATTTATTTAAATGACACGTTCATTCCGCAACACTGCTCCGACACAGGTTGCTGATCAATCTCTCTAGCGATCACCCCAAGTGAGGAGCCTCACAAAGTTGTTATGCATGGTTCCTCTGCTCTCCTGCTTCTATGGCTTCTTTTGTCTCTTCGGATTGGTGTCTCATTCACAATTTCTAACCATTCTTTCGGCGGTCTACCTCTGGGCATTCTGCCATTTACTTTACCTTTATACACTTGTTTGGTCAGTCGTTCATCTTTTCTTCTTTCAAGATGTCCGAACCATCTTAACTGATTTCTTTCCCATATGTCAACTAGTGTCTCTCCTGTACCACATTCTTTAAGGATTGTCTCGTTTCGTACTTTATCAATGAGTGTTTTCCCGCATATTATGCGCAGAGGCTTCATGCCGATCGCGTTGATTTTACTCCTGTCCTTTTCTTGACAGGTCCATGTCTCGCTACCGTATATTACAGTCGGAACGAAAATAGAGTTATGTATGGCCATTTTAGCTTTTTCTGATATGTTTTTATTTGTGAGGATGGACCCTGCTCTACCGATAACCTGCTTACCCTTATTTATGCTCTTATCTAAATCCCCATCTATTTTTTCGTCGTTAGGGAATAGGCTACGCAGATATACGTACTTGTCAACTAGTTCTAATCTCTCATCATTCAAGACAATGTAGCATATCGTTTTCTCACTTTTTCCCTCAAACACCATGATTTTCGTTCTATTCACGTTAATTTCGAGGTCCATGTTCTTCATGCTTGTATTAAGTTTATTCAACGTTCTTTGCAAGTCCTCGATTGATTCTGCCATAACTGTCTTGTCATCTGCGAAAGCTAACCCACGTACCTTGATGGTTTCGAGATCTACACCTTCTTCGTCGAAGAGGGCAGTTCTTAGACACTTATCAATGAATATGATAAAAAGCCACGAGGACATAACGCATCCTTGCTTCACATCTTGCATAATGTCGAACCAGTCACTCAGTTTCCCATTTACCCTTACACTATTTGTTTTGCCTTACACTATTGTTGCCCTATATCTTCACCTCCTAATAGTTCTTTAAAAGAGTCTTTGAAAGCGTCTCATATCCCGTCTATATCATATAGCATTTCACCTTTGCTGTTTTTCATGCTGACAAACTCCGTACTTTTACTTTCCTTCAATTGTTTATATAATAGTTTCATAATTCCTTGAAAGTAGTTTTGTATTTTTTTCTCTTCTTCTGTTCTGATTTTCTCTTTACTCTCTTTGACTAGTCGTTTAACTTTCCTATTTTTGTGTCTATAATCATTGTTGAGTCTATCTCTCTCCTCATCGCTAAGACCTGTCACGTTCAGCGTTTTATTGTGCGTTTCTTTCTTCACTTTTTTAGCTGCCTCAATTTCATCATTCCACCATGCTTCACTAGATTTTCTTCCTACAATCGCCGTACCACACACTTCAATCACAGTTTTAACAATGGTATCCCGCAATAAAGCCCACGCGCCCTCTATATCTTGATTGCTTTCAAGCGACACCCAAATTATCTTATCTATGCGTTCGTTTATCTTATTCTGAAAAACTATTCGCACTTCCGGTTTCTGCAAATTTTCGACCTTGATTCGCGTTGGTTTCGTTTGTTTGGTTCTCTTTCTTCTCCATCCCCGTCCTAAGCTCATCTTGGAGACTAAAAGTTAATGATCAGTATTGCATTCGGCCCCCCTCATGACTCTTGTATCTGTAAAGTCTTTCATCTGCAATAAAGGCCAGTCAGTGAAGCATGAAAAAGAGTGTTTTGGTGCCAAAAATCCAAAGTGGGAGCGACAGTGATATTTGTGTATTGTTGATACCTGGGATGAAGGCCAGTATGTTTTCAACAGCAAATTCGCAAACGCAAGAAACTGCGCGCTGTTCAAAGTTTGCGAAATCATGTTTTTTTAAGATTGCGAGCAAAATATGAATTTGCGGGAAAAAAAAGTTAAATTATAAATGAAAGATATTAAAAAGATGTACAATTTGATAAGTCGAACTTCGAGATTGGTTTATTTGTTTGCTTGGAAAAAAATCAAAACCGTAAGAATTGATCACTTTCTAATTTTGGCAATAATGCACGCAGGTCCTTTAAAACCTGTGAAAATATGTATTTTAGTAAGGTGAAAGCTTCTATAAAATTTCAGCTTGAAGTAGTAAATCTTTTACAGGAAATCTGTTTGTTCTTCACAGATTGTCTGTTTTTTCAGCTGCTGTACTTTTGTAAAGAAAGGTTGAAAAGCAATGAAAATGCAGAATTTTAACCTCCAACATCTCCTGTACCCAAATCAATACTCAGATATTTTTTTCCCCTGATTAAAGTCGGTCGAAAACGGCCGAAAGCAGAAAAAGGCGTTTTTTCCTTATAAACAAATAGAATAACTTCCTTGATTTTAGTCTTTCACAATTGAGTTTTCATTCCCTGTTCAGTTATGAGTTCTGAATGAAGAAACAAAAAGGAAAATAGCTCCACGATGATTAGGAGAAAAGATAATTTTGTTGTTGTTAACAATTACTGCATGTCCAATTTTGATGGTAGAGAGCTCACATTTGAGAAAAATGTAAATGAAGACTTTAACTAATTTCAGAAAAATGCTCTGAATTTTCGTTTGCGAATTGAGCGTTTGCCATCGCGGTGAATTCGCGGACAACATGGAACTCATTGCGTGACGGCGGAGTGGGGGAAGCCGGAAAGCAGCTTCCACGTGCGAGGCATTCGCGCGCAAAGTGAATTACAGTCTTCAAAATGCATCACCTGCAAAAATCTCGTGAACGAAGCAACATATTCAGATGATTTTTTTTTAACCCGATTCGGTTGAGACCCAAGGCATTTTTCTTTTGTCTCATTACTCAGGATCCGTGTATCCCAATAATACCTATCCCCACCCTAAAAAAATTTCTGGACTAGAGGACCCTTTTTTCTGAATCGCGTTTTCCCAGCGACAGCCTCGCCTTCGCAGTGAGCAGATGAAGTTCGCGTTGGGTCTGAAACGACCCACGATAACTTTAACTTCAGTGCAAACTCGTTTTGAGCGTTAATGTAAGTTTTTGAATTTTCATGAAGTTTATGAGTATTGTCGAAAGATTCTCCTTTTTTTGAGTCATATATTCATTTTTCATCTCTTATAACATGGCGCAGGGTACATCCACTGAATTCTCAAGAATTCTTCGTCCACGTACGGAACGAGTCAACGAGTAATTGTAAGATGATGGAATTTAAGGTGTGAACATATTGTTTTTTTTTCATCATGGATATGTTTAATTTCCTACAAAAATAAAATGTATATACTTCGAGATATGTGGGCGTCCGCATGAAAAGTGTCCTCATGACTGGTTCTAGTTTAAAAGATATTCGCGTTTTTCTAAGTTTAGGTCAAAATGATCATTTTTTCGTTTGAGTTGGGGATGATAAGGGAACCTAAAGTGAATTTGGGATTATACCCGTATCCAGATAGTAACCCGAAGTAGGCATATTTCTTTTTAAATATAGCGTATTTATTGAATACAATGGATATGGAGATACGAAATTAAAAACATGTTTGTATATATCTACTCTAGCGCCAGTTTGTCGAAAGCTGAAATTCGTCTTCTCTTTCGTCGCTTTGCAAATTTATCCAATACGAAATGCGTAAAGAAACCTATATCGGAAGAAATGACTATATATTTCTAATGCACGCATGTTTTTCGCAATACAAAATTTGTTTTCGCTTGGATCTCCTTGCGTATTTCTTCAACACAAACAGTTGAAAGGTACAAATGTCAGGAGAAATGTGTACATTGAAAAATATGGACCCAGCTAAAAGAGTAAAATACTAACAAATATAATGAACAGAACAGAAATATATTTAAATCATTTCATTTTTTTATCAGCATTAACAATAATACGGAAAATAAAATGAATATAAACTTGTTGCCTTTTAAGGTGCCTACTTTTTGCGTAAAGTATAAAATAAATTATAACTTATAAATCTTTAAGAAAATAATAGCGGTCGAATCAACGCTATATTCACATTTTGGTTTCAGCTATAAGAATGTCATTCATTACCCATAATACGAATAATGAAATGAATATAAACAGATGCATACATGTAGTATATAAAATTAATACATGCAGATGAAATAATCAGTTTAAGTATCTAATCTACGCCTCTTTGATACAATTAGGAAAGTCGAAAACAGTAAGACAGAGTACATTTCCACAAAATGTTGAACCTGCATTTAAAGAACAAACAAATTTTTATTTCATGCACATTTCTTATAACATGATTAAATAAACTTAACAACAGTAAAACGCAGTTCACATTCAATGGGGAAATTAAGCCAGGAAACGTGCAATTAGGTAAAATAACAAAAATAGCCTTACATCTGAAGCATTACATTTACCGTTTGATAACTTCTGATATAGGATTGTTAATCAGCGCAAAAAGTTAGCCCAAATTAAAAAGAAAATCATCTGAATATGTTGCTTCGTTCACGAGATTTTTGCAGGTGATGCACTTTGAAGACGGTAATTCACTTTGCGCGCGAATGCCTCGCACGTGGAAGCTGCTTTCCGGCTTCCCCCACTCCGCCATCACGCAATGAGTTCCATGTTCTCCGCGAATTCACCGCGATGGCAAACCCTCAATTCGCAAACGAAAATTCAGAGCATTTTTATGAAATAAGTTAAAGTCTTCATCTACATGTCCCTCAAATGTGAGCTCTCTACCATCAAAATTGGACATGCAGTAATTGTTAACAACAACAAAATTATCTTGTCTCCTATTCATCGTGGAGCTATTTTCCTTTTTGTTTCTTCATTCAAAACTCATAACTGAACATGGACTGAAAACTCAATTCTTTAACACTAAAATCAAGCAAGTTATTCTATTTGTTTATAAAGAAAAAACGCCTTTTTCTGCTTTCGGCCGTTTTCGACCGACTTTAATCAGGGGAAAAAAATATCGGAGTATTGTTTTGGGTACAGCAGATGTTGGGGATTAAAATTCTGCATTTTCATTGCTTTTCAACCTTTTTTTTCAAAAGTACAGCACCTGAAAAAACAGACAATCTGTGAACAACAAACAGATTTCCTGTAAAAGTACTTACTGTTTCAAGCTGAAATTTTACACAAGCTTTCACCTAACTAAAATACATATTTTCACAGGTTTTGAAGGACCTGCGTGCATTATTGCCAAAATTAGAAAGTGATCAATTTTTACGGTTTTGATTTTTTTCCAAGCAAACAAATAAATCGATCTAGAACTTCGACTAATCAAATTGTACATCTTTTTAATATCTTTTATTTATAATTGAACTTTTTTTCCCGCAAATTCATATTTTGCTCGCAATCTTCAAAAAACATGATTTCGCAAACTTTGAACAGCGCGCAGTTTCTTGCGTTTGCGAATTTGTTGTTGAAAACATACTGGCCTTCATCCCAGGTATCAACAATACACAAATATCACTGTCGCTCCCACTTTGGATTTTTGGCACCACAATGTGCTTTACTGACTGGCCTAATAACGAAGTCAATTATACTGCGGTTATTTCCTTTACACCAGGTGTAAGTGTGGATCATTTTATGTCGAAACCAGGTATTTTTAATAAATAGGCCCTTCTCTAAGCATAAGCTAACTAATTTTTCCCCGTTATAATTTTTTCTTGTTAGATCCCAAAAATTACCTAGCACCCCTCCTGTATCAGTTTCCTGACGTTGGACGCCGACCCATCCGTTCATATCTCCTAGCAGAATTATTCTTTCACCTTGATCGCAAATACTTATTGTATCATTTAGAGTGTCCCAGAAGGCGTCCTTAACTTCCCTCGAATCGCTATCAACTGGTGCGTAGCACGCTATCCCTGCTAAAAATGACAGATAGGATCCGATATAAAGACGGATGGGATTCGGAAATTCTTCGCATCTATCCGGATTTTTATGTGGTATTTGTGTCTGGCTTTAAATCTGGTTCTATGCGGAACTTGGTTGGCTTATAAAATTTTTTCTATCTGGTTTTTTGTCCAGTTATATACGAAATATTTTCGGTTCCCAGTAAGACCCCATACGGTTTTCATCGGATTCTATCCGGATACTTATACGGTATTTGTGTCTGGTTTTAAATCTGGTTCTGTGCGGAACTTGGTCGGTGTATACAAATTTTTCTGTCTGGTTTTTCATCCGGCTGTATGCGAAATATTTTCGGTGTCCAGTAACGCTCTATACGGTTTTCATCGGATTCTACCCGGATACTTATACGGTTTTTGTGTCCGACTTTTAATACGGTTCTATAAGGAACTTAGTCGGTGTATACAATCTTTTCTATCTGGTTTTTTATCCGGTTATATGCGAAATATTTTCGGTGTCAAGTAAATCCCTATACGGTTTTCATCTGATTCTTTCCGGATACTTATACGGTATTTGTGTCTGGTTTGAAATCTGGCTCTATGCGGAACTTGGTCAGATAAATAAATTTGCAAAAAAAAACTGTTTTATATATAATAACTGCACTTAATTTATTTTTTAAATTACGCAATTGCACGCACGGTCACTTACAAACATAATCGCACGCATAACGCTATGAAAAATCGCACCCGCGGAGGGATTCGAACCCTACCTAAACAACCTAAATCTAAACCGCACGCTCTAGCTCGTTACGCTAATGTATCGCTTGGATTTTGTCGACAAAATCTCAGCCAAGCTTTTTCGCTGAAAAGGCAGGGCTAATGGAGGAATATTTTTTCGTTTTATACAATTTATTTATAATATTTACATTTAATTAATTTAAATTTTAATAGTTAAATGTTTAATTTAAATATTCATTTTATTTGTAATTTCTGTTCAAATTGTAAAGCTCCAAAATTTAAAGGATTTTTTACTTTCATAAGTAAAAAAAAATTTTAATTTTAGTACAATTTTCTAGCAGAAAAGAATCTAATGATTATAATTATACTAATCTTATTCAGTAAAAATTTGGAAGTAAAAACAAAAGCAGCTACTACAAATAATTTATTGGAACATTTCAGTTTAAAAAATTTATCCAGATAAAAAATACTTGAACCTGAAATTAATATTCTAACTTTAAAGTTGAACTTGAACATCAAATCGAAGGCTAGCTGAAATTAGAAGTGTTAGAAATGAAAAATTTTTAATAACAAAGCTTTTATAAAATTTTTATAAAAGCTAGTAATTATTTATACATTATTATCAAATATAAGAATGCACATTATATAATATAATAAGTAGTATAATAGTATAATAAATCAGTATAATAAATTGCAAACATACACGGTGTTTTTCTGTTAAATAATTATTTTATTTTATTTCTGGAACAGTATGTGAAGGGTTGCAGTATACAGAATTAGATAAGCAAAAAAATCAAAATTTTTTAGGAGAGCGAAATAACATTCTCTAAGATCGAAATCATCATTTAAAGTTAAAAACAAAAGTTTACTCCAGAGCTGAAAGTTTTTCTGAATTTAGGCCAAAAATGTATAATTAAAAAAAATTCCAGTTCCGGGAAATAAAATGTGGAAGTTTACAATCTCAAAGTGACAGGAAGCTCAAATTGAAACAAGCTCGGTTTATGATCACGATAAAAAGTGCAATTTTCAGTTTAGACAAAAAAAAATTTGCTCCCAAGATATTGAGTTGCTAAATTGGGAGAAAATGAGTTTTGTCTAGAAAAAGTTAACCAATTTCAAGTAAGTCATTCAAGAATTTGGCGGTTCAAATTTCACGGGTTTTAAAAATCGTTTTTAAGTAGCGACTAAAAATCTATTTTTCAATTTTTAAAAATAATAAAAACTTGCTCCCGAAATATGGGGAGGCTGAATAAGAATAAAAAAGTTTTCATAGAAAAAACTTATTCTGTTCCGGGAAAATAAACGTTTAATATAGCGGTATCACACTGTAACTGTTGTGAAAGTTATAAAAGTGGCTTTTGGTAGAAAATGAAGATTTAACATTTTATGTTGGAATTTGATTACGGTATTTTGTTGCGAACAACGTTGCAAATAGCTTTATTTAAGAGTTTTTTCTTTGAAAAAAAGTATATTATTATTTTACAGTATTAAAAAACTTTTAGGAAGAGGTATCTGGTATATGGTCACAAAAAAAGTTTAAAAAAGATAAAAGGTTAGGCATGTAAAAAAAAGAAGACAGCAGACATGTGTACAGAGAGTCAGGTATCTGGTTACGAATTGCCGATCTTTTTATTACTACAATGGAAATGAGATTTCGAACAAATCCTCTAACAACATGTACTTCATTTTTTAATCATTTTTTAATGCAAAAAGCTCATTTTTGCCAAAAATGTCGGTTATCTAGCTTTGGTCTGCAACCCTTTATTTAAAAAACGTACAAACTATATCATACAAAAAAAAAACATATTGTCATATTTGAATTTTGTGTTCTGTTTTTCATTAGCCCCCAATGGTTTTTTTTAAATCTCTATAAAAATATCAAAAAGTTGTAGTCGAAAATGGCGCGAACTCGCGAACTGATGGTGGTAATGCAGCGCTACTTCGCTTGCCCTGATATTGGTAGCTTTCTGGTACTGAGTCGCAGATGGCTTTTAGACTCAACGTTATTGGATAATAACAGCGTCTCTGAGCGCGTCGTATATTTGAAATTGCACGACGCATCTTATTTTGACTCTAATCTAATCTTAACTATACATAGTAATATATTTTGGATAGGTTCCGACATATTTACAGATAGGGCCACATAAGATTCCGTCGGGCAAATAATTCCATTTTCTGTTTCCGATATCCGCTTGAAATCCGGATAGAGACTGATAGGAAACCATTTTCGGACTTGCACGAAAAACGGTCTCCTAACGTAAGTTCCGATAGAGTTCCGGATAGGGCCGAATAAGATTCCATCAAGCAAACAATTCGATTTTGTTTCCGATGTCCGCTCGGAAGCCGGATAGAGCCAGATAGGCAATCGTCTTCGGACTTGAACGAAAAAAGTCCTCTAATGTAAGTTCAGACATAGTTTCTGATAGGGCCGCATAAGATTCCGTCGGGCAAATAATTTAATTTTCTATTTCCGATGTTTGCTTTAAAGCCGGATGGATCCAGATAGGCAATCGTCTTCGGACTTGAACGAAAACAGTCCTCTAATGTAAGTTCTGAAATAGTTCCAGATAGGGCCGTATAAGATTCCGTCGGGCAAATAATTCAGTTTTCTGTTTCCGAAGTTCGGTTCAAAGCCGGACAGATCCAGATAGAAAACCGTTTTTAGACTTGAACGAAAACAGTTTTCTAATGTAAGTTCCGACATAGTTTCTGATAGGGCCGCATAAGATTCCGTCGGGCGAATAGTTCAATTTTCTATTTCCGATGTTCGCTTTAAAGCCGGATAGATCCAATTAGGCAATCGACTTCGAATTTGAACGAAAACGGTTTTCTAATGTAAGTTCCGACATAGGTCCAGATAGGGCCACATAAGATTCCGTCGGGCATATAATTTAGTTTTCTGTTTCCGATGTTCGCTTTAAAGCCGGACAGATCCATATAGAAAACGGTTATTGGACTTAGATGAAAAGAGTCTTCTAACTTAAGTTCCGACAAAGTTCCGGATAGGGCCAGATAAAATGCTATTTTCCAAATGTCATTCGGATTAAAATCCTGGATAGAATCGCCAGTTTTCCGTTTAAGATTTTACGAATCGAAAGAGATCCAGGTAGAGACGGAATAAAATCCGACGTGGCATATCCGCACCTTTATCCGGTTTTGTACCTGACTCTATCGACCAAATTCCGGACAGAGCCGGATAAGACACCGACACGTGAATAATTTAATTTTCTTGCTCGGGTGTTCGCTTAAGTGCCAGATAGCGTCGGATAGAACAGCGTTTTCGATCTTTATGTGAACCATCACCCAATTTACTTTCCGACCAAATTCCGGACAGAGCCGGATAAGACTTCACCACGTAAATCATTTATTTTTCTTGTTCGGATGTCCGCTTAAGAGCCAGATAGCGGCAGATAGGACAGCGTTTTCGGTCTTTTATGCAAACCATCACCCAATTTGTTTTCCGACCAAATTCTGGATAGAGCCGAATAAGACTCCGCAGCGGAAATAATTTAATTTTCTTATTCGGATGTCTGCCTAAGAGTCGGATAGCGTCGGATAGAACAGCGTTTTCGGTCTTGGATGCATCCGTCACCCAACTTAATTTTCGACCAAATTCCGGATAGGGCCGCATAAAATGCCATTTTCGACTTAGTTAAATATAATTTCGTCTTGTGATGCCGGATATAATCCGGATAAAGCCGCTATGCTTTCGCGCACGATATTACAAATCGTGTAAGGACCAGATAGGGGCGCACTAGATACCGAAATGCGCTATCCGGAGCCTTATCCGGTTGTGTATCCGTCTCTATCGGATCCTATCTGTCATTTTTAGCAGGGATGATAAATAATCTTCTGATTCCTACCTTCATTCTAGCCCATAGCAATCTGGTTGATACAAAATTATGATCTTTGAGATGTTGTCTTGCTTTTTCATTCATAATTAAACCGACCCCTTGACTACGATGTGATTCACTATCTACTCCTGACCATATTTCACAACCGGCTTCCAACAGGTCTGATAATCGAAATTTTCATCTCTGAAAATTTTTGAAGAAGTTTTGCTTTAGTAAAGCCGCAAATATCTCATGGAATTCTATAATTCTTGAATATCTGAGGTTCAATTCATTTGAACTTTCAACTAAAATGAACGGATAAAGTCTTTTAACGTAGTTTAATTTAGGAAAGAAATAGTATAATCCCCCCCCCCCCCGCCGGTGGAGACAAAAAATAGTTCAATCTCAAAAATTTACAATCTTGAAATTCATTTATTCCTAACAATAAAGTTATTAAATTAGGAAGTATCTTAATATATTTAAAAAGATTTTTCTGAAATACCGTGGAATCTCTTATAAAGATACTTAGATTCTTAACAATGAAAGTTATGCCTCAGCTTTTGCGATTTGACTGGGATTCCGCCGTTTCTCCTCGAAGCTTCTTCTTAATTTTTTAGTTGTAATTTCGAAAAGGCACTAAGTAGCACGTTTACGGAAAATTTTATTTAATTATTATTATTATTTTTAAATGATCGCGCAAAGATATACCAGTTTACTGGATATTAGTTGGACCTTTTCCTGCGACGTTACAGTTTTGACTGATTGCTGTGGGGTCAACATGTGTTTTCCTTTTTTTGTACAGAATACAAAGGGGTGGAAATCGAGACTCTTTAAAATTCTTCGAAGACCCCTCAAGTACCACAAAAATCTGAATATTCGTTGAAATCACTCTAAATACCTCAAAGACTTAAAAATTCTCTCAAATTAGAAAATCTCCTAGTATATTTTAAAAATTTTCGAAATACCGTGAAATTTGAAAATTCCCGAATAATAAAATTCCCGAAAAATAGAATTTTCGACAGAAAATCACTGAATTATAAAATATCCGAACTACAAAATTCCCGAATAATAAGATTCCAGCATAATACAATTCCAAAGTTAAAAAAAAGATTGCCAAATAATAAAATTCCCGAAATAATAAAATTCCCGGACAGTTTATCGTAATAATAATATTAATAATGAAGAGTCATTAATTTCAAATGTTTCAAATTGATGAATTTTAAGTAGCTAAAATTGAAGAACTTTTAGTTTTAAATGTTCAAAATTAAAATATTAACAATATTTTTAAAAATAAATTCCTTTTAAATATAAGTATTAATGATGGAATAATTTCCAATTCAATATTTTTTAAATTCAACAATTTTGTATTGTAACTCTTCAAAATTGTAGAAAATTGAATTGCTGATCTTTAAAATTTAATATTTCTCGTGTAAAACATTTACAATTGAAAATGCGGCAATTTTGGTGATTTACATTTGAAATTTCATTATCTTGGAAGATTCAAAACTGCAAAGAGCTTAAAATCGCAAATCCTCGAAATTTAAGAATTTTCCATGGTCAGTCTTCAAAATTGATCTATTCCAAAAAAATGTTCCAAGTTACATACCTTTAAAATATAATGTTTGGAAATTGAATAATTTGTAATTCCAAATTTTTAACATTCAAGAATTGTCAACTGTAACTCTTTAAAATTCCAGAACTTTCAATTTGCAAATCTTTTACAATTGAAGAGTATTTAATTTTGATGTACAATTAAAAATTAAAAAATCACGACAGGCCTATTCCTGAGGTCCGTAATTCGAAGAGAGCCGTAACTGTCCGTTACGGCGTTTTCCGAATTTCAGCATCCCAATCAACACCGTTATCTGCATGATCAATAATTAATTAACATTTTTAAACAATTTCTTTTTGCACAAATGAAAAGATCATATGCAAATTATTCAAGAACAATAAAAAAGTTTAGAAAATGAATTAGAATCCGCGATACATGCGAATGAAGATTCGCGCAGTTTATGTCGATTTCCTCGGCTTCGTTCATTTTTCAGTTAACGGTGTTCTTCCAAATTACGGCAGAAGTATTATCAGATAATAAATTAATTATATTATTGAATTTAAATATATATTATGGTTAAACAAAAATAATATAAATTAAGAGTTTTCACTGCGAAAAAGGCAAAATTAGGCAACAAAACGTCAAGCAGATGCTTAAAAAAAAGCTGAGCTCAATAGAAAAAGAGACATTATCAATATAGATTAGCCTCGAGATTAACTTTTACTTTCCTGTGATATTTCGCAATAATTTAGGTGTTATAAAAACAACAGACCGTGACTTAAAATAAGAGATAAAGTATGATCATTTAAAATTTTGTAGTGAAGTTTAGAATTTTTCAAAAATAGTCCGCATTATTTCTTTGCAGACACTCGTTATATGTTTTTAATCAAGAAGATAGTGATCTACACACTATTGGAAGGTATCCTGAGCATTTAAAAAGAAGAAACAACCCTCCTTGATCTTCCATTCATAAAATATTATTCATTCAATCAAACGTATGGCAAATTGTGCGCATGCTCAAAAATATTGACACTTTTCGTGGAATTGCCCATATATGTATTAAATCCATGTTCAATAATTCTGATTAACAAAGAGTTTATTTAAGTAATCTGTTCAGAAATGAAAAATCATGCTGTTGAAATGGCTAATTTTCCCACTGTATTGGTTCATATTGGTTGGATTTAACGAACAAATTCCCATCACGTGCCTCGCGCTTCGCACTCGATTTGATCGAGAGTATACTCTATAGACATGTTCAAAACGCAAAATTTTCTATATTATTTTAAACTCTATTATATACTAAATGTATGTTATATTAATTTATGTATCTACGTCTGGGACTAATTACTCAGATATTGCAAAATAAAGTCCAAATTTCAGTCTTTATTATTATTTCAATATTCATTACTTTCTTCCTTATTTTATAGTGGATTAATAATTGTTCAAGTATTTAAATTGCACACGCTATTAGTTTTTCCTAATCTAAAATTGCCTAATTTTAAAACTTCAATCTGAAATTATTCGACTTTGATCATTTTAAAAGAGGTAATAATAATCAAAATATTTTAAGGCTTTCATTGCTAATTCTGCAATTTTAAACGATTTTAATTTAAAACGAAATGATTTTGAATGTTTCAGGCTGAAATCATTCAACAATTTCAATTTAAAGTTCTTCAATTTCATCGCTTTTCTGTAGATACGTATTTAATTTAAAACAGTGAGTTTCCATGAGTTTGCTTTCTTTCGTTTTTTGAATTTAACTTGAGCCGAGGGGGAAAAAACTCCTAAAAATGCGATCTAGCGGAGGTGGATTACATCGGATTACTGTGGATTACCTCTATATACAAAATTAGTCTGGATATGGCCAATGATTATGTGGATTACTCCACATAAACTAGACTCACACGAATTTTTAACTAGAATGGTTTATTTTTTAACAAAACTGTGAAATTTCCAACCAGATAGTGAATTTTTTAACCAAGAACATTAATTTTCTATCGAAAAAGACAAATGTTTCAAAAAATACATTCATTTTTAACTGAAAAAGATACATTTTTAGCTAAAAATAAATGTTTACCTAAAAAACAATGATTTTTCAATCAAATTTTTTAACAAAGTGATGAATTGTCAACAAAATGAAGAATCTTCAAAAAAATATTGACTTTTTAACAATACTGTGGAATTTTCTACAAAGTAGATTAATTTTTAACCAAAAGAGACGAATTCT
>CAKNXH010064543.1:0-36202 GCA_932178445.1 Andricus quercusramuli | reverse complement strand
AACTTTCTCCTAAAGATCATCTTTTTAGTTATAAATTTTATTATTTGATTGAAAATTTAACAATTTTCTTTAAAAAACATCATTTTGTTGCAAATTCAACTGTTTCGTTAAAAATTCGTCTTTTTGGGTTAAAAATGCAACTCTTTTCGTATAATATTAACCTTTTGTTTAAAATTCATATTTAGTTACTGATAAGTCAACTGAAATCTTTTTTGGGCAAAAATGCAACTGTTTTGTTGAAAATTCAACTATTTCTTAAAAAATTTACTTTTTGTTTAAAACTTGTATTTTTCTGAGGAAAAGTCTATTGAAATCCTTTTGGATGAAATTCAACTCTTTTTTTGAAATTTGTCTTTTTGATTAAAAAATGCAATTGTTTTAGTAGAGTTTTCATTTTTCTTGGACAATGCAACTGTTTGGTTACAAATTTAACAATCTTATTAAAAAGTCATACTTTTTGGTTAAAAATTCGACTATTCAGCAAAAAATTAACTTATAGTTTACAATTCTTATTTTGGTGTGGGAAGTGAACTGGAATCTCCTTTGAATTAAAATTTAACTATTTTTTTTAAGTTTTTTTTTTAATTCATCTGTTTTAAAAGAAATATTTCATCTTGGTTGAATTAAAATGCAACTGTTCGGTTGAAAATTCAACTCTTTTTTGAAAATTTGTTTTTCTGATTTCGAAATTCACCTGCTTTAGTAGAAATTACATCTTTCTTGGATAGAAATGCAACTGCTTGGTTTAAAATTCAACAATTTTGTTGAAAAGTCATACTTTTTGGTTGAAAATTCTGTTCTTTTATTGAAAATTTAACTATTTTGTCGAAAATTCATTTTTTGGTTAAATTTCATATTTTTGTGTTGAAAAGAGAACTGAAATCTTTCCTGGATGAAAATCAACTTTTGGTTGAAAATTCTACTGTTTTGTTGAAAATGTAACTATTTCGTAGAAAATTTACTTTTTGTTTAAAGTTCATAATTTGGTGTTAAAAAATGAACTGAGAGCCTTTCTGGATGAAAGTTCAACTTTTTAAAAAATTGTCCTTTTTTATTAAAAATGTATCTGTTTTAGTACAAATTTCATTTTTCTTGGATAAAAATTCAACTATCTGGTAGAGAATTCAACTATTTCGTTAAAAATTCCTCCCGTTTGGTTGAAAAAATTCGTATTTTTGGATGAAAAATTCAATTTTGTTCGTAGAACCTTATTTTTTGTTAAAAAATTCATATTTTGATCTTAAAAAGTCAACTGGAATCTTCTCTCGATGAAAATTCAACTATTTCTTAAAAATTTGTTTTCTTTTTCAATAAAAATTCATCTGTTTTAAGAGAAATTTCATCTTTTCTTGATAAAAATGCAACTATTGTGTAGAGAATTCAACAATTTTGTTAAAAAGTCATCCTTTTTGGGTAAAAATTCGTTCTTTTGGATTGAATATTCCATTTTTTCGCAGAAACTTATTTCTTGAATGAAAATTCATATTTTGATCGTGAAAAGTCAACTAAAATCTTTTTTAACAGAAAATTCAACTATTTTTTTTTAATTCATCTTTTTGCTTTATAAATTCATCTGCTATTTTATTTACAAGATTTGGTTGAATCACTTTGTTAACAAATCATTTTTTTAAGAGTTATATTTATATTATACTTATATTTATAGTTATTTTTTAGTAGAACAATTCAACTACTTAGGTAAAAATTAAACTGCTTCGTTTAAAGTTAATTTTTTTGGTTGAAAGCTTATGTCTTTGGTGAAAAATGTAACTATTTAGTGGAAAAGTCTTATTTTGGTTTAAAATTAATTTTTTAACTGAAAATGTAACTTTCCCATTTTTGTAAGATATATCATTTTGAGTTGAAAATTAACTTTTTTGGTAAAAAAAAGTAATTTTCTTGGTTTAAAATTTCATTTTTGTTGGGTAAAAATGCGTAAGTTTCGTGGAAAAACAATGTTTTGCTGAAGTCATATTTTTTGTCTGTAAATTCAATCTTTGTAGAGAAAATTTGTCTTTTAGCTTGAAGGTTCAACAATTTAGGTAAAATTTTTTTTCCTTAGTGGAAAATCTTTATTTGTTGAAAATTCGTCGTTTTGGTTTTAAAAAACTTTTTTGTGTGTATAAATTTCATGTTTTTTGATTGAAATATAAACTACGACACTTTTTGTTGGGGATTTATATTTTTAGGTTGAAAATCCAACTATTATGTTAAAAATTTAATTATTTTGTTAAGCATTCAAGTATTTTGTTAAAAAGCCATCTTTTATAGTAGAAAATACATTTTGTTGTTTAAAATAAATTGAGAAATTTAAATCTGAAATACAGTTTTTATTCCGTTTATAAAAGATTCTATGTTAAAAGTATTTCAAGATTAAAATGCTGGTATTTATATATTATTGATAAAGGAAAATGAAAAATTAGACAAGGAAAAATAAGGGAATTTTGAAAATGAAGTTCTCGGACACCCTGCCTACTTCTACTAGCAATAACCAGTAAAACATTTTTGGGAACTAAAAATTACGTACAGAAAGAGTGAGGGGGGGGGGGGGGGAGAGAGGGCCTATAATCCGTTACGTAATTTAAGTACGGCCCCTAAAGTATTACCAATTTTATTAATGTACCGGTAAGTGGAACGCGTTAGTTTTTAATGAAAATTCATTGTCAATTGATTTACCTTCATAACGATGTAGAAAAACGTATACAAAAGAAGATTGGACATCAAAACTGCGAGTAAGTACGTGGCGAAATCTTTCTCGTGATGCATATTTCCAAAAATGGCTAGACCAAGATTAGCTAAATTGGCCATTATGAGGATGGACAATCTGGCTGGATAAACAGGCTTGACTAAGTATCTGATTCCGGCTCGAGCATCGTGGTTCATTGTCTAAAATGAGTAAAAATTTCAAAGAAAAATTCAAAAGATTTTTCAAAGATTTCACAAAGATTTTACAATGATTTAAATATTTTAAATGATTTCTAAAAATTTTCAGAACGGAACTTAAAATTACCATCAAAACTCTGCGAAAGACGCCTCCATCGAGCTTCCATCTTCCCATGTAGTAAACTTGAGCGGTCAGTATCAAGCAAACTACTAAATGAATAATTGTGAAGAGTATCCAGTAAAGTACTGAACCGTCGAGAACTCCAACGAGTCCCAGAAATATCATGAGAGCCAAGACTCCAAAAGTCACGGGCGCTCGTGCGTTTATATCAGGATGTCGATTTTGGTAGATTTTCACCATGCAGAGAACTGATATGATGTACATGAAACTCGTGTCTGAAAATAAAAAAGGTCATCAATTTATAGAAATTGCTGTGAAAATAAATTAGAAAAACATCTTCAAAAAACTCATAAACTCACCAAACTGAAAGTTGCTATGATTAGGACAAACATGGTAGCTTCCAGAGAGCACTCCTTCCATCATAAGTGCGATTCCCATTGCATAGAATAATCCATAATGTTGTGGGATGCCATAGCTCTTATTTTTCGTCACATCCCCATTACTCTGTTCTCTCGTATATGTCAGAAATATAAACAACAGTCCAAGTAAAACATATCCGAAATTTGAATAGACGTGATTGAAATCTGAGAGGAAGCCAAATGGATGCGAGCAGAGGAAGTTGTAGTAACAAAGATCCTGATTACCAGTGACATGTAAAACGTTCTGGTAAGTTATTACGAGTTGCACGACTGGAAGGGTGTAAAAAATAGCCACGGTGCCAAGATAATACATATAGAGTCGAGATTTGTGCCTCAAAATCTTTGGTTCTTTTCGTGCCAAGTCACAAACGGAAAGAACAAGTTTCGTTCGCACCACTTCTTTGTCTGAAAGAGCGTCTTCCATTAAATCAATATCATCTTCATCGAGCGAAGAGTCTTCTTGCACGTCCCATCGACTTGAATTTCCCTAAAGTATTAAAATATATTAATTGTTTTGACTCACAAAGCCCACAAAGGAAATAACTAACTATACAAGTTTGAATACCTCTTCAATAATAGGAGGACTCGCTAAATATTGATTGACCACATCTTCCTGCTGATCGTCTAATAACTGCTCTGCTCGCAGAATTCTGCCTTCTTTGATTTTGTACAAAATAGCCCCTGCTATGTAAAGAATACAAAAGGCGATACCGATGCTCATGGCTATGAGAGATGCGATTATGTAATCTACCTGAGATATACTAGGCGTTACAGTCAAAGATACAACCTTTTTGCGAGGGGTAATCAAACCAGGAAGACCGGTGCAGTCTTTGTCATCGCCTTTAACAACCAGCACTATAAAGAACCCATTTGGATATTCTTCATTCTGAAGAAAATTATAAATATTGTTAATTCTCGATAAAAAGTTCTATGTCGATTGAATAAAGATTATCATTGAGGCACTGATAATGACAACTAGGGTGAGCCCACTTGTTTCGAAAATCTTTTTTTCAGTTCCCAGTACTTTTTTGAGACATAAGTAAACACTTTTGTAGTTTTTTTAGAGCAAAACATGAAGAAAAATCATTCCAAAATAATTGAGAATGACAACTAGGTAAAGCCTATTTTATTTGTCCTCTCTTACTCAAAAGTGATAAGATTTAACTACTGTTTTCTGTCACGTGTGATGTTTCACTGCAGGGCTCGGAACTGCTCAAGCTTCAAAAAATAGTAAAATAGTAATCATACTTCTCTCAAAAAAGTAACCGAAAAGTAACAATAATGTAACAAAAAAGTAACCAAAAAATACGAAGTTTCCAACTAGGGTGGCGATTCGGCTGACGATTTCAAATTCCTGGTCATTTCCCGGTTATGTTTTTCACATTTCCCGGTCAATATTAAAAGTAACATATTCATACTTGCCGCTAAACGTTTATTTTTTTTTTTTTTTTTATTTATATATTTTTTTTATTTATTTTAAATCGTGACGTTCATTTTAAACATCCTTTCACAGCACAGAGCTAAAATTGCAAAATAAATGAATTTTGAAACAAATATTTAAATTTTGCACTAAAAAATATCAATTTTTAACAAAAAATGAAATAATTAAATTTTTAGTTGGAAAAATTAATTTTCAATAAAAAATAACGGATTTTCAACAAAATAGTTATATTTTCAAACTAAATGATGAATTTTCAACTAAAATGATGAATCTTCAATTGGAATAGTTGAATTTTAAACCAAAAAGATAAGTTTCCAACTAAAACAATGAATTTTCAACTGAAATAGTGGAATTTTCAACAACAAAAAATTAATTTTTACTAAAAAAGATAAATTGTTAACCAAAATTTGAATAATTAAATTTTAAGTTTGATAAATTAATGTTCGACCGAACAGATGAATTTTCAACTAGAACTATGGAATATTCAATTAGAATAAGTTAAATTTTTAGTTAAGAAAATTACTTTCCACAAGAAAAACTATCTTCCAACAGAAAAAACTAACTTTCAAAAAAATAGTTACATTTTCAAACAAAGTGATGAATTTTCAACTACAACAGTAAATCTTTATCTGGAATAGTTGATTTTTGAACCAGAAAGATGAATTTTCAACTAGAATGATACATCATTAACTAGAATAGTTGAATTTTTGACCAAAAAGATGAATTTTCAACTAAAAAGATCATTTTCCAACCCAAAATTGAATAAATTATCAGTCGAAAAATGAATACTCAACCAAAGAGATACATTTTTCATCGTATATTTTTCAATAAAATAGCTCGCATTTCAACCAAAGAAATGAATACTGAATTAAAATTATGAATCTCCAACAAAAATATTAATTTTCACAAAAGAGTTCAATTTTCAACCAAGTAATTTTGTTTGTAACCTAAGAAAATGAATTTTCAACTAAAATCATAAATATTTACTGAAATACTTGAATTTTTAACCGAATAGAAGAATTTTTAAACAATAGGATTAACTTGAAAAGAAAAAGATAATTCTCAACAACAAAAAATCGATTTTTAACTAAATATGTGCATTTTCGACGAAAATAGTTGAATTTTCGATTAAAAAAGACAAATTCTCATCCAAATTATTAAATTTTGAACAAGAAAAGATCAATTTTCAGCCAAAAATGGACATTCAAATTTCCAGTTGAAGGAGTGAATTTTCCACGAAACTGATGAATTTTCAACTAAAATGATCAATCTTGAACTGGAATAGTTAAATTTTTATATCAAGAAGATGAATTTTCAACCATAAAGATTAATGTTCTACAAAAAAGGCGAATTTTTCACATAGTCCATACATTTTCAAACAATTAGTTTAATTTCTAAATAAAAAATATAAATTTTCAACCAAATAATTGGATTTTTATCCAACTACTGAAATAGTTACATTTTCAGTTAAACACATTCATTTTCAATAAAGTATTTAAATTCTCAACAAGAGATGGATTTTTAATTCAAATGATGGATCTTCAAACCAACAAATAATTTGTAGCAAAAGAGTTTAACTTTTAACCAAGTAGTAGAATTTTTAACTACAGAAAGATGAATTCGCAATGAACAATGTAACAAAAATCCGAATCCGAATTATAATTCTCTAAAGAAATCCCCGTTCCATGTCAAAAATACCCTGTTCCAAGTGAAATTATATTTCTGTACGGAAACTCCCTGTCCTACAATCAAAACGATAACTAATTTCTAAAATTCACTGTTCCAAGTCCGGAAGCCAAAGAATATAAATTCTCATCGAAAAATATAATACATAGTTCGATATTTCAACAAAAAAGATTTCAATTTTAATTTACAAACTAGCAATTTTAGCTAAATTGCCTTTTTTATCAGGATTCATAATAATTCAATAGATAGCCCTTTTTATACATTTGACATAATTAATATTACATAATAATTTCAGAGGGAATCACCTTTAAAAAAATTTAATTGGAAAAGTTGAATTTTCTGAATATTATTACCATTTTTAATATTTTGCAAGTTATATCAGCAAAAATTGTGACCGTTCTAAAACAAATGAATCGCTATTTTTTACATTTTCTATGATTTTTCTTTCAATTAAAAAAAATAATTAAATTTGTCAAAGGCCTCTTCAGCACCCTCTAAAAATGATTTTATTGGAAAAAGGAAAAACAGATGGTAACTTTTTTTGAACAAGGAATAGTTTCAGAGGGAATCACCTTAAAAAAAATTTAATCGGAAAAGTTGAATTTTCTAAATATTACCATTTTTAATATTTTGCAAGTTATATCAGCAAAAATTGTGACCGTTCTAAAACAAATGAATCGCTATTTCTTACATTTTCTATCATTTTTCTTTTAATTAAAAAAAATAATTAAATTTGTCAAAGGCCTTTTCAGCATCCCCTACAAATTATTTTATCGAAAAAAAAATAGGTGGTAAATTTTTTTGGAAAAAAAAAATTATTTATTTTATTTTCCTTAAAATTTATTTTAATTTAAGAAGTTCAGGGTTTTAAGCTAAATATTACAGTTAACCTTTATTAAAGTTGTTTTTATAAGGCATTCAAAAAAGACATTACGTCTACTTTTTTCCGATAAAAATATTTTTATACTAAAAGACTTGGAATAGGGTGAAGGGAGCAGGGGAAAAATGGGATTTACTTGTCACGCTGTTGATCTAGTTATCATTCACGGTGCCTCAATTAGTTTTCAAATTACTTACAGGTACGGTGATTCCACCTTGTTTGCTCACAGTTTGCCAGTAGCCAGAAAATTGGATATTTCTTTCGAGATCGAAGACAGGACACTGGAAAGTTGAATTAAAATAAAAAATAGAATAAACTGAAATTAAAAAAACAGCGTCGATCAGATCAAGGAAATAGATATATTTAAATTGAAACCGTACCGATGTGTTCTGAATAGAGAAAGTCATGCAAATTTCACTGTCCGATTGGAGTCTAACGACGACAGATTTGTTTTCCGTTCCATTAATGAAGGAATACGCATAATAAACTGGTTCTGATGGAGAGATTGATATATCCTTTCTGGTATCGCCAGGTCTAGATAAGAAAATCAAATAATTATTATTAAATTAATTATTGCTTCCGGAAATATAAAATTATTTATCTTGTATAAATTAAATCGTACCTTATATGAAAATCTTTGACGGGAACTAGAATAAGTGTAAATGATATATTAACCGGACTCCCAGTGGACAGACTAACAGTGACGAATTCCTCTTCTTCGCTGGATTTATTGTTTAATGAACACAGAGTGCGACTAGTGGTATTATATTCTAGGAGAGGAATCTGCCATGAAAGAATTCCTTTCTTTTGTTTCACGACTACGGTTAATGGAAAATCAGCCGTTGCATCACTTCCGACTGTTATGCGAGCTCCTTCTAAAGATTCCTGAAAAGAGGCCGTGCATAAATTACGTAAAGTCTTTTGGGAACCTGTGGGGGTTCGAAGTCAAAATAATCTCTTACGTAAGATATTTTCACGTATGTAAATCACTAAAAAACGAATTTAGCATTTTGGTAGAAAACTCAAATATTTAGTCAACAGATGAACTACTTTGTTAAAAACTCATTTTTTTAGTTGAAGATTCATCATTTTTGTTCGTTTAGTTCTTTGGGCGAAAATTGAACTATTTTGTCGAAGGTTTTTTTTTTGTTTTGGAAATTTAATTATTACATTTATTGTAGGAAATTTATCTTTTTTATTTCAAAATTCAACTATTTGATTGAATATTCGTTGTTTTTTTCAGTTTGTAGAAAGGTAATCTTCTTGGTTCAAAATTCAACTATTTGATTGGATGTACTTTGTTGAAGATTCATCTTTTTTGGTAGAAATTCCTCTTTTTAATTAAAACTTAATTTTTTCAACTGAAAATTTAACTATTCCATTTTTGGTAGAAAATTAGTCTTTTCGGTTGAAAATTCAACTGTTTGGTTGATAAGTTATATAATTTGTTGAAACTTATTTTTTTATTGTTGTAGAAAATCAGTTTTTTTGGTTGAAAATGCAACTGTTTTGTTGAAAATTAATCTTTTTAAGTTGAGGATTAAAGTTTGTATGTTTAAAAGTTGTCTTTTTTCATTAAATTCAAATGTTCTTTACTTAAATAAAAATATTTTTTGTTGAAATATAAACTATTACATTTTACGTTAAAAATTCATGTTTTAAGTTTGAAAATTCAACTACTTTGATTAAAATTCGTTTTTTTTTTGTTAAAGTTTTGTTTAAAATTCAGCTGCTGTTGTTGGGTTGAAAATTAACTTTTTTGTTGTAAATTCATATTTTCGGGTTGTAAATTCAACTGTTTTGTAGAAAACTCGTATTGTTGACTGGGAAATTCAACAAGTTAGTAGAAAATTCAACTGTTTTATAGAAAATTCTCTTGTTGTTTGTTGAAAATAATCTTTTTGTAATAAAAATTTAACTATTACATTTCTGACGAAAAACTGATATTTTTTAGTTTAAACGTTCAACTATTTGATTGGAGATTTATGTCATTTAATGGAAATTCTTCCTTTTTGGTAGCAAATTAATCTTCTTGATTGAGAATTTAATAAATCAGTTGTGTATTTTCATCACACCGCCATCATTAGTGCGATTTTAGGTACTGTGAACGATATCTAAAATATCACTTCTTAGTCTAGGCCTTAAAATGTTTACTTAGGGTACAGCGCACTATAAAGTAAGTGACACTGTGATCTGATTGGCTGACGGACATTTGTATATGTACTTTATGGTACGACGAGTGAAATGATTCCAAACTTTGGCTTCGGGAATCGAATGAAATTGAATGAAAATCAATGGAATTGAAAGGAATTTAACAGAATTGAATGGAATTGATTCAAATTGAATGGAATAAAATGAAATTGAATTGGATTCCCTCTAGGGTCTTTAGATTAGGTATCTATGCAAACTATTTGCACTAATGGTGACTTAGGGTCCTTGTATCACAAATAACTATTATTTTGTTTAAAATTCGTCTTTTTTTTTATAGAAAATCAATCTTCTCGGTTGAAAGTTCAACTTTTGGGTGGAAAATTTAACTATTCAATTGAAACTTTATATGAAAAAACTTTTTAGTTGAAAATTCAAATCTTCATGTTTGCCAATTCATGAGAAACAGTAAAATTGGACCAAATCCCCCCTCCCCCCAGATCAGCTTACGTAATGTTTGGATAACCCTACATAAAATAACGAAAAGAGAAAAAAATTTAATATTGAACTTATTGATCAATAAAAAAATCAACATTGACAGGGTCGTTTATTAAGTAAGAATCTTTGAAATTTTCACTCCAAATGTATAAATTGAAAAAAACTTACACTTGTTTTGTTGTAGACAAAAATGTATTCGGTCGTCCTATTTAAAGATTCTGTATAGTTATGATTGTAAATTGCTGTTTCAATTATTGGTGGGAACATCGGTGAAGCTAATAAACTAGCATTACTCGAGGCAATGAAGATTAGTGAAATCGTCACATATGAAAATGTCCTCTCCATTTTTGCTGCGATTTTTCTCACCAGAGAAAAATTAGGTTTATTCCAGCAAAATTTGGAAAATTAGGACCATGGCCATTTGTTATTGTATTTGAAAGTCATCCTCGCAGCCTTTCTGAAATAAAAAAAGAAATAATTACAATAATTTTTTGGTTATTATAGTTTTTCTTATTAGTAATTCACAAAATAAGTTACTAAGATATAATCAAATTAATTTTTCTGAGAAAAAACTTTGGTTGAATTAGAAAATTACTCTTCTTTAAGATCATTATTATGATTCGGAAAAAAGGGAATTTACGTCAGAACTCTTGATGAATCATTTAAACTATTTTCCTCCTCTCTCGATTTTTTTGTTATGCGTTATACTCTATGAATATGTTTAAAATTATATCTGTATATTATAACAATAATGGGTTTAATTAAATACAATAGAGTAGATACATGACAAACACGTACGCAAATAACATTTCAAAACAAGTAAATAATATTTAGATTTTTTGTGAGCATTTGTATATTTTAAAATGCATGATGTTTTAAAGAATCCTTGGAGAATCAATTGTGTGAAAATTTGAGGAAATATTTATAGGTTTCCACCGTCTTTTTTTATATTGTTATTGTATATTTATATATTTATTGAAGACAAAGAGGTTAGGAACACGATATTCAAATTGGAGCAAAACTTCAAAAGAGAGATGAGAAGATGGTTTAAAATAATTAAATAATGTACATGTAGATTACTTACGATATCTGACAGTATTTTGGAAATTAAAGATACTTTAATAATATATAAAATGCCTTTTCTTGATCCGGTGATGTACAAAGATATTTATTTCTTTGATACGTCAAAAATTTTTTGATGCTTCTTAGTTCTTAAATTCATCACTGCGGCGCTCGAATCAATATTTGTTTATTTTATGAAAATGTTAATTAATAATACCAGAATAATACTATAGCAAATGCACGGGCATGAAGCGCTCATTCACATATCAGCGTTTTTATTTACTAACATCAAAAATGTAAACTATTTAAATTTCCATTATTAAAGAAAAATGTTTAATATTATTAAGTTTAACAAATTTTTGAAAAAATAATTAAGGATTTTGAATCGAAAACGTTTTGAAACTGGACATTTTCATTAAAAAGAAGTTGATTTTGTATCATTTATTCTAATTTAAAGCGTTCAAAATTGAACAATTTTATTTTGAATTGAAAAATCTCGAAACTAAATAATTTCAAATTAAAATTTTGAAAAAGGGTATAATTATAATATTGCGACCGCAATGAAAAGCCATTGAACTTGCATTATATTTTTAAATTAAAGTGTTTAAAATTGAATAATTTGACATTTCACATCTTTAAAATTAACAATTTATTAATCTGAAATTGAAAAATTTCATACAATAATTTTGAAACTGGACATTTTCATTAGAAAGAAATTGATCATGTATTTCATTTGTATTCATGCAAGTGTATGTATTCCATTTGAAATTGTTCGAAGTTGAACAATTTTATTTTGAATTGAAAAATCTCAACATTAAATAATTTGAGATTATATTTCAATTTTTAAATTCAACTTGCATTATTTTTAAATAACAGCGTTTAAAATTGAATAATTTGGCATCATTTCATATTCAAAATTCGAAAATAGGACAGTTTCCAAATGTTAAGCATTGAATATTTTCAGATCAGAATGTTGAAAATTGGAACGTTTGAAATTTAAAGGAATTTAAATTGTATTATTTTTAATTAAAAGCGTTCAAAATTGAATACTTTAAAGTTGGAAACGCTTGAATTTAAATAAATTTCAATTCGAAGCAATTAAAATGTGACATTTTAAAATAAAAAAATTCATTGAACGTTTGGATGTCAAAGCTTCTGAAATTATACGGTTTTATATTGACATTATGTAAAAAATTATAATTTAACATTAAAATTGAGTAGACAAATTTTTCTATAATCAAAACAAAAAGCAAACTTTAAAAGGGAAATATTAAAAATGAAAAAAATCCTGCTACGGAAGGTTGAAAATTGAATGAATCCGGACTTTTTTTAACTGAAAAAATTTGTAGTCACTAAGAATTGTGATATACTAAAAATGTTGTATACTCAATCCCTTATTAAGAATTTCATTTATTCTTAAGTAAATTTAAATCGTTTAAAAATAAGCAATATTCAAATTGTTAATTGCACTTTTCAAAATTCAACCATTTCAATTTGCAAAATTAAAACTTCTGAAAGGGAAAATGTAGCGTTCACCATGAAAATTCAGAACTCTAAAATTGTAAGCATTTAAAAATAAAGAAATTATTCCATTAATGAGGTATAAATTTCAGATATTTTGATTTTAAACAATGTACCTTTTAGATTTTTAATTTCAAATCGTGTGATATTTACTATTTATTTATTTTTTCAAATCGTCAATTTAAAAATGGACAATTTTAGGATATTTCATTGTTTGAAATTGCACAGTTTTAAGCCTTTCAATTCGAAATTTTCTTTTTTTAAAGTTGAGTTTTTCGAAATTTTCAATATTTTGAAACATTTTCAAATATAAAATAATTCAATTTTCAATACCTAGTTCTAAAGTCTTCTAATTTTTAAGTTAGATTTGAGGAATTATTGTCTTAATTTGTCATTATTTCAAATGTGAAACTAACAACCAAGCATGAAACTTTGAAAGATTAATAGCGAAATAGTCCTGACAATATTAATCTTTGAATTTTAAACTACAACATTGTAAAGTTCTAAATCTCCAAAATTTAAGAAATTACAAACCAGAAATTTTCGAATTTAAGCTTTTGAAGCAAAAACACTTTAGTTTCAAGGCCTCAAACATGAACTATTTTAGAATCGCACATTGGAATCTATAATGTTAAATTGAAATTATGCAAGTGATAAATATATTATTAATAAGTATAACATCATTTAATATCAAGTGACATTCTTAGTGATTGGATAGATTTTTTTACCAAAAAATGTGATTTCTGTGAAAAAGAAAAATCACTGTCATTTTCACCATGCAAAATTGAAGAATTTTAAAGATTGTAAACCCTTTACAGTTTAATTATTCTAAAAACTTTGAAAATAATATATTTTTTTAACTAGAAAGTTTCAAAATTAATGAGTTCAAACTTGGAGCGCTGATAATTGAACAATTCAAAACTTCGTGCAAAAATTCAAGTATTCCAAAATCAAGATCTTCAAACTGAGTCGTTCAAAATAATTAATTTTCAAATTGTGCATAGCTATTTTTAAAATTCAATCATTTAAAATTTGTAATCTAAAGTGCAAAATTAATAACTTGAAAATCAATTATAAATTATTTATATGCAAGGGGAACAACTTTATGTTACTTCAAGTCAAGAATGATAGATATTAAAATTGACGTATGCTATAATAAACTGTCAAATTGACAGGACAGAAAAAAACGCCAGATAAAAAAAAAACGCGAAAAGCGAGTGGAAACATAGGAGTTTCAATGTGGACCTGGACAAAGTGAATGAATGAATTTGAAGATTATGATATATAATAATAATAATTTGTTGTTTATTTCTTCTTCATCAAACTAATGAAGCGTTTTCATGTAAATAGTGTAATTCGATGTATGTTAAAAAACAATCGACGGGTGTTAAATAAAGAGGCCAAAAACGAATTACGTTGAAAATTTTATTAAGAGATTATCGTGTGACAAACTGTATAATCCACTATAAATCAGCATTATTGTATTAACTCATTCATTCACTAACGAGCAGTACTTGAGTATCTACGTGGGCTCGAAAAGTACCACCGTTTCATTCATACTAATGCATTAAAGAAAATGTTACGGAAGTAAATGAAAAACTCATATTAACGAAAAGACAGAATTCCAACGAGGGCACTTTTTTTTAAAGCGTAAGTATTTCACTGGCTCGAGTTTCCAGGAGTCCTTCCATGGAATTGACATCCTTGCACCAACCGTCGAGACGTTCAATCATGCCTGAAATTTGAGTACGATCCAAGACTCGAGGTTGAACCCAGGTCATGTTCACTATCCCTGCGACTTGGTCAATTGCCCCTTGAACTAAACCTTGCGCCAGCGCTTTCATAACTAAGAGTTCGACTTCCCCAATCGGCAAGCGAGTCTCCTGGGAGATTTCACCGAAAGTCAATTGCCTGAAAAAAGAAAGAAATTAGAATCTGAAACCACTGAAATATATTTAACAGAGCCTGAAATATTACGTAGTCTGACAGTTTTATGTAGTCCGGATTTAAAAGTCAGGCCTCGGACTCACTTTACAAATCAAAAATAGTGTTTTTAGTCTATAAATTATCAAAATTCCTATTTATTTATTGTAGGCTTCACAGTTTTTCCCCTTTTTCTCATTTGTCCACCTACATGCGAACTAAAGTAATAAAAAGAAAGTAAAGTCTACTATTAAGTGTTTCGTTAAGAATTCATTTTGTTTATTTAAAATTTTTATTTTTTGGTTCAAAATCGAATTATTTTGTTAAAAATTCAACAACTTTATTGAAAATACATAATTCTTGGTTGAAAATTCAACTGTTTTGTTGAAAATTGGCTTGCTAATAGAACAGTTTGATTGAAATTTTGTTTTTTTCTTGAATACAATTTCTTTTTTTATTGAAAATTCAACTATTTTGCTGAACATTCATCCTTTTGGTTTGATAATGCATCTATTTCTGTAAACATCTCTTTTTCTGTTTGTTAAAAATGCAACAGCCGTCTGGTTAAGAATTGATCTGTTTCGTTTGAAAATAAACTTTTTTGTTGAAAATTCACATTTTCGGGTTTAAAATTAAACTGTTTTGTAAAAAAAATCGTATTTCGGCTTGAAAATTAAACCATTTGGTAGGAAATTAACTATCCAATTGCAAATTGGATTTTTTTTGTTAAAAATTCGTCTTTTTTGGAAGAAAATAAACTTTTTGGTTGAAAATGAAATCGTTTGATTAAAGATTAATCTTTTTTAGATGAGGATTTAAGTATTTTGTCGAAAATTTGTCTTTGTTGGTTAAATCCGACTGTTTTTTATTTTAAATAAAAATCTTTTTAGTTGAAATATCGACTATATGGTTCCAAATTCAGCTATTTTATTAGAAGCTCATCTTTTTGGCTTGAAAATTCATCATTTTTGACGGCTCGTAATCATCCATTGAGACAATTTGTAACCAATTAGCGAAGAAGTTCAAAAATACTGTTTAAGAAAAAGTAAAGAAATAGCTGCATTATCAAGCAATTGTAATTCATTTTAATAAAAAATATAATACTGAGGTCTAAAATGAATTATTTACTATCAGATTTCTTGTTATTTATTACAGAAAACTCCCCACGTTTCCCCTTTTTTTCGTTCTTCCAGGTAATGCGAACTAAATTAGTAGTACTCAATAAGAAAATCCAACTATTTTTGGTTGAAAGTTTATATTTTTGTGGTTGAAAATTCTACTATCACATTCTTGGTAGGGAACTCTTTTTTTTAAATAATTCTATTATTCGGTTGAAAATTTAATTATTTTGTTGAAAATTCGTCTTTTTGTGTTGAAATCCTAACTATTTTGGTAGAAAATTCAACTGTTTAGTTGAAAACTCGTTTTTTGGCTCAAAAAGTCAACAATTTGATTGAATGTTTCATTCTTTTTTTCACTGAAAAATTGTTTTTATTATATTATTTAAAAAGTCTGACCGTTGCGCGGCCCCAGGCTCATTTTTTCTTTTCAGCCTTATTTTTTATAATTAAATCAAAAACCACGCATCTCATTAAAAAATAGTCCAAAGAAAATTTGTAGATTGACCGAAAAATAGCATTTTTTATTTAAAATGATTTTTGGTATCCGCCGGACTACTAAATCTTTATTAGTTAAAAATACAACTGTTTCGAAGGGAATTAATCTGTTTTGGTTGACGATTCAACTATTTTGTTGAAAATTCTTCTTTTTGGTTGGAAATTGACCTTTTTTAGTTATAGTTCTAAATTCAACTATTTTGTTAAAGAATCATCTATTTCGTTGAAAATGCAATATTTTACTTGAAATGTTGGATGGTTAAGGTGTTTCAAATTTAACTGAATATAGTACCCACATTAATTTTATTTAAAAGAATTTATTCCTTTATTTTATTTTGAAATTAATAATTTGAAATTTTTTTAATTTGAAATATGTTAGGCCCCGAAATTAAATTTTTAAACTTCAACCAGCTTAAACTAGTGTTGAAAACTCTGGCATAAAGGCCCATTTACCGATTGTTTGATTGTCGTTTAAAGGTCATTTCCATGAGACATAGAAGGGAAATCTTTTGCCTCAATTTCAGTTCCTGAGCTGCCAGATCAGCGACTTTGCTCCACTGTGGTTTCAACTTTTCCAAAGCGGCAATATCTCCTGCATTGAAGGCCTGAAGCACCTCGACAAGCCAAGCATTCGCGGTTCCCTTCAATGATTCCAGGATAGGATGAGCCAATAATTCTCCGAGATTATATACACCCTCGCCCAAAAGAGCAGCGAGACCGAGGAAAAATGCATGTTGCTCTTGTTCTTGTTTGGTTAACTCACTCAGCTCGATACAGCCTAAATACCTGTTGAATGAAGAATTAAGGTTTATTTTCAATTAACTTCCATAACTTATTAGAGAAACATTTATTATTAGTGATGTCGAGACAATACCTTAAAGCAGTGCGATAATAATCTGCGTGCTTTCCTTGTAATCGATAGAGTCGGCTGGCTAAGAGGTAAAATCTGCCGTGGACAGTTGTTATTCCGTCCGCATCATCCAGCATAACCTCAACATCTTCGATGATCTTCTTCGTTTTCTCTTGATCGTTGAGCATGTCGAGTAAAATCTGCCCTGCCAAGACTTTGCAGAGAGCCTGGGCTTCATTGTTACTTTTTACTTTAGGCTCAGTCTTTTCCAAGAAGGTTATCGCCTCTTGCTTATCTTCAAACTGCGCAATTACATGGACTAAAATTTCTACTAGGGACAATGGATTTATCCTGGAAAAAAAAACGATAATTTAATTTATAATTTTAATTTATATCTATAATAAAAGTAACATGTCCGGCTACAGCAGAGTGCTAGTGGCCGGGCGAATTTCTTCGGGTAGATTCATCCAGTTACTAACATATTATAAATTATGAGGACTTTTTATTATTATTATGAAGATCATTTGTATATTATATTAATTTGCAAATGGGTACGTGCCAAAGTGATATTGTATTCGGCGGCTTTATGGTTTGAAAAATGTAAATATTATGCTGAAATTTTTGAAAATGGTTAAAAATATATAAGGACAAGTCTGTCTAGCCCATTTGAGTTGTTATCTTGTTTAAATAGTGCAATTTTATTAATTTTTAACTTGGAATGTAACCGAGAACAGGCTTTAGTACTCAAACTAAAATATAATTATAAGAATTGGATTATTTAAACAAAATAGAGACTCACATGGTCCAGGCAAATTTGAAATCTTTTCCCAAATTTCAACACAATATTTACATTTTTCAAATTACAAAGCCGCCGAATACGATACGATGTAATTAGTCACATGGTAGATATAATCAAAAAATATTGAAAGAAATTAAATATTGGAATATTATTATTGGAAAAAATAAAGTATCATTCCCAAACATTTTTCCAATAATAATGCCTATACTTTCGCTCAATATTTTCCTTTCTGGTATTTTCCTACAGCAAAATAGTGGGATGAATTTTTGTCAAATAATAAACTTATAATATAAATCACACATGCCTTGGTTCAACTCGAATGCTTTAAAAATAGAATAAATTACATAAGTCGCGCGAAATTTCGGCAACTTTCTTTCTTTCGGAATATAGAGTACATTTTTCACATAAAGAACTCAATTTGTAATATCTTTATATTTTTCACGGAAAAAAATTAGAACACACGCTATAAGTATAAAAAAAATACATGAAACAATAAACAATATGTAGTATCTTGAATTCTCTTATTTATACCATGAAATTCTATGGATTTGCAAATTATATTTGCAAAAATGAAATTATTTATTAAGCCCATTCAATTTTGCTAAGCCATAAGACATACACAAATTGAACAAAACAGTATTTTAAATAAATTCTATAAAATTAAAGTGACAATTTTGCATTCCATGCAGGTATTGTGGATTTCAAAAAAATTTTCTTGGGTACATTTTAAACTTAATATATAGAATTGCTGTTTTGATATTTTGTTGTCATTTGATGAAACTTTATAATATAAAATTTCTTAATTCCATTTTTTTACTAGGGTTGCTATAGAATTTTTAATTCTAAAATCCAGGTCTTTCCACGTTTTTTCAAAGGTAATTAAAAAAATTATAAACTTCTAGAGGAAAAGAAAAATATAATTAAAGAAGAATTGTAAAGGCTTTGTAATTTGAAGTATTTTCCAAACAGAAAATTTTGAAATTTTTTGTATTAATAACAAATGAGTACTTTTATTTGGCATTTTTTATTCTTGAAGCAAGCCATGAACAATCAAATATTGTCAAATTTGGAACTTATTTATTACAAAATTATTCAATTTTAAGCTTTTTTCAATTCTGAACGCTTCCAATGCGATATTTTATTATAGATACTCTTGAATGTGATTAAATAGAATTGCTGATTTGAAAATTCATTCAAATTGACATGTAATTCATTTTTGAACGATATTCATAAACTTATCAAAAATTAGTGTCCCACGAGACGTTGGAAAGGGAAATTCATTATTTAAACGATTTTTCAATGATGTCTCGCATGCGGTACAATTTTGGTTAAAAATTCATCTTTTTCGGTTCAAATTTAACTCATTGGTTGAAAGTTGGTTAAACTCTTACTTTGAAGTTTTCTGTTTAAGTTTCATCATTTTAATTGAAATTTCATCTCTTTGGTTGAAAATTTAAATATTTTGTTGACCATTTTTTTAAGGGATGACTTTTCAACTAAAAATGTAACTATTACTTTTTGGGTTGATAATTAATAGTTTTAATTGAAAATTTATCTCTTATTGTTGCAAATTCAACTATTTGTTTGAAAATTCGTCTCTTCTGGTAGAAAATCAATTTTTTGGTTAAAAATTAATCTGTTTTGGTCGAGGATTCAACTATTTTGTTGAAAATTCGTCTTTTTTTCATTAAATTCATTTTTTTTTAATATCAACTAATGTATTTTTTATTGAAAATTCATAATTTTAGTATAAAAATTCAACACCGTGGTTGAAAGTTGAACTACTTTCTTGAAACTTCCATTTTTGGGGTAAAATTAATTACTTTTATCTGAAAATGTAAGTATTTGGTTGAAAATGAACTTTTTTCTTGAAATTTCATATTTTCGGGTTGAAAATTCATCAGTTTGGAAGAAAATTCCACTGTATTGTAGAAGATTCGTTTTCTTTTCAATTAGAAAATTAATTTTTTTAAACAATAATTCAAATACATATTTGGTTCCAAATTTATGTATTTTGTTGAGAATTCGTCTTTTATAGAAGAAAATTAATCACCACGGTTAAGAATTCATCATTTTTACTTGAGAATTCTACATTTTTGATGCAATATTTGTTCTTTATTGACTGAAAAATCTTTCTTGGTTAAGGAGTCAAGTTTTTTTTTTGAAAATTCGTCCTTTTTGGTACAACCGAGTCATTTTTGGAGCAGTCACGTCATTTGAGATATAGGTTATGTTTGGAACTATCGCATAATTAATGAACAGCAACTAGTACTTACTTATTTTCAAATGTCGACAAGAAATTATTGTATAGTTGCACAAGATTATCTCCTTTCTGCAAGGCTGGATGTTTGACAAAAGTCTCCAATTTTAACGTCAGCTGATGCCAAAGTCTGCAAGTCACCGGACCAGGCACATTGTTAAAGTCATTTTTTCTAGAAATTAGTGAACATAATTTCAAATTTTATTGATAAATTACCTTTTGTTGTAAAGTTCCTCCAACTGCGCCCACTCTGCTGCCAGTTCTTTGTCCGATACATTTTGTTTTTGACTTAAAAAGGTACCGACGTCTTTCGGTGACACTGTCGCCGCCATTTTTTCAACAATGACCGAAGGAAAAACTTTTTTAGGTTAGTTTATACGTGGTTCATACGATTCGCGATGATCAGAAATTTTGACGCGCTATTGGTTCACTCGTAGCGGGATTTTCAAATATTTGATTTTACAGGATTCAAAATCAAAAATTGCAAGATGGCTGCAATTATGTTCCATTCATAATTGCCAGTCCACGTCCACGCCGGTCAGACGACCTCGTCGACCTCATTTGTTCGCTATTTAAAAAAACTCCTAAATTTTGTTATTTATATAAAAATTGTAAATTAATGGCACCAGAAATGATTGACCAACTCAGCAGGTAAAAATCGAGGGATCAAAATCAAAATAACGATGGGTACTGTTTATGCGAAGGTAAATATTACTCGAGCAAATATTGTATAACCTCTCCGATCACTTTTGTACCTCTTCGTAAATGTTAACGTAATTTCTAATAATACTTCCTCATAATTAAATCTAAAAATAACTCTAATTTATTATACCATTGTACCTTTTCCATCCTAAAATTATTTGTTACTTTTACACCGCATGACATCCTTCAATCGCGTTATTTAAGTTTGGTGACTATCGATTGGATTGGAAAACTTGAAAATAAAATAAATAAACCGAAAATCTTTTTATGTATAGGAATTTTTCCGACATCAGTCAAGTAGTTTTTTCTTCATGTCTGTGAATTCGTGATCTTCAAAAATTGGCTGCAAAATTTCAAAGTTTAGAATGAAAATATTAAAAAGGTTTCGGTTTCTCCAATAATTCGTATGCTATATTTATTTCCGAAACTTTGCCCCTACAATTTTATGTTGTTCATCTATTTTAAACCCAACCTCTTTTGGTACATTATGTGTTTAAAAAATTGTGCATAAATTACACATTTTTTTCGAATTTTTCAATTTTCCAAAGGAAAAGAAAAAATATACATAAGTAATTGTACAATTTGAATTGTACATTTGTCCATTGTTAAATTTAACATTTTGTGAAATTTTTCTTTTACTTCAAAAAATTCGTGCGATAGAACCGCAGGAACAACCCGCAAACCGTAGAGTTAATGAAATTTTTTTTTTAAGGAACCATCAAACTCCCAGAATTTGGCCTCTTCACTGGGAGGTAGAAATTCAAATGTAGGAGAGGAGGATGTGAGTTTGTTTGCATTACAAGTTTCCATAAAACACCCTGCACAAAACAACTCCGAAAATGTCTTAGTGGATTTTACTTACACTCGTTTATTTTGTAGTTTATGAAACTAGAGGAAATTTCCCAAAAAGACTTGGATCAAATGTCAATGTGTCCAGCGACCTTGAAAACCTGGAATTCTTGAATTTTTCACAAGAATTGAAATAAAATTTTCTTTTCTCCTGAAACAGTTATTTTATAGAAATGCAAAAAGTAATTTAAATCTTCCAGATTCGGTTATGAAAGAAACGTCTCGTTTAGAATAAATCTTGCTACTAAAAAGTTTTTTATTTATCAAGATATAATTTATCTTTTAATCTTTACAGAATAAAGAAATTTCTAGGCTAATGTAGAATGTTAAAGTATAGATTTTTTGTGATATTTAACTTACAAATTATAAAAATTATCAGTTGAAAATGTTCATATTAATTCAGCTTCAGAATTAGAATGAGTCATTTTCATATAACCTGTCTTTCAAGGGTTTCACCGCTCTGTTTTTGAGTGTACACCACATTACAAAAGATTTCAAAAAGTTTCAAAATATTTCAGAGATTTTAAAATACTTAAAAGGATTTTGAACATATAACAAAGGTTTCAAAGATTTAAAAAGGCATGTACACCAGATTTCAAATATTTCACAACGATTTCACAAAGCTTTAAAAACTTTCAAAATATTTGAAGGATTTCAAAGATTTGAAAAAGGGTGCAGTACACCAGATTGCAAACATTTTAAAACATTTCGATGATTTGCAACGATTATAAAAGGTTTCAAAATGTTTTAGAAGGTTTGAAAAAATTCACTAAGATTTCATATAATTCAATGATTTCAACGAATAGAAACGATTTTATAAACAAAGATTTAAGAAAGATTTCACAAATATTTCAAAAGATTTTGCAAAGATTTTAAAGATTTCACAAAGATTTCGAACATTTCATGAAGATTGCAAGGATTTCAAGGATTTGAAAATGGCTTTGTACACCAGATTTCTAAGATTTCAAAAGATTTTACACAGATTAAAAATATTTTTATGCTTTCAAGTGAATACAAAAGATTTCACAAAGATTTCAAAGATTTCGTAAAAATGTCGCAATGATTTCAAATAATACAAGAACTTCAAAGATTCCAAAAAGGGTATAGTGCACCAGATTTCAAAGATTTTAAACGATTTCAAATCTTTCTATAATTTCAAATAAATACGAAAGATTTCAGAAGTATTTCAAAGATATTATACTATTTCAAAAGGTTTCAACAAATTTGAGAAGAGTTCAAAAAATGTCAATGTTTTCAAACGAGCACCAAAGATTAAAGAAAGCTTTCATAAATATTTCATAAACATTTCAAAAGTTTTCAACAAATATTTCAAGGATTTTAAATATTTCAAGGATTTCAAATATTTTAGAAACATTTCAAAAGATTTCACAGAAATTTCAAGATTTTAAGTACTTCAAGAGATTTCAGCGATTTCACAACGATTTTAAAAGATTTCAAAAATTTCAAAGACGTCTTATGTTCGAAAAAAAATAAGAATTTGTTTATTTATGGTTCTGCTTTCCTTCACAATTGTTGGCCAATAAAAATGCAATGGCTCATTTTTTACAGCTATAACAAACGGTTATTTCATTATTTGATGTAAAAAAAGAAGACCTGGAAAAACTTGACTTCTTGAGCTGGAAAACCTAGAAAAGACCTTGAATTTCGTTCTTAAGAATTGATGGACACACTGAATATGACTATTTTTGTATGCGGAGTCCTTTCTTTCTGTTTTTAGACAAATTCAACCGCTTTTCCTTGAGTATGTCAGCATTCATACCCGAAATCAGTTTAAACTAGTTTTAACTAATTAAATCAACACGCGGAGTAACCAAGTGCTTTTGTGAAAACCCGAAGAAATTTTAAATTCTATTTGATTTCGTGTTTTAACTGAAAATATCAGTTAAAGCTAAATTCACCCAAATTTTCTTTTGAAAGAACTAGTTTTACCTGCACTATTCAGTGAAAACCCGAAATACTGAGTTTGCAGTGACTGGCCACAGGAGAGTGATCGGTCACATCTCGAACCACACTGAATACTACATGTAAAACTAAATAGTTATTTCAAAAGCACAATTGGGTGAATCTAGGTTGAATTGATATTTTCAGTAAAAACACGAAATAAGATGGAATTAAAAAAATCTTCGGTTTTTCACAAAAGAACTTGGTTACTTCGCGTTTCGACTATTTAAAACTAGTTTAAACTGAATTCGGATTAAAACGGTAACATATACATGTGACTTTTGTTGCAGAATTACTATAATGGAGGATCCAGTGTCTCTGAGGAACCTGGAAAAGCACAGAAAGCTGTGAATTTGGGCGATATAAAGGTAGGACTCAAGATTTTTAATTTTCTTGAAATTATAAAATAGTTTTAAAATAGTATTAATGATCTATTGGTTTCTAACGCAGACACGTGTGGATAAAGTTCACGTGGATGGCCTCGTTCGCACGAAAGATGATTTAGTAAAATCCCAGCTGAAAGATCTTTTTAAAGCTCACAATTTCGACGACCTTATTTTACAAACTTACAATGTTCGAAGAAGGCTGGAATCTCTAGGATGTTTCAAGAACATCAACGTGTTCATCGATGCAAGTCAAGGACCTAATTCCACTCCGGAGGGGGTAGAAGTAAGTTTACATTTCAAACCGTAAAAATTATTAACAGTTTGGACTTATATTGTTCGGATTTATATAGAATATAAATTTGTATTCATAGAGTGATTCATGGGGTGGTCCAAAAAGCAATTTAATATTTTTTTTTATTTCCATGCACATCGCCCCCAAATTTGTTTGAATTCACAAAAAAATGTTTCTTGAAAACAAATCATATTTAGAGGTTTCGCAAGCCCCGTGAACTTTACCAGGTGTTTCCTATAAGAAAAATACGTTTTTGTAAATTTTATTTAGAATTGACAATATTCGGTGAATCAAACGAAAACTCAACATTTCTCTTCACAATTAGCTATAGAGCAATTCCATATAAAATCTGAAGAATTTCATTTACTGTTAGTAATTTTGATAATAATTCTAGTATCCGTTCTCTTAGGTGTTGAAAGAAAATCTCTGAAATAATTTTTTTTTTTTTAATTAAAAAAACTTAGGAGATACTCAAAATTGAATTGAATTTTGGTGCTTTTTTCTTGAAGTTTCATAATTTTGATGATTTTAATGATATTAGGATATATTTTTCTTTAAAACGTTTTAATTATCTCCTTAAGATGTTAATAATTATTTCTCGAAAATTAAGTTTTTGAAATTTTTTTCAAAAAATTGTTCTTCAAACTTCGTTTTATTATGAATAATTTTAAAAAATACACCTTAATATCATTAAAATCACTAAAGTTATGAAAGTTCATAGAAAAGGACCCAAGAGAACGGATACTAGAATTTTCATCAAAATTACTAAGAATAGATTTAAAAAACCCATTAATGTAAATTCATGCTGAAGACTATATTTTATTGAATGCTTTCAACATTAATTATTTGTATTCGAGAAATGACAAGTTCTCAAGTATTTTTCACCTAATTTGCAATTGTTTTAACAATTATTGATTTAAACAATATATTTTTTATAGTTAATCATGAAAAGTTACTATTTTTTTATAGGTGATGAATGTAAAAAAAATGGTACATCTTGAAAAGTTAGTATTATCTAGAACTAACGACAGAATTAACGAATGTTAAGAGTAATATTTTTTAAAGATATTTGGAAATATGTTGTTCCCGCAAAATCGTGAAAAGTTATTTTTTGCTGGAACGAATGACGCATTCAATGAATGGTAAGAGCGATATTTTTTTTAGACAGTTTGCAATTATTTAAACAATTAAAATCACTTGCTCCATTTTATAGGAAAGCCAGAGAAAATTCTAGCTTTTTTTTAAATCTTACACTGTGTCGCATGCTAATCAGTATTTTCTTATCTCAACGAAATCGATCCGAAAAATTGAGCTATCCCTAACGTAACTGAAAAAAATGGTGTAAAAAATGATTATTGTTTCAAAAAGTAGGATATAAGTTCTGAGAAAAAAATACTGAATAATAAGCGACATAGTGTAAGACATTCAAAAATTTTTTCACCTTTCCTATGAAAAGAGCCAGTGAATAATTATTAATTGTTTAAATAATTCCAAACTGTTCTCCACAAAAAATATCAGCCTTAACATACATTAGCTGCGTCATTAATTCCTGGAAATAGTAACTTTTTAAGATTTATAGGGAAAAAATTATTTAAATAAGTTAAAAATGTTTAAGTAATTGAAAATTGTTTTTCAGAAATAATATAACTATGTGCATTCATTTACTACGTCAATAGTTCTAGAACGTAGTAACTTTTCAAGACTTGCAGATATTGTTTAAACAAATGAAAATTGTTGAAATAATTGCCAAATATCGTTGAGAAATATATTACGCTCAACTTTCGTTGATTGTGTCATTAATTCCAGAAAATAATAACTTTTCACTATTTACACGGAATAAATTGCTTAAATAATTACTATATATGGTAAAGAGAAACATTATTTTTGACATTCATTAACTGTATCATCTATCCCGAAAAATAATAACTTTTTACGATTTACAAGGGGAAAATAGTTTAAATAATTACAAAATGTCTTTGAAAAAAAATATCATGAGCGTTAATTAACTGCGTTATGAATTCCAGAAAGTAATAACTTTTCAAGAATAATTTTTCCCGAAAACAAAAAATTTCGGTAGGGGGTGGGGTGGATCGCCAAGAATCAAAGTCGAATGTTTACAGGTATAAATTTGGACCCTAATAAAGAAAAAAATCCACAGGTTACATTTACTGTTCGTGAACTCAGGAGAATAAGAGGTTCTATAAACACAGCAGTGGGGAACAACGAAGGTTCTGTCACGCTTTCCACAGAAGCACCTAATATTTTTGGAAGAGGCGAACGCTTAACTGCCGAATACTCCTACGGAACCAAAAACTCCAACCATATTAACATTTCGGCGATAAAACCTTTCTTTGACAGCAGACATCAAAAAGTGTAGGTATTGGAAAAATTGGTTTGAATTGAGATTATAATCCTGGTTTGAAAAAGTGATTTCAGTTATGTTCCATTTGAAAGAAACATATTTCTGATTTTTTATTGGAATTTAGTCAATTGTTTTGCTTTCAGCCTAACGACAAGTATATTCAGAACTTCGAGCGACTTTCCGTGGTCTGGTTATAAATTAAGCAACAAGGGGTTCCTGCTGAACTTAGCAGTTAATCAGGGAAAGCGCAGCAAGATAATGCACAATTTCCAATACGAAGCGGACGTCAGAAATGTAACTGCCTCGAAGCAAGCAGCTTTTCAGGTTCGCGAGCAATGCGGCCCGACTTTGAAGTCAGCTTTAAGGCACATCTTTTCAATTGACAAGAGGGATGCTACGTTATTTCCTTCCAAGGGTTCACTTATTGAAATTACGTCGGAAGTTGCTGGCCTCGGCGGAAATATTGGATTCATAAAGAACGAATTGAATCTGCAAACCAATTGGACTGTATTCGATGACCTCGTACGTTAAGTGTAACTAAACAGTAATCAAGTCAGGGAAAACTTTGAAATCAGGAAAAGTCAGGGATTTTGAAATGAAAATGGCAAAAGTCAAGGAGTTTCTGTAAGAAGCCACACAGTGACTTTTAGCCACTTTATGAATATATCAGCTTCATTTGTGCCATATGAACTCTTTAATTTATATCATATACGTTATATCAGGTCTATACCTATTTCTGAATTTTCTTGAATCCTTTTGAAATATTTTAGGTTATTTTTAAATATTCCAAGAAATTTTCAACAGATTTCAAAATTTTCTAGGAATTTTTGAGGATTTCACTAATTTTAAGGGATTTGAAAACATAATCATAGGCTTTAAAAGAATTAATTCACAATAATTGAGGGATTTCGTATGATTTAAAAATTTCTGAAATATTTGAAGGAAATTCCGAACATTTCAAAGAATTAAAAAGATTTTGTAACATTTTAGAACCAAGGACTTATCAATTTATTTCACTAATTTGAAGGGATTTCAATTTTTTAAGATTTTAGATTATTTTTAAAAATTCCACAAGATTTTACAGATTTAAAAATATTTTGGGGTATTTTTAAAGGAATTCAATAATCTGAAGTGATTTCAGAGAATTTACAAGATTTTAGAGTATTTAAAAAAATTCAAAGTAATTTTCAAGGGGTTTACAAAATGTCAAGGAATTTCAAAAGATTAAAAAGGATTTGAAATACTTGAGAGTATTTGAAAAATTCTAAGGCATTTTCAAGAACTTCAAAATTTTTTTTAAGAGATTAAAAAAATGTCAAGGAATTTACTAGAATTTCATAAGATATGGAACGATTTTATAGAGCCTATAAGGTTTTAGGATAATTGTAAAATATTCCAAGGTATTTTATTTCACTGGATATTATTTTAATGGGTTTTAAAGAATTTATTCACAAGAATTCAGGGATTTTGAAGATTTTTAAATATTTCAAGGTATTTCCAAATATCTTAAAGAATTTAAAAGAGTTTCAGATACTTTTGCAGCAAGGAATTTTAAATTGATTTTAATAATTTAAAGGTATTTCAAAGAGTTTTAAAGGTTTCAGGTTATTTTGAAAAATTATAAAGAATTTTCAAGAGCTTTAAAAAATTTCAAGGGATTTCAAAAGATTTTACAGAATTTAAAATATTTTAGAGTATTTTTAATAGAATTCAATAATCTGAAGTGATTTTAAAGGATTTACAAGATTTCAGGGTATTTTAAAAAATTCCAAGTAATTTTCAAGAGCTTCAACAAATTTCAAGGTATTTCAAAAGATTTTAAAGGATTTTAAATATTTTAGGTTATTTGAAAAGATTCTAAGGAATTTTTAATTGATATCAGCAATTTGAAGGGATCTCAAAGGATTTAAAATATTTTAGAGCATTATTAAAGATTCGAAGGCATTTTCCTAAGCTTTATAAAATTCAAGGGGTTTACACGGGTTTTAATGATTTTTGAAGATTAAAAAAATTTTTATTTAGTTGTGAAGAATTTTGGAAGATATAGAACGATTTTACAGGACCTGTAAGGTTTTATAATATTTTTTAAGATTCCAAGGGTTATTATCATATTTCTGAGGACTTGAGTTGTTTTCAGTTCACCTTGAATTTTTAAGAATTTCATCGAATTCTTCTCATTTCCCTGAAGTTCCTTTAAATTCACTACAATTTTACTGAAATTAGTGGAATTTTTCAGTTTTGTCTAATTTAATTAAAAAAATTTTGATGCCACTTTTAGCAGCTTTTCTGGTTTACTTTTTCACTTTTTTTGAAGTAAATTAGGCCTTGATGATAATAAATTAAAAAATTACTTTTTAAAATGGTTTTATTCCATTTATCAAAGATTCCATATCACAAATGCTACACGATGACAATTTTGGAAAATGAAAAATAAGTTAGGGAATTTTGAAAATGAAGTTTTTCGGCCACCCTATACTTAGTAACATTTACTACTTTTGTAATTTGCAGACATTTCAGCTGGGAGTCCAGTCCGGATTTTTACGAGGAATTAGCAACGATCTTAAGATAAATATAGTGGATCAATTCTTCCTCGGAGGACCCTTGAGTCTCAGAGGTTTCGAGATGAGGGGCCTCGGACCTCGAAGCGATGGCAGTTCTTTGGGTGGAGATATTTTCTGGGCAGCAGCGTTGCATTTATATACGCCACTTCCATTCCGACCAAGTTTTGCTGATTTCGTGAAGCTTCATGGTTTTATTAACGCGGGCAATTTGAATAACTTATCAGAAATGAAAACTGGTGAGTTCGTAGGAAAAAAGCTTTTAAGTTTCAAAAAATATCAATTTCATAAAATTTCAGGGCTGCTACAGGTCAGAGAAAGTCAGGGAATATCAGTGAAAACCTGAAATAGTTAGGGAATTTTTGATAAACTGAAGTTGAAGTTCAGGGGTTATCTATAAATTACGTACGGCGTTTTTCTGAAATTTTCAACCCCCTTCCCCGATGTGAGATAAAGTAAGATTTGTTTTGGAACCCCCCACCTCCCGCAAGATCTTACTAAGATTATATAAACTAAGGGAACGAGGATACATATCAATTCTGTTAATGAAATAAATGGGAAACTTGAACTAAATTTGATTTAGAAAATAAAATGTGTTAATAGCAAGTCTTACCAACGTATAATTTTATATATTTTTTATTTTATAACTTTTTTGGGTTGAGAATACATGTTGTGGTTACAAGTTTTATTATTTTGTTAAAAAGTCATTATTTTTGTTTGGAAATTCAACTATTTTGGTAAAAAATTCAACTCTTTGCTTGAAAATTAACATTTTTGTTGAAAATTCAAATTTTTCGTTTGAAAATTCAACTGTTTTGTAGAAAATTCTTCTTTTTGACTTGAAATTTCAACCTTTTGGACTTTTTTTTCATTGACTGAAAAATCTTTCTTGATTTAAAATTCAACTCTTTTGCTGATAATTTGTTTTTTTTTCGTTTATAAATTCATCTCTTTTCGTAGAAATTTTATCATTTTTGGTTTAAAATATAACTGTTTGGGTAAAAATCAATCTGTCTCGATTGAAAATTTAAGTAGTTTGTTGAAAATCCGAATTTTTTTGTTGATTCATAATTTTAATTTTAAAAAAACTTGTTTTGTTACAAATTTAACTATTTTGTTAAAAAATCCTTTTTTTATTATTTTTTGTTTGTATTTAAAATTAATTTCTTCCATTGAAAATGTAATTATTCCATGTTTTCTGGTAGAATATTGATCTTTTTGGTGAAAAATTCACCTTTTTGATTGAAAATTAAACTATTTTGTTGAAAAATTATTTATTTCTATTTAAAATTTAATTCCTTAAACTTAAAACCGATCTCTTTTAGTTAAAACCTCACGTATTTTGTTGAAAATTCGTCTTCCTTGGTAGCGAATTAATATCCTTGATTGAAAATTCATCTTTTTGGTTGAGAAATCAACTATTCGGTTAAACATTAATCTATTTTGTTAAAAATATAGTACCTCTAGGTAGAATTATATTTTACTGGCCAGTTTTCTTGTGCAAGATCTTCTAATCTGTATGTGTGTTTTTGCTAAAAGTCCTGAAGAAAAATGTAGAAAAAGCATTTTTTTGCATTAACACTATTGATCTCCTGGGTACAAGGTTGTTTTTATGCCTGAAAGAAAAATTGATAACTGTCAGGGAAATTAAAAAATTGACCAGGGAAGTCAGGGAAACTCAGGGAATTTCGAAATTAGAATTTTGTAGCAACCCTGAATTGCTTTGCATACTGTATTTAATGTCCTTTTTTTTCGATTGCAGATGGCGATTACGACGAGTACCTGAAAATCTTTACGCACAACGTGCGCTGTTCAATGGGTTGTGGCATCGCAATGATTTTAGGGAATATTGCACGAGTGGAATTGAACGTAATTATGCCTATTTTGTTTGCGAGGAGCGATGCGTTAACACAATTTCAGTTCGGGATAGGCGTAAAGTACTTGTAAATATCTCGAACTCAAAAACAGCATTCTTTTTTTTTGCATGATGACATCACAACATTTTTTGATCCTAAAAGTCTAGTCTAGTACAAAGATTTTATCACTCCTCCAGACGAAGCATCTGAATTTCTGATGTGTACCGAACTGCCTCGTTTGTAGAGTATTTTTAGAATAAAAAACCTTGATAATTTTTCTTTCGTATTTACCTTTGAGTGACAAATTTTCTTAGTATTTTGAGATATACTAAGAATTTTAAAGGAGCCCGGGTCCTAGAACTTCGTAAGCAACTAGTTTGGTGTAAAAAATGTTTGCTTCATAGCTTGTACTTGATGTATTTAATATACTTAATGTATTCAATGGAAAGTAGTTTACAAGTGAATGAATAGACTATTTTTCTTCAAAATAGCAAAATAGCGACAAGTTCGTTAAAAAAGAAGACGTTTACAGTAGTAAACTGGGGCATCTCTGTGGAATGCGTTATGTGCTTTTTTCGGTAAAAAATAATAATTAACTAATAACTGTAACTAATAATTGTGAAACTTGATTTGCAGAACCTAGAAGAAGCAATATCGCGTTTTAAATACAGAATTAAGGGGTTTCTGCTTTCCCCAACAAACGTACCGCTTAGTCCCCGTTTTTGGTATTTATTATTTTTGCAGTGTTTTACCTCAAAAAATGTAAATAATTGTATTAGTTTTACAATTGTACACAAACTTTATTCTTCTCCAGAGATTAAATTTGATCTCGTTATTCGAAAGAGGAGCTTAATTTACTTATTTTCTCTAAAAAAAAAAGAACCAGCTGCTGATTGCTCAGGGCACAAACAATTTCTGTTAATCACCAAATTGTTCTGCATATTGCATCATCCAACAGTGAAAGGGAAATTCTGCGTTGTCTCGACAACAAAATCAGGTATTTTTCACAATGTAAACATCATAAATTATGTGTATGATCATTTAATATAGATTTAATTTTTAAATACTATTAGGACAAGTTTAAATAAGAAAACAGGAAAAAATCAACTTTTTAAAAATTCCCGACGAGAAAATTTCGGCAGGAGGAGAGAACCAATGAGCGTTTTTGCATTTACAATTTTCTGGGCATGCGCACCAAGAAAATTATCCATGAATAATAATTTTTTTCCTGAGAAAAACAGATATGAATCACATGAAAAACAAAGCGATTGCAGAAATTGCATCATGACTTGCTGCAGACAAACTTTTTGCGAAAATCTTGAAATTGAAATTAGAATCCATACGTATTGATTACATTTTCGTGGGAGCGTAGTTTAGCGTAGTTATTACAAAGATATTATTATCTTTGGTTATTTCAGGTAGGGTGGGGTAAATCCAAGATGTCTGCAAGCCGAGGGCCAAACAGAAATACCAATTGGATTGGGACAAAACTTTATTTTTGATGTGTAAACATCTTAGACCTGGATATGGGAGTCGCGCCTGATTCAAATGAAACCACGACTAGAAAGTGTAACGCAGGCCTCTGACACACGCGCTGTGTCTGATGTCACAGAATTCTCTCTCTCCCTCCCCCCTTGCGCTCTTTCTCTCTCTCAAACGAATAATAATTGTTTAAACAATTGTAAATTATTTACAAACAGGAGGAAAATATGCTGCGTCAAATTTGAAAAAAACAAAACAATTCTCAATATTTTTCTCATTAGTTTTGAGTACTTAGATGTCTAATAATAATGATAAGTGTCATAATAATGAATTTTCCATAATGAAATTTCAATTTTTGATATTCTTCTTCATGAAATATAATTAGCCTAATTCTAAATGTAGATGCGTAACATAAGTACGACACAATGTGTTCTTTCAGAGAACTATTATCGCGGTCCGCATCGGTATTTTATAAACAAAGCTTGACTAAGCAGGCAAAGGAGAGAATGCGTTTTAGGAAATAAAATAGTTTGAAGAATGAATCAATAAATTTTTTAAATATTCAAAATTATATAATTTTTAAACAATTTTAGGTTGAAACACTACAATTAAAGGATTTTACATTGTTACTGAAACAGCATTCAAATTAAAAAATGGCACTTATAAATTGAAAATTAAAAAAAAATGAAACAATGCAAATTTTTTAGTTAGCATTGAGCACTCTGAAATTTTAATGATTCGAGGCTTATTTTATTTTAAATGATTCAATTTCAATTTGTTTATTTTTGAATATTTCATTTTAAATTTATTATAACAGATATAGCGAACCTCAAAGCGTGCCCAGAGTTCTTTCAGAGAAATTTATAAGTGTTCAAAATTATATCATTTTCAAAATATTTTAACTTAAAATCAGTACAATTTAGTGATTATTAGTTATTTCTTAAAAAATCTAAATTGAAAAACGTCATTTACAAATTAAAAATTAAAAATAGGAAATGCAAATTTTAAAGTTTACATTCAGCACCCTAAAATTCTAACGATTCGAGGTTTATTTTATTTTAAATAATTCAATTTTATTTAGTTTACTCTTGAATGTTTGATTCATAATTTCTTATTTTAAATAAACAGTCAAATATTGTTAAATATTGAAACAGAAATTTGAATTAAAAATGTTCAAACTGAATGCTTAAAAAATGGAGTATTTTAGATTGCAATAATATTTGAATAGGATTTGAAATTGAATAAAAGCATTTAATTAAGAATATATTAATCAAAATGTTTTTGGAAATTGATAAAAGATTTTGAAATTAACATGGGGTTTCAAATGGGAAAAGCTTGATTTTCAAAAAAATTGAAAAAATAGCTACTTGTTATAAACTTTTTGTGAATTACAGTATTAAAATCCCTTAACGCATGTTCAAAGAATAATGTCCACCCAATAGTATTATAATTTCCACCAATGGCTTGAAAGGGGGTTTCAAGCCATTGTTATTGTGCTTGGAAAGTGACCCAAAAGCTGCAAAATAGCAGTTTTCTATTAAATTCATACTAAAAACGGTATTCTTTGGATTTTTTAACAGGTATTATTTTTAATTGTTAAGGAACGAGTTTCCAAGTATTTTGTGAATAATTTTTAATTATTCAAACAATTATTATTTGGTTAAGAATGATAATTTTTCTTAAAATCGTGGAAAATTATTGTTTTCGGGATATAAGTGATAGATCTTAATTTTACAGAAATAGAATATACGTACATTGGATAGTTTATAAGAGAATGTAATACACTACTATGCAAACGTTTTTAGACTTATCTTTTTTAATACTTTATAAAAGCTCTCTAGTTTCAAAAATATTCAACTCTAAATTTACTTCTAATTACTACACGAGACCTGATAAAATTATACGCCTAATGGTCTTACATTGAAAGCAATATATCAATTTTATTAGAAGTTATTGAAAAAAATACAAATTTCAATGTTTCTGAAAAATGTTAATAAATCAAAAAGCAATTAATATTTTTTAATCTCTTTTCACTAGTTTCAAAGATAATTTTCTTAATTATTTTAGTGACTTGATAAGATATTTCTAGAATTTTTCCATCGATGCAATCAAAACCTAAGCTTATAATTTAGAAAACTGATCAATATTTATAGAAAGTCAGGTTTTCATAATAACTGAATTAAAACAGATTAATAGAACAGTATTCTAACAGACTTGCAGAAAATTATCTTAAAAATTAGCCCAGAAACAATAAAAAATTGGTTATTTCCGAATTTATTGATATTTTCCGGAAACATTAACATTTTACTTTTTTTCAAACAACTTATAATAAAATTAACACATACTAGCTTTCATTTATGTCCATTGAACGGGTACTTTTATCACCTTTCATGCAATAATTGAGAGAAAATCTACAGTTTATTATTTAAGAAGAAAAGTAGAAATACAATATTATCAAGTCAATGTGTGCAAAAATTCTATTTTTGAACAAAAAGACTCAGAAACATTATGAATCTATTATTAATAAATCTAGTGTGCTTGTTCAACCTATTGGAAAATATAGATGTACAGAAACTTTTGCATTATTGAAGGTGGTGAAAAATCTCGACGACTGAAAAATCCCGAAAAATAAAATTCTCGACACTGTATCATTCCTGAATTGGAAAATCCCCGAAAAATTAAAGCGTTCAAGAATTAGAAAATTCCCCAATAATGAAATTCCCGACAGCTTATAATATTACCGAATTTGAGAATTCTCGACATAAAATTGCCGAATTATAAAATATCCAAATTAGAAAATTTCCTAATTATCAAAAATTCCTGAATTTAAACAATTAAAAAAATTTTAGAAACATTATTTATTCAATAAAAATACAACAATCATATATTTTTATGAAAAGAATTTGTAATGTTTAAAGTTTTTAAAACACTGTAAAAAAAAGACACTAGAAAATTCCCGAATAATAAAACTCCCAAAACAATTAAAGAATTGTTTTCAAATAAATATTATTTATTTATTAATAAATTTAAAATAACAATAATTGGAAACAATTTTCGTCCAGAAGTAAATTTCTTTCCACTATTGTTATTTCAAATCAAAACAATAATTTTAGAATATGTACAGATTAAAAATAATTTGTCTATATAAAAATATTAGATTATTGTATTTTTAATAAATTATATTAATAAACCACATTTTTTTAATTGTTTGAATTCGGGAATTTTCTAGTTCGGATATTTTATAATTCGACAATTTTCTGGCGCGAATCTTCAAATTCGGTAATATTATAAATTATTCGTGAATTTTCCAATTCGGTAATATCAAAGATGTTAGTAATATTATAAAATGTTCGGGAATTTTATTATTCGGAAATTAATTATTCGGGAATTTCATTTTTCGGGATTTTTCAGTCGCCCAAAAATGTATTTTTGTCCAAATTAAAAAAAAAAAAGATTCGTTCCCTGTAACATTGGTATTATCTGGTATTATAGCTTGGCCCTCGGCGTGCAGACATCTTACCAGCAGACGTCACAACATAAAATACAATTTGGTGCTGGCAACCAAAGATATTGCAGACATTGTATTGTGCTGTTGAGTTGGGGCAAAGATATTTTACCTAGATGCGGCAAGGGTCAGGAGTGGGGATAC
>CAKNXH010064542.1:122376-142508 GCA_932178445.1 Andricus quercusramuli | reverse complement strand
CCATCTTCACAAATACTTAAAATATTTATTGGGGTAGAGATGCCGCCGGTTAGACTTGCCGCCGTTTTGCCATCTTTGCAAATACTTAAAATATTTATTGGCGTAGAGATGCCGCCGGGTAGACTTGCCGCCGTTTTGCCATCTTAAAAAATACTTGAAATATTTTATTGGGGTAGAGATTTCGCTGGAGAGACTCTCCGCAGTTTTGCCATCTTGAGAACTAGTGAGAAAATTTTTTTGGGCAAGAGATGCCGCGGGGTAGACTTGCCTTAGTTTTGCCATCTTCGCTACAACTTAGAAAATTTTATTGGGGTAGAGATGCCACTGGAGAGACTTGCTGCTAGTGAGAGAAGTCGCAGATTTGACAATTCATCCTGAGAGATATGCCGCAGATGTGACAATTATTCCTGTGGGACCTGCCGCAGTTTTGCCACTTTGATGTGGACTTGAACATTTTTCCCGGATGAGAGATGCCACGGTGGAGACTTGCCGCGGGTGAGAGATGCCGCAGATGTGACAGTTATCCCTGTGAGGCTTGCTGCAGTTTTGCCATTTTATATGGATTCGAAATTTTTTTCTGAATGAGAGATGCCGCTGGGGAGACAATAAGTCCTGAGAGACTTGCCGCAGTCTTGCCATTTTTATTTGGACTTAAAAAATTTTTTTGAGGGGAGGGATGCCACTGGTAGACTTGCCACTGGCGAGAGATGCCGCAAAAATGTCAATTTCACTGTGAGAAATGCCGCTCGGGAGACAAGCCACGGGTGAGACAAGCCGCTGGGTAGAGATGCCGCAGTTGTGACATGCTGCAGATGTGACATGCAGCAGATGTGACATGCCTCAGATGTGACATGCCGCAGATGTGACATGCCGCAGATATGACATGCCGCAGGTGTGACTTGCCGCAGATGTGACATGCCGCAGGTGCGACTTGCCGCAGATAGACTTGCTGCATGTGAGATGATATGGACCCGCCATAACTTATGATCTATTATGCCTCAAGCATTGTTTTTTTAGAATGTCTTGAAATTGTGTCTACATTAATTAAAATCTAGAACATTTTTTCGCAAAATTAACAGGTTTTAAAGTACAGATACAAACTTCAAAATTTGATTTTAGCCCCTTCTTTGAAAAAAATCGGGTTTCTTTAAAAAATCATAACTCGGCACCTATTAAAGGTAGAGGGCTCTTACTTTTACGTAAATTTCTTAGAATATTGTCTATTTTAATTTTCCTGTTGGACATTTTGCTCTAAAATGCATTGGAAGGGGCAAACGCGATTTTTAGAGCGTTTTAAAATAAAATCCAGAAACAGTTTTCGCAAAAAGAGTTTTTTTAACTACTTAATATGGCAAAAAGACCTTTTTTCGTACGAGATACCTGCAGATTATTAGGGGCCGTGCATGAATTATGTAGTATTTTTTGTTGGGGGGGGGGGGGGGGCCGCCAACGATTTTTCTATGCTGCCTCACATGGGACGGATAAGCAGTCAAGACCATTTCCTATGGTAGATATTTTCAAGTATGCAAATCAAGAAATAATAATAAATGAATAAATAAATAAAGGGTCATCAACAAATTACGTGAGGAGTTTTTTTTTGAAATTTTCACCCCAGCCTTGCCCCCTATAAGATACCGTGAAATTTTCGCCGACCCTCCCAAAAGCTTACTAAGATTTTATAAACTTAGGTAACAAACATAAATATAAAATATAAACTCTGTTAATTAAATAAACGTTGAACCTTATTGAAATTACTTTTAGATAATTACTTTTTCACAAACTCGCAATTTTATCATTTCTTCAGAGCCGAAATGTGCGTAGTCCGAAATTTTCTAATCGTAATTTCCAATTTTCTAACCTAACATTTTACAAGTATGATCAGAGAAATATAATGTTTTGTTTAAAATATTATTCTTTAGTCTAAACATGATCAAAATTCCTAGTCACTTACCGCAAGTTTCACCGTCTTTCCTCCTTTTCTCGTTTTTCCACTTAAATTCAAACTAAGTTTATATAACCCAATGAGAAAATCCAACTATTTTTGCTTGAAGGTTCATTCTTTTCAGTTAAAAAGTCTACTACATCAGACTCTTAGTTTCAGTCTAGTTTCGGGGGTTTCCTGCAAATAGCCTTGGCCACAAGTCGGGGGAACGCCTAAAACGTTTCCAATTGGAATGCATAATATTGCGCAATATACTCGACTGAGTACTCGCGCACTACGGCCCCTTCAAGGCGAGAGTCGCAACCGTCTCTCGCCCTGCGCCCTGAGAAACTGCGTGGGCCCGCAATTCTAAGAAGGCCGAGACCGGGGGGACAGAATTCGAGAGTTGGGTGTATTAAGTTTCTGTATCAGAATTCATCTTTTTTTTTTTTAAACTCAAGTGTTTTGTTTAATTAAGTTTTCTAATTTAGAAAAAAGGTTTGAACGTACACCTGAGAAAATAAATATTATTATTCAAGGTGCATTGAGTTGATATTCAAATAAAATGAATAAAACACTGTTCCATTCTATTGAGATTAATTCAATGTTCATTATACTCAATTTGTATTCTATCTGTTAGTTAATATCTCAAATTTATAGAATAGGAAAGAAGATATAAAATATTATTCTCCATTACTTATCCTGCGCTTCAGTTTATTTTTGGATTTGAGATCAATTAGGGTATTTGAATGTTTATTTTATTTCCATACATTTTTCATCATAGCTTCGGTTAAAACGAGGACATATTTTTCCTGGACTTTTGTTTCCAAGAGATTTTCAGTATTTTATCATTACCGTGGAGGAAGGTTGAGAATATCGTTTTAACCCTCTAATGTGTACTTTTCGAGTGCACGAAATTCTCTCCCTCGTAGTGATACGACTTCCCCTATTTATAACGACACTCGGAATATATGATTTATATGCCTAATACCGTACATCAAGAAGGAAGAGAATCGTCTTTTCCCATTAGGTCTTCCTCCAAATTTTTTCTGAAATAAATTTCGGTTTTTCTCTACTTGCGGGGAAAAGTTTTTTCGAAAAAATCAGAGAAAATCCCTTTTTCCAGTAAAAATGAAACGCTTGATTGATAGAACTGTCGAAATTATGCATCACACTTTGACAAAAAATTTATTTTTATTATAAGGTATAGCTGGTAAAAATGTGAAAATTAACTGAAGGAATGTTTTAAGATTTGGCTCAATGAAATCTTTGATTGCATAAAACAAAATGTGTTCTACATACCGGTATCTATTAATTAAAAAAACTTAATCAGAACAATAATTTTCCGATAAATATGGAAGTTTTGAGCGATATGTGTTTTATCGAAGTTTAATTCCACTTTTATTTCTTTTGATATTGGATATTTTTGGTATGTATAAAATTCTTCCTGTATAAAATATTTGTCACGTCAAAAGAATTTGCTGGATGCATTCTTTAAAAATAAGATAATTAATTTCAAAAAACACATTCTAGCATAACTGAATGTTAGAGTCTAGAAAAGAGGTTCTAGAAAAATTCATATGAGTGACTTAAATTTAAAATTGTCTAAAGTTTTATGGCGTGAATAATTTTTGTTTGTTATTATCAATATTAATCATATGGGCTTGTCGAAAGTAACAAATTTTTCAAAATCGAAATGAACCCATATTCCAAAATTGCATTTTAAAATAAGAATCATGACACTAGTTTCTTGGTTAACATTATGTCCAAGCGCAACGCTATATGTATGTAAAAAATTGTTTTTACTTTCATCTAACTTCCTAACAGTATTGGAAAAATTTCTGTCTAGAAAAATTCAAGTTTTTCTGCTATATACTTTTTTTGTATAGCTAACTGTTTTGGAGAAAAATAAAGATATATAATGGATCAAAATGAATAATACCTTTCCAATTTTTGAAATTCATCGGAGTAATTTACGCGTGAAAACATAAATAAATTGAAAGCTTGCCTTTAAGTCTTATGGTATTAAAAATTACTACTATATATTATTATGTCTTTTATCATAAATAGCATTTAAGAAATACGAACATTACTTTTCGAAAAATCAGTTGAAGTTTTAGTTTTTGAGTTAATAAATATTTAAGCTGGACCAATCAGAAGCGCGGTATAAACAATCGTGCGTACTGAGCGAGAGTCCGACGTAGTGTAGTGACTGCTGTCAATAGCTTTGCTGCTGTTCTCCCCTCGCTAACCCCACCACGGCGCTCGCTACAATACACTGCGTTAGACTCACGCTCACGTACGCACGACTGTTTATACCGCGCTCCTGAATGGTCCAGCTTAAATATTTAATAACTAAAAAACTAAAACTTCAACTGATTTTTGGAAAAGGAATTTTCGATTTATTTTTGCTTCCTCATAGAGGAAGCTTTGTAATGGTAACATTTTCAATAACATTTAAATTCATTTAATTAAACCTTGCCCAATTAAAAAATTTCTAATATAATGCTCTAAGCAATTGTCCGGATGTCTGTGTATGGATGTATGGATGTGTGTGTGGATGTCACACTTTTTTGTGAACACGATAACTTGAAAACGGTTGCAGATAAATTGATGAAATGATGAAGGATTTCTAAAAATATTTGTTGCATTTTTTTAGGACTTAATAATATTTAAAAAAAAAAATTTTCTAGTAAAACTTTTTTCATTAACATAATTCAAAGTTTATGCAACAATATAAAAGATTCCTTGGTTCGAGACGAATCGATTGCCTTATAATATTAATATATTTTATTAAAGCGTGGGGAAGTTATGGTAATTTATATATTTTGTAAATCGGTTTTTTATAGTTAAGCTTTTTTCATTGACATGATTGAAAGTTGATGCAACAACAGAAAATATGTGTTAATTCGAGACGAATCCATTGATCTATAATATTAATACATTTTATTAAAGCATAGGGAAGTTATGGTAATTTATATATGTATTTTGAAAATCGGTTTTTTATAGTAAAACTTTTTCCATTAACATAATTCAAAGTTGATGCAAGAATATAAAAGATTCCTCGGTTCGAGACGAATTGATTGACCTACAATATTTATATATGTTATTAAAGAGTGGGAGTCTAATGGTATTTTAAATATTTTTTAAATCGATTCGTAGAGTAAAAATTTTCTCATTCTCATAATTTAAAGTTGATGCAAGAATAGAAAAGTTGTGTTGATCAAGAGGCATCGATTGACCTATGATATTAATAAATTTTATTGAAGAGTAAGGAAGCTTTGGTAATGCATAATATTTGAAAACACGGCTTTTTATAGTAAAACTTTTTTCACTAACATAATTCAAAATAATTGATGCAAGAACAGAAAAGATTTCTTGATTCGAAGCAAATAGATTGATCTATAATATTAATACTTTTTATTGAAGAATAAGGAAGTTATACTCATTTATAATATTTGGATCATCTGTTTCAAACTAAAAAACTTTTTTCATTGAAATAATTCACAGTTGACGTATGAATAGAAAATACTTTTTGCTCATAAATTTTCAAATAAAATAATTCTGACAATTTTTGTAAAGAAATCATAAAGCGGGGAATGGGATAGGGTGCGGCAGAACTTTTCCCTTCCCTTTTCCAGCTCGAAAAATTATCATTTCGAATACAAAATTTGATTTCTCTGATTAGTCTTTGTACTCAAAAAATGTGTAGTATTATTTTGTAATTTCATATTTTTTGTAAATTTCTATTTTTAAATTGATCAAAATGAATGTTTGTCTATTATTGAAAAATATAACTTATGGTTCTTCTAGGAGGCAGCAAATACATTTGCTAACGGGAAGCAAAGTGCTCGTGAAATGAACACCATATAATTATAAATACAAAGCACGTAGAAACACTCGAAATCCAATTTGATTTCGTTGCAATAAATTACCGGTAAATTACCATAATTCACGATAAGTTACCAGGGATCACAGTCTATCCCTTTTTTACCTAATCCCTCTTTCTCCCCCTTCAATTTAAAAAGTCGCCTGAAACATGTAAAATCGAGAATTTGAACTCAGTTTTACCCTTATCCTTCTTTTTTTTTTACAAAATTACGATGCGTTTCTTAAGAATTATGAACAAAAATTCAAGGCATTAGAAAACAAGAAGCTTTGAAAGAGATTCTTTTTGCTGATATAAATTTCAAATATTTCGTAAACAACTGATTTGATAATTTTGTAGATATAAAGGACATCGTCGACATTGAAGAAATTTCTGACGATTTAATCGAGGAAATGAGCCCGGAAGATAAATCGATTCTGTAGTTACTGATAAAAAACATATTTATAGAGATAACAGGCTTAACAGGGCAAAATTATCTGAAAATAGGAAAAAACAGGGAAATCTTAACGAAAATAGGGGGATAAATTATTCTAAATAAAATTAATGTAAGTGCTAATATTGTATTCAAATTGAAACGCTTCGAGTTCCTAATATTTTAAGTGGAAATATTGTATTTTTGACAAAATAGATGCATTTTTAAGCACATACTTGAACTTTCAACTAAAAAGGTGAATTCTCAACCAAGAAAATTAATTTTCTATCAAAAAGATTAATTTTCAACAAAATAGTTAATTTTCTAAATTGAAAGATGAATCTTTAAAAACAAGAATTTTTTAAAAATGTGTTCAACTTTTAGCCTAGTAGTTGAATTTAATATAAAAAACAGTTGAATTCATCCAACGATGACGAATCTTCAACAAAATAGTTGATTTTTTTGCCAAAGAAGATTTTTCAGTCAAAATATAAAAAAAATGCAACCACACTGTTTGATGTTCAAGTGAAAAAGATTATTTTTCTACAAAACAGTTGAATTTTGGACCAAAATATATGAGTTTTCAACCCAAAACGACGAATTTTCAAAAAAAAAAAATAGTTACATTTTCTATTAAAATTATTTTGTTGAAAATTCATTCTTTTTTGGTGAAAGATTAATTATTTTTTAATGGAAATTTAACTATTCCATTATTAGTATAAAATTGGATGTTTTTGTTTGAAAATTCAACAATTCAGATGAACATTTATTTTGTTGAATTTGATCTCAATTATTGAATTTTCAGTGATAGCAAACTGCATATTTGAAAATTGTTATCTTCAGAATTTTTTTATTTACGTGAATAATAAAGTTTTAATTTTCTGTTTTTATTTTTGCACCATGATCTTTTTTTAGCTGACAACAATAAATGTTTTGTACCAAGAAGAAAAAAAATCGATGAGAATAAGGAATAAAAATCGATCTATTGACCAAAGTACATTTGAAATTCAAACATGAGCATTGTTCAACTCTGTGTAAGTATATACATATATTTCAATTTTTGATCTTCTTGAATTTTTTTCTGATGTATTTTTGTCAGCGGAAATTGCTGAAGCGTTCAACAGATTCTTCAAAGCTAGCTAAACAAATATTTTGAAACACGAAAATTACTAGAAAACTTGCTAATGAAAAGGGAAAAAATCGGGAAAATATTGCCTTTTTTGTATAAAATTGAACTACTGGAACGCTGTGATTCCTGAATCGCCAACCAATTTCGGAAATTTTTGGAAACCCTGAATTTCCGCAATTATAAAAAATTAAAATTAAAATTAAGTTGCCAGAATTCCTCCATAGGAGCAGAAGCCATGCGAGTGTACTAATGGTTTTTGAAATCATGCATTTGTTATAACAAATATTGTATGCAACAAGGGGAAAGAGACTTTTTACGACTTATGCATTTTTTTCGTACTCGCTCACGGTCCGCGTCTACACACTCATCTTCGGCTCACACTCGTCAAAAAGTCCCAGTTATCCCATCGGTGCATAATTCCTTGAACCTCAAGACAATAAAAACCCCGTATTTTTCCTGGAGTGCATCTACTTTATTTAATTTTTCTTTCATACACAAATGATTCCAAAATAAGGTCACAGCAAACTCAACTACGTTATTTGCAAGGAATGAGGTCAGCTTCAATGTATCTCATAATATCGAAAGGATGAGAAGATACTTATCAAGCTCTAAAGCTCTGAACATTGATGACAAGTGATTTTGCAAGTTATTTGATCAGAGAGAGAGAGAGAGAGAGAGAGAGAGAGAGAGAGGGGTGAAATTGAGGGAGAAAATTGAATGATAAAAAATATCTCTATAGCACTATCCTGTCGTCCTAAGGAAAAACTTACATAAGTGACATGCGTTGGTCAAAAATAAGTTTTTGATATCAGAGAGTCCACGAGGAAAAGTTGCATCTAATTGTGGTGATTGAGATTAGTAATTTTGATTATTTATTTCAAAAAAAGTTTATTAAGAAAGCGTGGCGACCACGCGATTCGGAATCGGATGTAAGGGACTCTGAAAAAATTGATTCTACGTGAGAGTTCTTGGTACAAACATTTTTTCTCGATTACCTCAGTTTGACCAAATTTGTACTTACGTAAGTTTATACTTAGCATGAAGGGTTCCTAAAATCACTTACCGCTATCGTGATGAGTATCGTGTCACATCTGGCCAGGCCGATCAAAAGGTAATTAATGGAGGACTTCATCTGCGGCCTCGAAAGGATGATCATCGAGATAGTGTTTCCCATAATGCCAAAGAGACTAACAAGATTCAAAAGCACCCCGCAGATGATGAACTCGAATAAACTGTCCTTGAGTTCGAGCTGGCACTCGAGTGTCTCGTTTTTCTTCGTGGCAGAAGCAAGATTACGCGTAATGTTACTGGCAAGGTTATCGTTCAAATTTCCGGCGTTGGTGATGTTCGCCAGCATGGAGCTTACTTCCATCGTTTTGAAATCCTTCTTCTTCTTCGCCACCCACTCTTCCTTACATCTTGGAAGATTTCTTCTGTATATGCATTTTTTCAGTCCTCCGATTCGATACTGTCGGAGATCATTTCCTTCTCTTATCTTACTTTCTATCAAAATTGGTTTCGTAGTACTGACTACATTTTACATGTTGTATCGTACCTTTCAGTATAATTTTTATTTTTATCGTCTTTTCTGTAAGTTGTTTTACATGTAGTGATTTATTTACTTTATCTTGATTAAGTGGACCAATTAAAAGCTACGGAAAGTTGCTCGCTCCATCATCTTCGACGCCAAAGTGTAGACTCGCCGAGACAGTAACGCGATTCTTCGTCATCTCTTTTGGCGACTTTGCCTCGGCCTTAATTGCCAAAGCGGGATTAAATGATCATTCGATTAATTTTATTTAAATTTTACATGACGAGCTACCTCTTGAATTTATGGGACGTGATCAAAGACATTTTTTTTCTGACTGTTTGCTCAAGATCCTTGGGAGGTACTGTTCCGTTTTTTTCCTCTTATCTTTACTCGAGATGAAGAGGTGGAGTGACAGTTTAAGCAACGAATTAGAAAAACTTGATGTACATTCATGTTTTTGATGTAGATTTTCTGCTGAAATCACCGACTCGTGGCTTCCCTCAATCCCTTCTGGGGACCTGCAATCAGAATAAAACGAGATTAAACTCTTTTTCTTCTTTTACTCCTGGGAAAGATGGAGAAAGGCATAGGAATGGACAATTTCATGAGATAAGAAAAAAGTGGGTTCTGGCAACCTTTTCTAGATATTCCGTTTATGCTGACTTGGAAAAGTTTGAATTATACTGAAGAGAAATGTTCATAACGTTAATTCGTGTATTTCTATTAATAATTAAATAAAAAATATGAGGGTCGTTCAAAAAGTACGTCACACTTACAAGAGGTGAGGGGATGGGATTAATGCAGAATGTGACATGACACATGGAAACTATAAATGTGAATACAATTTTTTTGAAATTCTTAAAAAAATAAAAATCAGATATTTTATTTGACATATTTTCGCCTATTCCCCTCTTTACACCGTTTTTCAAGAATCTCTTATTTTCTCCCAGTTTTCAAGAAACTTCCCCCTTTTCTCGTTTCTTTGCTTGGATATGAACTGAATTATTAAAAATTATTAAGGAAATCGAACTATTTTCCGTTACAAATAAATTTTTATAGTTAAAAATTAACTTTCTCAACCGGAAATTTAACTAGTTCATTTTTGACTGAAAATGATAGTTTTTGATTGAAAATTCAACTATCAAATTTTCCATTGAGAATTTATATTTTTTGTTGAAAATTCAACTAATTGGTTGAAAGTTAAACTGCTGCGTGGAAAATTAATTTTTATTGGCTATAAATTGAACTACTTTCTTAAAAATTCGTTCTTTTTTGGTTGAAATTCGATTTTTTAACTGGAAATTCCACGATTTCGTTCTTGGTATAAAATTAATCGTTTTCAGTTGAAAGTGCGACAATTTGGTTGAGTATTAAACTATTTTGTTGGAAATTATTTTTTTTCTCAATTCAAAATTAGGCTTTTTTTACTAAAATTTGAACTATTTTATTATTGGTTGAAAATTGATCGATTTTAGTTTAAAATTAAACTTTTGAGCTTGAAAATTCAACTGCGTTGTTTAAAATTCGTCTTTTTCGATTAAAAATTTTATTATTTTTGAAGAAAATTGAATTATTTATTCAAAAAGTAAATTTTTGGTTAGAAATTCAACTATTTTGTTTAAAATTGAACTATTTCGTCGAAAATTCAACTGTTTTGTTAAACATTTGTCTTTTTGAATAGAAAATTCGTCCCCTTTGAATGAAAATTCAACTGTCTTATACAAAATTTGTCTTTTTGCCCTGAAAATTTAACTATTTTGTTAAAAATTCGTCTTTTTCATTTTTAAGACATTACACTGTCGTAACACTCAAATTTGTATTTGTTCTAAAAATCTACTAACAGTTCATATTGTAACTGATTAAACGAAATACTTATTTTTCTTTTGAGAATGATACCTAATTTTAATTTGTTTTAGAATTAAAAATAGAATATTAAAATGATTTCTGATCTATATAATGTAACCAAAATATATCTCAGAAAGAAATAAAAGAAGATAATGCAACCTACTAGCCCGTTTCGAACTTAAAAAACGGTAAAAATCTCATAGGACGTTCATGTTCTCAACATTATTACTGAACTAAAAACTAATAATTTATTTGAAAAATAAAATATTGTAGTAGGTTAAAATCAATCGCATTTTGTCTCTTTTTATCGATTTTTTAAATATATTTTTAGAACACATTTAGTACAATACACAAGGTGAACATCTGGTCAGGGTACAATTTTATTGATATCAGGAAGGGGAACAATTTTCAACTATACACTGCTATTCAAATCTTGCGCTGCTTTCGAGAAAAATTATATATTTAATCGATAAGAACGAAAAAATGCCTAAAAGTTCAATTATTTGGTTGTACATGCAACTGTTTGGTTGATAATTATATATTTTTTTTTATTCTGAAAATTCGATTACTTGGTTTAAAATTAATATTTTAAGTGGAAAATCAAACGATGTGGTTGAAAATTTAACTATTTTATTGAAAAGGTAATTATTTTGTTCAAAATTAGACTATTTTGTCAAAAAGTCACCTTTTTTCAAAAAGTAAACTGCTTTGTTGAAAATTCGTCTTTTTGACTTGAAAATTCATCCTTTTTAAAATGAAGATTCATCTTCTTTAGTGTAAAAGTTCCTGATTAAAAATTCATCCTTACTGGCTGAAAATTCAACAGTCTTCAAACAAATTCGTCTTTTTGGCTTGAAGATTCGATTGTTTGGTTGAAAGTGCAACTGTTTGTGGTTGGAGTTAATTCTTTTTCGTTTGAAAATTCATCTTGGAAGGCTGAAAATTCATCTATTTCGTGAAAAATTCGCCTCTTTTGCTTGAAAGTTCAACTATTTGGCTGTAAATGCAACTGTTTAGTCTAAAATTTCTTGATTGTTTGTTGAAAATTCAACTAATTGGTTGAAAATTCATATTTTCGGGATTAAAGTCAACTTTTTTCTAAAACATTCGACATCTATTCTATTTTGTTGAAAAGGCAATATATAACCTCTAAGAGGCGGGGAGTGGGGGAGGGGGGGGTCAAGTTTTTTATGATTATCAGTGACAAAGAAGGTGAGGGGTGGGAAAAAGTGTTGAAAATAACGTGACGGTCCTTGATTTTTTGCAAACAAATTAAAAATAATTAGTTTATACAACGCAAAGTGGTCTGTTTTCCATTAACACGGATATACGTTTGAATGAGCACTTTATTACTAATGTTCCCTGTGCCATTTCATATACCGTCATTGAATTTTACCACATTTGCTCTTGGTAGTTTCGCTAATTTGCACGCCTCTGATTTCTACCTCATTGCTTTCATTCCGTAGTGTGTATAGCTACAATCACAATTCAATCTTGATAGGCGATATTGTCATTCTTGGTAATTGAACTTGAAAAGATGATTTTTATGTTACTTTTAAATATTCGTAAAATCCTGTTCTTTCTTCTCAATTTCTATTTTAAATTTGGGAACCTGACAATACTGGTAATATCTATGATTTTAGTTTTTTAATATCTTCAAAATCCAACGCATATCAAAATTGATTGAGTTGAATTGGTTTGAAGTCACAATATCATAATAAATATATTTTCATTAAATTAGGAAAGATATGAGATGAAGTTGAAATTTTCCAATCAAAATGAATTACACTAGAGTCTCTCTATAGCAGCTGTCTCTGGGGTACTCTTAATCAACAAAGATGCTACAGAGGGACTCTCCGAATCGTTCTTCTTCTCCTTCTTGCTTGTGGCTTCTTATAGCGCCGAACCGTAAGCATCGCAACTGCGCTGACCTTACAAACGCCTCCCTCTTGTCCCCTTAGACCGCCTTGTCTGTTATAGAGGGAACTGCTATAGAGGGACTCTACTCATTTTCAGGGAATTTTCAGAAATTACTCATTCTATTCTAATAAATTCAAAAATAAAGTAATTAGGAGAATTAATTTAAGGAAAAAAGTAAAGAAAAAGATAATAAAATATGTTAATCACTTTTGAAGTATGGTACACGCATAACATGAAATTTCATGTGATACCGTAAAATTTCTTGAAATCTCTGGAATTCCATAAAAATCTTATACATTTTTTTAAATTCATTGAAATCATTAAAATTCAAAAAATCTTTGAATTTAATGAAACCCGCAAAATCATTCTAAACTCCTGCGAAATCCCTTAAAATTCTCTGCAGTCCTTGAAAACTCTTTGATATCATATCAAACCTCTTAAAATACTTTGAAATATTTTTAAATCCCATGAAATACTTTCAAATCTCTTAAACCAACTTGAAAAGCTCAGGAAATCACTTGGAACCCTTAAGATCCTCAGAACTGTTTTTAAATCCTATGAAATCTTTTCAAATATCTAGAAATAACTAAAAAGGCTTAGGAAACCTTATGCTTACGTGCTTTAAAAATGTTAAAACCTTCGTAATCTCTTGAAATGTGTTTAAATTTGATGGAATCCTATCGAATACCTTACAAAATCATAGAAAGCTCAGGAAATCTCTTGAAATCTTCTAAAACCTTCTAAAATCTCCTGAAATGTTTTTGAATAGTATGCAATCCTTTAAAATGCCTTGAAGTAACTTAAAAAACTCAGGACATATATAATGGAATCCTTCAAATCAGTCGGAAATCCATTTACATTCTTTAAAATCTTTAAAATCTTTAAAATCTAATGAAATCGTTTGAAATATCATGCAATTCTATCACAAATCTTGAAACTATTTAAAATCTCAGGAAATTATTTGAAAGCCTTACAATTTCTTGTGATGCGCTATGAAATTCCTTTTAAATCCTTTACAAAAATTTTAAACCCTTTCAAATTCCTTGAAATTATTTTGTATCCCATGCGATCATTGCGAATACTTTTAAATTACAAGACAAGCTCAGAAAATCTCTTAAAATCCTTAAAATCCTTCTAAAATCCTTTGAAATCATATGGCGCCCGTTGAACACTCTTTATATTTTCAAATCTCATGGGATACGTTCAAATACTTTAAAATGACACAAAGTGCTAAAAATGGAATCCTTAAAACCCTCTGAGTTCCTCTTGTATCCTTTGAAATCTTTTGCTATCTCTGGAAATGATTTCATATTTGTGTGAAACACCTTGAAATCCCTTCAAATATTTAAAATACTTTACAATCATTGAAAGTCCGTGGAAATTTTCTATCATAGAAATTCTTCAAAGTTTTTGTTAATGACACGAAATCCCTTGGCATTTTTAAAGAAACTTTGATGGCACTGTAAAATTGCTTAATATTCCTAAAAATTCGGTGAATCCCTTCAAATGTTTCGAGATCCCATGAAATTCTCCTGAATGTCTTACAATAACAAAAAATCTCTAGAAATTATCTAAAATCCTTTACATCTTTTTTGAAATTCTATGAAATAAATTTGAATCTCTTGATATCCCTCGAAGCCTCAAAAATCGTTTGAAATCTTCGATAGTCCTATGAAATCCTATTAAAATCCTTGAAATTACTTAAAATATCAGGAAATTATCTGAAATCGTAAAAATTTTTTGTGATTTGTTATGAAATTCCTTTGGAAACTTTTGAAAAATTTTAAAACACTTCAAAATTTCTTGAAATGTTTTCAAATCTCATTAAATCATTTGAATACCTTATAATAACGTGGAAATCCCTTAAAATCCTTAAAATTCCTCTGAAATCTTTTTCATCTTTAAAAACCATTTATAACAAATTAAACTCTTTAAAATCCATTACAATATTTGAAATCTTTGAAAATGTGTGGCTATTTTCTATCCTACAAATTCTTTAAAGTGTTTGCTAATGATATGAAATCCCTTGGAATTATTAAAGGAACTTTGATGACACTTTGAGATGGCTTGAAATCTCTTAAAACTTTGAAAATCGTCTTTTTATAATTTGAAATTCCATGATGGAATAACTTCAAATCACTTGAAATAAAAAAAAAGCTCTAGAAATTACTTAAAATCCTTGAATTCTTTTTTGGAATCCTATGAAATCCCTTTCAATCTTTTGAAAATCCTCGAAGAATATAAAAATTGTTTGAAATTTTCGAATGTCCCAAGAAATCCTACTAAAATCCTTGAAATTACTTAAAATCTCAAGAAATCATTTATAATTGTAAAAATTTCTTGTGACGTGCTATGAAATTCCTTTTAAACGCTTTGAAAAATTGTCAAAACCCTTTAAAATCCATTGAAATGTCTTCAAGTCCCTCAAATCATTGAAATTCCTTGAAATGACATGGAAATCACTTAAAATCCTTGAAATCCCTCTGGAATTCTTAAAAATCACTTCAAATCTTTGAAAAAGCTTTGATATCATATGAAACCGTTTAATAATCTCATTAAAAGTTTTTAAATCCTATGAAATACTTTTGAATAACTTTGAAATCTCAGATAATCCCTTGGAATACTTAAACGAAATACTTTAAAATACCATAAAATAACTTGAAAATCTCAGATAATCTTTTGGATTACTTGAAACCCTCTGGAATCCTCTAAGATCGTTTGAAAACCCTTCTAGATCGTATGAAACCCTTTAAAATCTCTCTAAATATTTTCAATTTCATGGAATACTTTAAAATACCTTGAAAGAACCTAAAAATCTCAGATAATCTCTTAGAATCTTTAAAACCCTCTGAAGTCCGTTGCTATCTGTGAAAACCATCTGATAACATGTGAAGCCCCCTAAAATCTCTTAAAATTTTTTCATATCCCCGGAAATGCTTTTAAATACCTTGAAAGAACTCAAAAATCTCAAATAATCTCTTGAATTACTGAAAACTCTCTGAAATCCTTTAAAATCCCTTGTTATCTTTGAAAAACATTTTTATATGAAACCCCTTGAAGTCCCCTGAAATATTTAAAATTGTTTAAAATCTCTCAAAATTCGTGGAAACTTTCTATCCTGGAAATTCTTTGAAGTTTTTGCTAATCACCTGCAATCCCTTTGAATCTGTAAGTAACATTTTATGATACTTTAAAATAACTTGAAGTCCCTTTTAACCTTTTAAATCCCTTTAAACGTTTTGAAATCTCATGACATCCTTCCAAATCATTTGCAATTACATATAAAAACCTCGGAAAATTACGTGAAATACTTGAAATCCCTTTTGGAGACACATGCAATTTTTAATCTTTAAAATCTGTTCAAGTTTCTGGAAAATCCATTGAAAAATGTCTGAAAAATCTTTTCACATCAGAAGTGATTGATTTTCCATTAGTTATGTTTGAATCATTATGAAAATCATATTCCGTTTGAAATGAAGGAAAGACAAGCGGGGTTAATTGGGTACCGTCAATCACATCAGTCTGACAAATAGGGATGGTAATTCAGCTCGTGATCGACTGTATAAATAAAACCAGATAGTAGAGAATTGGGAGGATAGAAATGAACAAAAATGGATGGTACTAGATCCAGACAAGCTGAGAGAATGAGAGAGCCCATTGCCACTGGTGGTTTTACATTGCTGATGTACATTTCGTGACGTCAGCGCGAATTGCACATGCACACTGTGCGCCATTTGCAAGCGACGCATTTCCCAGTCTTACGATTCTTTCGACGTTGACGATTTATTACTTTGATTTTCTCGATTCGATGTTTTCGCATGTTCAACCCGAGCCCTCAACGACATTATTAAATGTATCCATTTTTTACTCAATATATTTTCCGATGCAAATAAATTGTTTCTATTTTGCAATACAATGGCTTCAATTTATTTACTAGAGAAAGAAATTTTAACTAAGAAAAATTCTTTACGAATTTATAATACGTTTTTTAAATAAAAGGGGGGGGGGGCTATAAAAGAGTTGGACATTTGAAATTATCAGAATGTGCAAAAAAATGTCAAAGCTTTTGATCAGAACATCTGGAACAATATTCAGTTCAACTATGGACGAAATTTTCTCGAGATATTTTAAATGAACAAAATACAACTGATTTCTGACATTGAAACAAAACATGGGAGCTACAGTGGGCTTGGATTGAGTTAAAACTAGAAGGACTTGTACCTCTCGTTTTCCTTCTGAAAGAATGTCAGTGATTCCTTCTCTTATATGAGCTCTATGATCTCCATTGGTGTGCAAAGTTTATCCCAAATATACAAGCTCTTTTAATTTTACTAACTTTACTCCCATCCATCTACATCTCCATTCTTTCTTCCTTGTCCCTCTTTTTTTAAACATCATTATCTTTGTGTTTTCTATACTTAAATTTAATATGTTGCCATCCAAGTATTTCATCAATCCTGTAATTGCGCCATTCCTTTTTCATCCTCTGTCACTAACACTATATCATCCGCGTATACTGGTGCCTAGATCTTTCCTTTTCCATCCTAACTCCTCCCCATCCTTTTCTCTCAATTTCTTCTTCTACATCTGAGATTAATATATTAAATAAAAGGGGGTTCCGAGGACATCCTTGTGTTACTCCTCTCACCAACCAGAAACTATCTTCTACTTTCTCTCCTACTTTTACCCTGTTTTTTGTCACTTTAAATATTTCAAGTCCACGAACAGTGCTATCATTGCTCTTTTCTCCCGTTTAATTATTTTATTTACGAGATAATTCAGAACATATATGTTGTCCATCACCCCCATTCCTTTCCGAAATCCTGTCTGAGTCGGTCGCTCTTTTTTCCCCTCAACTTCTTTCTTCAACCTCTTCAATAGAGCTGCAATAACATATGCTTTATACAATTTTGGCATTAGCGTCACTCCCCTATAATCTTTAATCTCCTCCCCTTTGCCTTTCTTCACTATGTGTACCACTACCTCTTCTTCCCTTAACTCTGGCCACCTTTTTCCTCTCTATACTCTATTTCACACTATCCATTTCCATTTCTTTAGTTCTGTCCCCCCCATATTTCAGCCTCTTCTTCAAACCTTTTATTTTCATCCTCTATTTTTTTACCACATAAGTCAGTATACTGCTTCTTCTTTTGCTCCTATATTCTTCCCTACTACTTTTCGCTTCTCTGCATTTTCTTAATTCCTTTCTCACTTTCTTCTTGTTCTCTTTACATTCCTCATTCCACACTCTTCTATCCCCTTCTTCACTAACTTCTTTTTTGCTTGCGAACTCTAACTCTGATACTCTTTTTATTTCTTTTATTATTATTTTCATCTCTTGATTTACATTTCCCTCTTCCATTTTGATATTCTTGACCTTTTCCTTCCATTGATCAATCCTCTCTTCCGGCTTTTCCTAAGTTTGTTTCCTTTTCAGCCATATCGTTACTACTCTTTTCTCCCTCTAATGTTACTATTATGGGAAAGTGATCCAAATCTATATAATCTCCTACTTCTAGTTTCTTGACCTTCTCTCTTACCTCGTCATCCACTATCACATAATCAATTACCGTCCCTTTTCTTCTCCGGAGCTCTCCCTTCTCCCCCTTCCTTATCCGGCTCTATATTTCCGTTTAAGATAAACCGCCCCATCTCCTCTAAGCTCTTTAACAATTTCTTGGCCACCCCATTTAGTATCTTGTCTTTGGATTTTCTTCCTCGCTCTCCTCTCCATTCCCTTCCACCTGTATTAATTACTCTGGCATTAAGATCCCCTTCTAATCTTCTATTTTAATCTTTTCTCAAAAGTTGTTCTTATAATAACTGAAGTACAGAAAAATACCTAAACTCTGAAAATCATTGATAACTCCTGAATTATTATTAAAAAATTATTCATGGCTATATTTCCTGAATTATTAATGATATTTATATTTTTAGGTTATTTAAATACTTTTATTACCATAAGAACAACTTTTAACGCAATGTGCAGAAAAAGCGCGATATTAAAAAAAAAAAAATACTGTTTACTCACTTTCCTAAAAGTGAGTATTTTTCAACACGCTGTAACTTCGGACGCAGAACACTTTTTATTTTTCTAGATTTGCGCTTGAAAGTAGGTCTGCTTTAACTCATATTCCAAATATTTTTTATTACAGTGCATAAAAAATATGTTATTTCATTAGAACTAAAACTCATTTTTTTATTAATTAAATGTTTATAGTCGCATCGACTGCCAGGGTCATTAGCGACTGTACTATAGGGTTAATTATCAACTGTAGGGTATCTGTGGGGTAGTATACCAAGGGACGGAAGCGAAGCTTTCCGAAAACACATCCAGCGTCGCTTCCTGCTTCGGGAATCGAACCCGCGCCATCGTGGCTGCCAAGGCTGCAGTGTTGGAACATGAGACAAGCACGATACCATCTGAGACACGATGACTCCCCTAAAACTAATTTTGTTCTTATTAAATTTGGCAGAAAAATATAACTAACGAAGGCTGTATCTTTTAAACTGTATGAGACAAAGATCCTATTATTATAGTTTTAAGGGAATCTGATGAAATTCAATTTTTTTGTGATGAAATTAAAACAGGATGTTCTAAAAAGAACAATTAAAAAGAACAATGAAAAAAATGAAATTAGTTACACAATTCTTCAAAATTTCAATGGGTTCTAGATGTGCAAACATGTAGTTAAATATATAGATATTTTACATTTTACTTTACACTTTACTTTAACATTGAGATACTTTTTTTCGATGCCAAACTACAAATTTTAAGCTGCAAGAGCATCACTTTAAAGTTATTATTATGAAAATATGTATAATTAATAAACTTCAAATAAAAAAAAAATTTAATCTGATTTAACAATCCCTTCAGTATGGTTGTTTTCTTACTGGTCGCGCAATATGTGTGAGGCATAACTGAAATGATTTATGAAGAAAAACAAGAGGTGCAAATCCTTTTTGGTTGGACTCAACTCAATATTTTATTTTCATTTTCAGGTGCTTTAAATTTACCACAGGAAAAATGCGAGAAACATCGAATTCCCCGTAAATCCACGAAACAGAATTTTTTACCTAATATAGTTTAGGAGATACAGTCCTAGAACTTATATTTTTCTGAAAAATTTGACAAGAAACGTAGTTTTTGTTTTTTGTAAAATATGCTATTTCCCATGCACTGTAGATGACAATAGATAGAATAAAAGTTCGTGAAAAAGTAAGTTTTTTGAAATATCGCGTTTCTGCTGCACTTAGCGTCGAAAGTTTTTCTAATAATAATAAAAGTACATCAAATTGTCTACAAATCTGAAAAGCTTAAATAATGCCTGAAATATATCCATAGAAATGAATTCTCTTTCACAAGTTTATTTTGATTTTAATCGAAAATGTATATGCGAATTACGAACGTAAAACATTTCATTTTATGGATAATAATTATTAAAATTTTGTTAAAAATGTACTTTTGAACAAAATTTAATGAAA
>CAKNXH010064542.1:0-110058 GCA_932178445.1 Andricus quercusramuli | reverse complement strand
GTTTGATTTTTGATTTAGGGGATGTTTTGTGTACATGGGGGTGGTTTTTGAAAATTTTGTTTGGTGCATTCAAGAGCCCAATATAAGACAAAAATCATGACGTACTTTATTTTTTTTCAGATTTAATTTTTGACAAGGGGGTGGTTTTTTGCTCATAGGGGGTGGTTTTTTGAATTATTTTCCTGTGAATTTGAGAGCCCAAAATAGGCCCAAAATTGTGGTGCACTTTGTTTCTTCCTTGTTTGTTTTTTTATATAGGGGTAGTTTTATTTCCGCTAGGGGTTGTTTTTTGAAATTGGTTTTTGGTGCGTTCAAGAGCCCAAAAAAAGCCCAAAATTCGGTCGTCTTTGATTTTCAATTTTTTCAAATTGTTATGTAGGGGAGGTGCTAGCTTGATTCAAGCCAGCACCTCCACACAAAATTTGAATTTTCAAAAAAAGTAGTGGAGCCCAAAAATCGGCAATACGGCCCAAAAAAAAGCCCAAAACTCTGATAACAAAAAATTTGGGAATTTCGATTGTGGAGGTGCTAGCTTGATGGACCTACAATCATAGAATCATTGGCCTATGCTAATCACTATTTCATCATGACCAATCGTTCTGTTTTTGACATTATTCTTTATTTCTTTAAATTTAAATTATCTACTACTTTTCACGCTTAACTAAAGTAATTTGAATTTTCTTGAAATTGATTATTCATCTATGTATTTTACATTTTCGTTCGACGCTTATAGTGTTTCTTACACATTATCAAATTTGGAAAATTACTTAAAAGTGGCCAATCATTGCACCAATTACACTATAACTTTATTATACAGGCTGTAACATTTTTTCATGTAAGATACATACTTCTTTTGAATGGATTTTGCAATATTGTGCTCCTAGTCAAACACCTCTCAAACTGTGTGTGCTTGTGTTAACGTCACACCAAGGGCTTGTAAGAATTTAAGGTCGTAAAAATGGTGAATTATGGCTGCAAGTATTTATCTTCTCGAAGCTTTAGATGTCGCCAATTTCGTAATATATGTCTGACACGTTGGCTTCGGTTTCAGTTGAACTCTATAAAGTAACTCTTAAAATGCACACTCAGTAAAAGTAGGGTGACCCGTAAGGGCAAATGACATTCTATCAGGTTTAAAATTTCCGTGTTTTCCATGTACAGGCCTGCCACTCAGTCACTTTATTAACTTTTTTCTTAAGTCACTTTCTAGTCACTTTTTAAAGAAAAAATCACTATAGTCACTTTTTTCAGGGAAAGACTACTTTGGTCCCTCTCATTTTAGATTGAATCTAATAAAAAAAGAAAATTTGATGAATCTATTAATGAAAATGCTATATTAAATAGCAGACTTCACACTCATTACCCTATTCCTCTCTTTGCCTCTTTTTTAAAGAATTTCTCTTTTTTTCTTTATTTTCAAGAAAATTTTCCCTTTTTCTTTTTTTTCTTGAATGTGAAATTAATTATTAGAACCCACTAAGAAAATCCAAATACATTTGGTTAAAACTCAATTATTTTTGGTTGAAAAGTCTACTATTATATTTATTTGCGTCAGAATTCATCTTTTAGGGGTAAAATTTAATTGTTTGCTTGAAAATTAAATTATTTTTAAATTATTTGATTGAAAATTCAACTATTTTGTTAAAAAGTTATATTCTTTGGTCATGAAATAATGCACCTGTTTTATTAGAAATTCGTCTTTATGGATAGAAAATGATTTTTTTTTGTAGGAAAGTAATTTTTTTTTTGAAGATCCTTTCGGGATCAAAAATTAAATTTTTTCACAAAAATTGGATTTTTTAGCTGAAAATTTTATTTTTCATATTTTTGAGTTGAAAATTCAACTATTTCGTTGAAAAATCTTCCTTTTTTTTAGTAGGAAACTTATCTTCTTAGTTGAAGATTAGTCTTTTTGGTTAAAAATGTTCTATTTGGTTCAAATTACAAAATTTTTGCTTGGAAGGTTAGAAATTTAAAGCGCTTCATATTGAATTCAATATGGTACCTATCAATTTTTTTTTTAAAGAACTTATTCTCCTATTATTCCTATATTTTCTTATAAAATCACCTCATTCTACCCTATTCTGGAAGGAATTTTGGCTGCATATCGATCATTGTGAATCGTCGATATATAAACACGGCAGTTTAGTGTCAAAGTTTCATTTAACTTGTAATAGAATGAATTACAATTGGAATCGTAAAACTTGTGCAATTGATACTAGAAATTGTGACCTTGGTTTTCACTTTCGAATTGAGCAATAGAATTTCATCTTATCTTGAAAATGCAAGCTGATAAATTAAATGAGTAATGAGTTCCAAATTTTTGTAGTTGATACGTGTTCGTAATGACAATACAGGCCTCTTTTTGTATGAAAAGTAATCACTTTTAGTCACGTTTTAGCCTAAATTAGTCATTTTTTCCACTTTTTAGGGTTTCGTAGCCCCGGGTTGAATGAAATGATCCAACCCTTATAGTTTCAGTAGGTTGTCTGTCCGTCCGTCATACTTTTTTCCAAGGTAGGTGAAGTAGGGAAATGAGAAGAAATCAGGGGAGGGTAAGTAGGGAAAATGAGGAAAAATGGGGGACGGGAAGTATGGGAAATTAGCGGAAATAAGGGGTGGTGGGGAAGTGAGAGGTAATAGGTCTTAATAGGCTACGAAACCATTTTTTGTCGGTCTGGTCGATTGAGTTTGTATTTTGTTAAAATAAAGCAATTTTATTCATTTTTAGTTTGTAATGGAATTGAGAACAGGGTTTTAGAATCCTCATTTGCTAATAATAAAGCACTACTCTAAATTATTTAAAAATGAATGATAAATTTGCATTATTTGAATATGATACACCCTAATAAAGCGCTAATAAATCCAAAGTGACATTACAGCAAATATTAAATACAGAATAATGGTAATTAAGAAATAAATAATCGTGAAAAATTGGGAAGTCGAGTTGTACTGAAAGAGGTTCATAAAATTGAGCATAATTTTCAAAATAAAAAAATGTAAAACATAATATGAGAAATTTCACAGTCATGAAAAACGCTAAAATATATTTAAATGTAATATGTAGCTATATGATAGACAGGAATTCCTATCGAGAGAACATGAGCTTGCAATAAAATTTCTTCCATCACAATCTCTGTTACGATACAAACATTAACCATCTTTCAGTAACGCGAGAAGAGAGATAAAAGTTTATGTGAAAGATTTATATATATATTTATCACGAATTCTTCACTCCCACGTTTAAAATGTACAGATGGAAACATTTTGTTTTGCATACAATTTTACTAACTGTATTAAATATTGGTTTGAGTTCTTCAACAAAGTCCCCATTGAAAATTAATTTTTACAATAAAATAAAAATTGTACCACAATAATGTAAAAATTGAAATTACTTGAATGGTAGAACAACAAAACAAATCAACCTATACTTAGTCGATTTTCAGGAGGGACAAAAAACGTTCTATAAAATCTAATTTTCAATTTAATTGAAAACTAGGGATTTTCTTGCTAGATTATTAGTGGCTGAATTAAGGCGAGAAGAGTTTGATTAGGAAAAGTGAGTAAGTGAACAATACAGCTTTTGATTTGATGCTGGAACCTTGTGCCTTAAGATGGATATATTTTAAAATGTTTCCATAGGTTTTTGCTGTGCGCGCGTTAGCCCGAGTGGTGAAGACGAGTGAGCGAGAGCGTGTACAATTTGGTAAAAGATTCCAAATTCTATAAAAATATTAAAAATTAACAAAATGGCGGGGTTTTTCTAAAAATATTAAAAGTAGATTTTCTCGAAAAACCCACCTTCTTTTTTAGCTCAATATCTTTTGACGAATTGGTACTTCTATAAGTAAGAAATCCTTCGAGATTTATGCGAGCAAACAATTTTTATCTCGATTTTTGTGGTCACGAGAATTTTTTTTCAGACAAAAAATTAATTTTCAAACTTTCCTTACAACCAACGACAGATTTGACTCATTTTCAAAACTTGTAAATAAAATAGCTCTTACTCTTTTATGAAATCTTACATCGTTCGTGAGAAAAATGAGAAAATTGAATTTCGCGAATAGAAATTCTCGTGGCCACAAAAATGATTCGGCTGCCATGAAACTTACAGAATGTCTTCTTTATACGAGTACACATTTTTCAAAAATATTGGATAGAATAAAAAAAAAAGTTTTTTTTTACATAAAATGAACTTTTCATGTATTTAAAATTCAGCCGGAAAGTTGAAGTCGAATTTAATACAAAACCCCACTTTCATTACTCTATCCAATATTTTTCCAAAATTCATGCTTATCTTTAAACGGCAGTTAGTGAGTTTCATGAAGGCTAAATGATTTTTGTGACCATGAGAGGTCTTTTTTCTCGAAAAATTGAACGTTTCATTTTTTCTCGCGACTAATGCAAGATATCATAAAAGAGTGAGAAGTATTTCTTGTATAACATTCCAAATTGAAAATTTTTTTCTTAGCATTTTGTCGAATCCTTCGTTGTTTCTAACAGACATGTGAAAATTCAATTTTTCGAAAAAAATTCTCCTGGCCAGAAGAATAGTTTGGCTATGATTCCAAATCCTCATAACTCTGGAAGAATGATTTTTTTCTGAAACTGGTAACATACGTGTCGTCTTATTTCTTTCGAAAAACAAAATATTTTTTAGACAAATGATTCTGTGGCTTGAAGTTGCACTGCAATACATTTTGCCAGCACATTTTTTCACTAATGAACCCCGTGTAGAAAATTATCGGGCCAGACTTGCGCCCAGTTAAGGTATTGTTTAGTTCGTTTTATTTTACAGTCTTTTCAGGTCTTCATCGGATGCAGATTAACCCGTCATGAATGAACATTTTTCTAAGCGTTAACCTCAAATGTTGTTTGCACATTCCCAAAAAAACCAGGGTCTTTAACAGCACCAAAAATAAAAAATGAATGTTTTTCCTCAGCATCTAGTCAGTTCTTTGGGGCCTTAATTGGGTGCTGGATAACTCGATATACCAATCAATTTTCTAAGTGTCTCATTCAAACATGTTTTTGTACATTTCCAAAAAGAGCCAGAACGTTTAAAAGTATCAAGAATAAAAAATGAACTCTCAGACAAATTAATTTTTTCCTCACCATCTAGTCAGTCCTATCGGGCCCTAATCGGGTGTTGGCTAGCCTATCAGGACAACAAATTTTTCTGAGTGTTGAATCCAAATATTTTTTTGCACTTTTCCAAAAATATCCAGGGTATTTAAAAATACAAAAAATGAGAAATGAATATTAAAAACAGAGAATTTTTTTCTCATCGTCTAGGCAGTCTTTGAAATAATTTTTAACATCAACCATATAAAATAGATTTCGACAAGACCAACTGACTGGCGGTAGATTAGCCTGTCCAAATTAGCAGATTCCTCCCGATAATTTTGTGTACGGAGTGATTTACAATTTATGTTTCTGGAATCACCATCTCCTTCTAATTCATTCATTTTAATAAGAAACATCACAAGTGACGTGCTGTTTTTGTTATGCGGATTCTGCCAAGAAATTTATTATACTGACATTTAGTTATGTTTATTATTGAGTATTACATATGCTGTATAGTGTGGTCATTGTGGAATATTGTCTTCCATAAGCACGTTCTCATACGATTCCTGAAGCTGTCTTTCTTTCACGGTAAAGCAGATAATGCGAAACTATAATTGGACCAGGAAAATCTATAGTTGGCTTGAACTGTAAGGAGAGAATCGCGGGGGGAATTGAAGTCATATATTTTCAGCGCAACAGCTGATCGTTTGCCATCTAGAAGAGATCTTATCGCTAGGGAGTATAGAGCCTGCCTGCGACCTCACTACTTCCTTCAATTACGGAAATCAGCATAAATTTCCCGTTATAACTTCTACCTATCTAGAAGCTACAGCACCCTTGCAAATTTTGAGATAATAAACGTTTCACAGATAGTTTTCGAAATCTGCTTAAAATGAACCAGTGAATTAGTGAGATTTTTCTGGTTCAACCAGAGGAATCCCATCATTGGTTCAATCAGTAAAGTTTACTTGTTAGTTAGTACCATTAGTCAGGCGTTAGCGTTGTCGTCCGTAGTCAGTTGGTAATGTATGACACTTTTGAACTAACCTTTGCAATATGTTTTAAAAATAATTAATTCACAACAATAAATAAGGACCAGGCTGCAACATAATAGGATATAATAGGTTTCGCGTAACTGTGAAAAAGCTCGTCATTCCGTCAACGCGTCGCGACGATCAAAGTCAAACTCAAGTAGCCAGGGTCCTACACACTGTCAACACAGGAAAAACTAAGAATAAAATTTCTTGCAGAAAATTTTTCAGAGCGATAAAGTTTTATTCAGCTAACTTCGCGTCTTTCAAAATACATGCGTTTGTCATGGAATTAAAAAGAAAGTTTAACCGATATTTGTGTAAAGTTTATCCTGTGAAGTTAATTTTTGTTGCAAAGAATCTTTCGTCAAAAATCGATGTAAAGTTTATCTTCAGTTTTTCTGTGAATCGAACATTATACCCCTTGCATATTGCAGCCAGGCCGTAATATTTATAACACAAACTTTAGTTCTTAACTTTAGTTCTTCTTGAAAACTTTCGTTTTCACTCGAGAAATTCGAACACCTGACCGCGATCGGCAGGGCGACAAGCGCGTGCCGGACGACTGGGAGGATCATGTCTTGGCCGCTCGGAGCCCTATATATTACAGGTACGATCACTGGTTGAACCTATCATTTGGCGTCACTGGTATATTGCAATAAATGTTTTGAGTCACTTACTGATTCACACAATAAAAATCAGAAAATCACTGATTCACCAGTGATGACTCGAACTGCTAACTCAACCAGTGACAATTTCCCTGGTTCAGTTTAGGAGAGTTCAGATTTGAAATTTCAGTTAATTTTTTTGTGTCATTTATGTACCGAATTCCGAACATTTTCCTATTCGCGGTCGACGACATCGGGAAGTGTAGTTTAGTAATTGTGAATTCTCTTTTGGCAAGGCTCTTTCGGCTTTAAAATACACATTCTCCAAAATGCGAACTTTTCTATATTATGTTCAACTCAGTTACATTATATTTATATTATATTAATTTCTTTACCTCGGTCCGGGACTGCTTATTTAGATATTAAAAAATAAAGTACAAATTTTATTTTTCATAATTACTTTAATATTTGTTCCTTATTTTGTATTGATCTTTATTCGTGGCTTCCCTTGAAAATGTATTATTTCAATAAATGTATATATTATTACAATTCATGATATGCATCGATATTGAAATTGATTCATAATAAAAATAGATCTTTATAATTATAATGTAAAAAGTGGTGTAACGATATGTCTCAATAATCTCAATAATTTTTAAGAAAATTGAAAATTGAATTTTCAACTGCTGTTGATTTAATTTTTGAAAATTCAAGAAAAATTTACACCATTTTCCATGAGAATTTAATAAATACACAGTTCAATCCACAACATTTTTGTTCTGAAAAAAGTAATTTTCTTCGAGAATGACTGACCATTGGGAATAATGCTTTGGTAAATTTAATGGTCATCCAATGGACTCTCAATAGCGAATTAGTGGAATGAAAAAAAAATCCCAACCCAGATCATCTCCTTGTTAAACAAGAACATATTACGTTTAAACGAAGATTTACAATCTTTAAAATTACAATTATTAAACTATTTTCACAATAATAGGGTATTATTTTACATGAGTAGAAAATGAGTATACAATTTATATTGGTACTAAAAGTTATATTTTCGTTAGCAAACATGACAAATTAGGTTTGATTTAATTCTTAAATAATTTTATTCCATTCTTTTGAACCCTAAAGCCAAATCCAGCCCACAAACAACTGTTTTGCAATTTCATTTCTTATTTTAATTCTAAAATTTTACAATATAGTTTTTATTTTACAGATAATTCCAGGATAATTAATTCAGTAAAACAATTAATGAGTCAAGGGGGGGGGGGGGTTGGAAGGGGGAGATTGGATAGCAAAAGAAGTATGAGGGAATGGAAACGGAGATTCAGCCTGAGCTTTTTTATTATGTATTTATCATTTTTTATAACTTATTATTATCCAAAACTAACATCTTCGTATATTTTACTTATTATTATTATTTATTATTACTGTTTCTTGATCATGTGTCATAGAACATTTTTATATAGTACAATGGATTGCTTTCATCAAAATTTGCATCAGGAAGCAAAATGGTTTTGACTTTCTAACCATTGTCTTTGAATCATTTTTTTTACTGCTACCATTTTTTGCGCTTATAGAAAACTTTCGTTAAAAAATACGTCAAAATATCTTCCATAGTTTTCGAGAAAAATGAATTTGAGAAATAATGGTTTTGTACGTATTTCAAAACTTTTTCTTTTTATGGGCTCAGGTTTCGTGAGATTACTTTAACAACGTCCCCTACAAGAATCCAATAAATCTGGTTTTAATCCGCATGATTTTCCACATGGAATGGGTTATTTTGAGTTATAAAAATTACAGAGATGATACTGAAAGCACATATTTCAAAACAGTTCTTATACTTCAATATTTTCCAAATTATGGCTTGAATCTTTCAAATTTGACCAATTTTAATTTGTCCAGAGTTGAGATTAAGAAACGAAAAATGAAATTACGTTATACCGAAAAGCTTAAATAACTAATTAAATTTCAAATGTGTGAAAATAAGAAATATACTTATGGAAATCTTTCCGTTTTTATATCATCAAAGATTTTTTAATTTGTGGTTTTCTTAGTTGATCGATAGATTTATTGATAACGATAACTTTGAACAATCGTCAGAGCAGTGCCCGGAAATTTTTCATCAAGTTATACTCGAAAATTAATTGCAGTGCTGTGAAAAAAGTATAAAGCAGGATGGAATTACTCATGAAATATCCTTCATTAGTCATCACAGTTGACTGATGAAAGAAATTTGACATGTGACAGACGAAAAAAATCCCTGTCGCGACATGAGATTTCGCCACTAGTCAAATTAATTTAACTTTATTCTCGGAAATTTTCAACTTCCTGTGTTCCTGCCTGCTATGCTTTCGCTTCTAGATTTTCGATCATTCATTGGAAATCAAATTTTTACGAGGATCTAATATTTTGTTGTTTAATTAATGGTTGTAAATGAGGTTTGTACAAAAATTATTCTTTGATTCTTAGATTAAATATTTCTACTCTCGTATGATTATCTCTCTGATTCAGAGAAATGAAGAGAAGAATACAGAAGATAAGAAAAGGTAGAGCTCAAAAAGAATAAAGCAAGAAAATAATGGGTTTCAAGAGGATTTTCTCCTCTTGTCTAAAGAAAGTTTAATTTAACCTTCAAGTCGGAAGTACTTTACAAATAAAAATCCGATCAGATCATTGATAAAAATGATATAACAATTTTTTACAGCAGATTCTCTTAAACCAATTCAAATACAGGAATAACCATTCCACGATTTTCCGTCGAAAAGTCTTTGTTAAATTTTTAATACACAGAAATGAATGTAAAGATTTTCCAAAAGTAAGAAGTATTCTTTTTTTATTCCAGTTCTCTTATGTACATTTTGAGACAAAAAAGAATTCAAGCAACATCGAGATTAGGCAAACTTATTCGAACTGATCCCTTTGTTCCAGGTAGACATTTCCCAGAACTCTTTTATTTTTAAAAGGAAGCTTTAATTTTAAAAAAAGTGTAGGATAATCTAGGATTTTACATAAAATGAATAGCTGCAAATGTAAGACGATGAATTGGAATGAAAAAAATGTATGCATATGTAATTTTCATGCGTAATTTCAAGAATGTAAATTTTCCTATAAGCCAAAGCAGGTATGTTTTAGTATGCAATTTTGTAGCCAGTGCTTTTGAGGATAGAAAGTACTATGAAATTGCTGGTTACGAGCATGTGCTTCAGACTCTTCATTTTCTTCGTGGATCGTAAAAAATGATTTTACATTCATAGCCTTTTTATATTGTGAATGACTGTATAGATGCAACTACATGGTGGGAAATATTGCAAAGGGTACAGTTTAAAGATGATTGCCGAAAAGTTTACCATTTCAGACAATGCGATTTTCGAAAACAAAAATTTTTCAAATCGGCAAAAATATTTTATAAATTTAAGGGTAACTCTAAAGAGTATGAAAATATAAATCTAAGAGGTCGAGGAATGTAATTGTGATTGATAGGAATTTTACACTTTGCTCATTGTCGCGTGATAGGACATGCGCCTATGATGGAAGAAAAAAAGTTCTTAAATCTTTTTAAAATATTTAGATGCAGAAGAGATAACAATATTTTAAAGTATGGAAAAAATTACTATTTTTACGATTTATTCGATTTTAATTTCCGCGGTTCAAAATATCCTGTCAGTTTAAAGTATGATAGGTTAATGTGGATCATGACCGTACATTTTATGAAAAATATTATGCAAAAATAGTGATAATTACTAGCCGTTTTTTGGAATGAACGTTAATAAATTGATTTTCAACTGTACTAAAATCTTCGTCAGTGCCAAATTCATAACTTTTGTCCGCATGAATAGTTCAAGTCATTATTTTTAAATTTCAACCAAAAATATCAATGCTGCGTGACCAGACGAAAAACCCGTGAAACAGACTTTCAAGTGATTTTTAATATTTTTACCTATAAAATATTGAACTCTACTCCTGATTTTTATTTTTTTCGACTCAATATGTGTGATATCTTCAAACCACAAATATTATAAAATGTTGTTAGTATTATTTGGTGATTTAAAATTTTGAATTTGCAGTTTGGGACAGTTGCATGACCCTTAATTACTGAATCCCCTGAATTCCTGAAATTCTCTAAATTTCCTGAAGAGTTCAAAGGCATGAAACATTCAAAATGACTAATTTCATACTGATACATATTTGAAATTTAACCTATGTCTATGATGCTATTTGTACCAAAAATTTGGGTACAAATAGCTTTTTTCCAGCTCCCCGTATTCTTATCGAAAAAATCAGGCTGTTTGCACTGAAATTTCGGTGAATGTCGCTGTATCCAATTTTTATTGCTCTACATATAAAACACTTAATTTTGAAGAAATAAATACGAACTTTGTATTTCTACTTTTTTCTATAATGAAATAAGTAGGCAAGACTCCACTCCTGCTTGGAATTAAAAAATGGTAATTGTGACAGATTTTAACAATTTAATTATTTTTACTTGAACTAACAACATAAATTGAAAATGGTAAGGCTTCTTCTTATTACTCCAAGAATTTTAAGTAACAACGAATGAAAAACTTATTAACTGAAGAAGAAAGTTAAAAAAACATGATAAGTAAGACATGAAATATATTTATTTCAAAAATATTAGTTTTCAATTATTAATTTAATTTTGTTTGTAAAATTTCAAAGATTTAAAATTGACCACAAGGAATTTTAAATATTATACATTATTATTTTCCCCTTACAATTCGGGTGCGTCCATATATTACATGATGCTTTTTGGGGGGGGGGGGGCGTCGACAAAATCTTATGCCCATTTTAAAGTTACAGACACTTACTGTAGAAAAATCCATACGAAGGGGACGGGGGCTACAATTTAAAAAATAGTCCGTAAGTCATTAATGCAAGCTTCTTTATATGCCTCCAAAGTTTAAATGATAAAACGAACCAATTAAAAAAAATATGATTATAAAAACAAAAAATCTCTGCGAACTATCTTTATCCTACGAACGGAATGTATTAGCTAAGTAAACTTGTAGATTATTAGTAGTGGGGAAGACCCCCCTGCAGTAGATAATGATCCTACAGTAGATAATCATTCATTTAAAATACTGATGTATGTAGAATAATTAATTTAATGTAATAAATAGTTAAGACATGATACATGTTAATGTATTGAAATTAGATTTAATTATCTCACTTATATTTGTACTTATAATGAATGATTAGCTACTGTAGGATCATTATATACTGTAGGGTGGTCCTCCTTAATTAATATGGGCCAGATTTATGCACTTGCAATAAATCTTGAATTTAATTTTTGGCTAGCAAACTAAAAATTTGATTTTTGTATTTTTTGTATCACAGTTGTAAGAAAGTTTCTTAAATTACATTTTTTTTTGTGATATAACTTCTGTTATGCATAAAGTTGTTTGATTTTAGTTTCTTTTATTTTTGCGGGATTTATGAGAAAGTACATGAATAGTAGGTCAAATGTCTTGAATCGAAGTGTTTTCCAACAACTTTATTGAAATGTCTTTAGATAGAGGATACGTGTAACAATAAAATCCTTACATTCGATTTTATGAGGATGCACAATACGTTACATGGAACTACTATTGCAAACAAGAATATAAGCCTAGAGTGGCTCGAATGAAAAAAGTTTCTTTGATTTGTGTCGACATTTCCCAAAAAGCTTCCATTTTGTGAACAAACTGTGAATTTTCCTAAAATTTTGTAGATAACGGCAACGGCCCAGGTAGTTAAATAACCCCTAATCGTAAAAACATCGTTCTTTCTTATTAGATATATTAAATAAATATTTTTTTCTGCATGAAAATAATATCTCCACACTAAAAACTTTAACGAATTTGAAAATTTATTGTTTGTAACAGTTTTTTTTTATTTCCGGCGGTGGCTTTTCAATTTTTGAGGGTAGGGGAGCATGGGGCAAAACGGGACGACTTTGCTTTAGATTTTTTCTCATACTAAAATACTTTTTCCCGCATTCAACAATATAGGTGCCTCAAACAACTAATAATGTACTGAAAAAAAAATCGCATCGGAAAAATGTCATGTTCTACATTTGTATTACTTACGTGTACTTGAAAATCAGTCAAAATTATAACTGCTTACGAAAACGATCCATGTGTCTCATAACTTGGAAAATAACAACAAAATTGTAAGAAATGGACATGAGAAATCTCGGAAACGACTCAAAACGAAGTTCCTACAATTTCCAGTAGATGACGTCACTCCGCAGATGAGATATAATCATTGTCCCATTTTGCCCCTGTAGTCATTTTGCTCCATGTCCCCCTATCCTCACAAATCGAAGAAACTATTTTTTATTTAAACCACCCGATTGAAGTCCTATAAAAATCTCTGACAGCAGTATTTATAATATAAACAATATATAGCATTTATAATAGATCAATCTTTTTATTCGGTTAACAATTATTACATTTTTTAGTTTTGAATTATAAATTATTCGTTTTTTAAGAACTCCTAATAATTATAATAAGTTTTTAATTCTTAAGAAACCATTTTCTTTGAAATTCCGCCAAACAAACTATATTACATTTTTCTACTAGTTCGTAACGAATAAATAACAATAGTTTTGTATCACTCTCGATAAAAGACAATATCGTACAACTACTTACACGTACGCTTTTGTGAGTATTTATGAGACCGTTTACACGGATAGGGTGCTTGGTTTTATCTACCACGTGTGCTAGAAATTTTTTATGCAGCAAATGTATTTTGGAATCGAAAATGACTCTAGATTCTATTTTATATTTTATATTCTAAATTTTATATAGAAACTATAATTGTGGAAAATGGAAAGTAGAAGGGTAGTTACTTCGATTTTTATCGTTCCCTACGGGAAATTTCTTGTCTAAACCATCCCAGCGAGAAAAACAGCATCGTAGCGACTTCAGGTGATATATTATCGCCTCCTTTTACAAAATTATAATTGGATTTCTAAATTCGCCTTAATAAAGTCTTCGCTAGAATGTACAAACATTTCTTACATAAATTTGAATTTATCGAATTTTTCAGTACTCCAAAATTAAATAACAGAATATTTTTTTAATTGACTAAAGTTAAATGACTGAACAAATAATGCCTTTCTAATGGGGTTGTTGCATATTATTTAGTATTCTAAGAAAAATCGTATTGTTTGATGACGGTTACGACAGTTGGAAAAAAAACACAGAAGTAAAGTATTTAAAAAATTTGCAAATGTACAATGTTTAGAATTTTAAAAAGTACTTTTAAAAAATTTACTAAACGTCATGCAACTACCCCATTTAGAGGTTCTTAAATTTAAACAATTTGAATATAAATGCTTCCAAATCTAAATTATTTAAAGAAATTATTATTAAAAACCTCATTATAAAAATAAAAAAATGCATGAATGCGCTCAAAATTTTGCAATTGTTTATTCAAAGATTGACAAGTTAGAAGATTATTAAAATTTGTATGGGAATCAACTATTAAAAGTATTTAATTTTTAATATAAACGCGAATCCAACAACGCCCAATTTTGAAAACTTGTCTAAATTATCAAATTTTGTACGTCTCTTTCTTAACATAAAAAAAATAATAGTAGTTTTGAGTTTGATAATCCTTTTTAAACACAGGAGTTTCTTCTAATCTAAGTGAATAATTTATGTATAGAGATTTCTAATTTCAAGTTGCACAATGTTGTAGGCCACTAATTTGAATTTGAACAATGTTTATTCGTTTCATAGTAGTTTTTAATTCGTTTAACCAGTCAACGGTGATACCACCCTGAAAACATCAGTTCTCGTAAGATCACTCAAGTTTAGCAGTGTTGGGCGCGGTTAGTACTTGGATGGGTGACCGTTCGGGAATACTGCGTGCTGTTGGCCCGTCGTGGGTGTGGAGAGCCCACACCAGTAGTTACTAGTAATAAAATATCCACCCAGAAACGCTACCCGAATCGGGTAGTGTCACGCCTACCCCGAAAGGGAAAATGGCTTAATGGTATACAAAAGAAATAGTGTCTAATTTTGAAGTGCTCTGAGGAATTATTATTTGGGAATTAATAAAAATAAACAAAAATTAGACTGTTTTCGAATTAAGGGTTCTTTCTTCTACTGGAAAGAAGTCTCAGGTTGTTTCCTTGAACATAATCATTTTTTATTGATATTAGGAGAGTCACAAATCGTTGAAAAGGTGGTATCCGCACAATACCTATCGACGGCTTGATTTTAAGAATAAATAATAATATCTAAGCCTTTTTCAGACGAAAAAAAAAGGAAAAAACAACCCTAATTTTGAAAAAAAGTTTAACTTATTTTTCATCTCGATTTTTAAAGGTCTAATGTTTTTTTAATGCTTATGTTTAATTGGAAGTCTTATACTTTTTAACCATTATTTCCGGAAATGTTTAGAATTGACGACATTTGGCTTAAAACTGTTCAATTCCTCAGGTTTCTAATTTCAGTTTTAAAAACTGAATAATTTTAAAGGTGCCTTGGAACTGGAATTGTTGTAAAATTGAGTAGTCAAAACTGCGCAATTTTATACATGGAAATTATATAAATTAAATATTTCAAACTAAAAAATTCAACGGAATAATAAAACGAAATACTTCCCCTTTTTCCACCAAGCGAAATGCTAAAAGTGCCAAATTTGACCCCATTCAACTCGCTAATCATGATAAAATAAGAAAAAATTCCATCTTCCAATTTAGAAAAAAATTGAAAAACCAAAATTGCCTCCCTTGCAACTCTATAAAAAATGTTGAAAATGAAGGATGCCTCTTTGTCAATTCAGGCCAGTACGAATAGAATAATAGATTCTTCGCAATAAAAATGTTAAAAATAAAAAAATCCTTATTCAATCCAAAAAAGCAATTGAAAATGAATAATTAAACTTTTCGAAGTCGAAAGAATTTAGATCAAATTCATTCAATATTGAATAATTTTTTGTGTGATATTAAATGTGTGATATTTAAAATGATTGGGAAGGTTTTTCTACTGAAAAAATTGAAAATTATATTAATAATAAAACTATAAATTATAAATACAGAAGGTACTTGAGAAATAATTCGCGATACATTAAAAAGCCTCTAATTTTTAGTTTTACAGTGTTAAAAGTTTTATTAATTAATGAATTTCAAATTGTTTAATTTTAATTTTTAATACTTTAAATTCAGAAGAGTTCTAATGTTTTGATTTTGCAATTAAGTATTTAACATCTGAATTGAAAACTTTTTCCGGCCTAAAAGTTTTAATTTTTTAATATTTTTGACTTAGAAAAATGTTTATTAAGCGGGAAAAGACCAAAATTTTTGTTTTGTTTTTAGAATTGAGCTTGATATATTTATATTGAGAATGTGCTATCTTTACTTCACATATCTTATGTTTTAAAGGTTTTGAAGTTCGACAAAACCTCTGCCAAACATCTTTTCCGTCGATTATTAAGTGTAATTTATTTCCTCGTAACTTGAAAATAGCGCGTAAACAAATAAAAAGATTGTTCTTCTTTCCGAGAATAAATTCAACAACCGATATTTTATAATATGCTGCTTAAGAAATCAGTTTAAATCGTTTCAAAATTTTTTTGAACACTAAATATTTGAAAACTTTTTGTTGCGGATTTTTAAATTATGTACGTTTTTAATACAGATTAGGAAACAAAAATCCAGGCAGGTGAACTTAATATCCTGTTAAAAAGTGTAAATTTTTTTCTTTCCTTTTTATTTGGCAAAGACTCCCGCTTGAAATACGAGGAAGTGACGAGGTTGTTTTTCTTTCACGATTAATCTCTCTGCGAATTCGGAAAACAGAACTGACTGTCACCGGAAAACGATACTGGAGAAACTCAATAAAGAGAGTGACTTATAACTCTGATGTGTTTTTTTTCTCGTTTTTTTTCTGCACACGAACTACCACATTTAAAACGACACGTGTCAACAGAATATCTCTTTTCATAATAAAATTTTGAAATAATTTATAAGCTTTTGCAATTCTTTTAAAAGAGGAATGTAATTAATTCTTTATTTGTGTTAGATATATAAAGTCTGGTCCATGATTAAATCTTTGAATGCCTTTTCAAAAATAAATCAGAGTATTTTCAATCGTATTTCACGTTATTTTACTGGATAAATTGTTTTTTCTGAAATGTTATGGAGATCACAGAGACTTGGTTTTCTTTTAAAAATAAGAATCTGACGCACAGATTATTAACAAGCTATTTTAATGCTGTAGTCTATTTTCCATGAACTTTTCACTCTGTTGTATTAAAATGCAAATTAAATTTTAATCCTTGACTCTAAAAGATGTGGGATGTAGCTGCTGAGTCAGAAGCATTTAATTAAAATCTGACAAGTTCTTATTTAATTAGGTTTCATGATAAACTCTTAATTTTAAAAGTATAGCTTTGGATTACCTGAAGCAGGATCAGCCTCTGGCAATTAAGTTTGACTGTAGGAACTTAAGACACAAAAGAACAGTTCAAACTGTAAATTGCAGAATATAAATGAATTATGCATCAAAGCAAGTTAATTATAAAAACAACTTTATGAAAAAAATATGTGGGTGTCCGCATGAAAATCGCCGGTATGGAGTTCCGTTTAGGACCATACGGCAGAATGAATTCTCGGCTTGTTAAGCCCAAGACCAATCTTTAGGGGCAAAAATGAGTCACCGGGGAATTTCTTAGGTTGGAACTTCGAAGACACGCTTTTCATGAAAAGCGCATCCAAAGGTGTCGAGTACTATAAGGAGTACTTTATGACACAACAAATCCAAAAGAGTTTATGTTGACAGCTACATTGAATTTTAATTTTAATCAAAAGGCTAAAATTTGAGAAAGACTTGATTAATTTTTTATAAATAGTTCACCTAAAGAAATTACATTTAATTGCAAGAACTATAATGACAATTATATTGTTCCAATATTTGGGAATTCTGGAATTTCCACTCAATGTTAGGTATGAATAATGGTTAAATGAATAAATATTACATTTTACATATTAAAAAAACATTATTCATAAAAATATCTGAGATACATTAGCAAGTGGTTTTCCTTTTTACATAGAAAGCATGGACCCATTTGTTCGTCTCCTATCCTCTGCGAACGCATGAATGGTTATTTGAGTTATATCTCTCGTTTCTCTCACAGATTGAACCAAACTCATAATACGTTTTTATACGAATTTGCATACCAAATTTCAGATATTCTTTCAGGGGGAAGCACAGTATCATAGCCGATTTGTATAAAACTGAATAATATATACGTTAATGTAGATTCTGCAACATCAGGAGTATATTATCCAAAACCTAATTCTCAAAAGTTGGAGTCAAGATAAGAATTAGCCTATCAAAAGTTTTCAGCTCATTTATAGCGAGAAAAAAAACTCAAAAAATATATTATACCGTTTATGATCTTGGATTTTTAAATTTCGGAAAGCTATCTTTATATATTGAGCCATACAATCTGGATCCTAATTTTGAAATTCCTGGATTATGAAACTTAATATCTATATTTTATGGCTTAAGTTTACTCATTTATCTAAAAACGAATTGGTGACATTTGTTAGGCTAATTTTTATCTCGACTCCAACTCTGAGAGTTGGGTTTTTGAATATACCCCTAGCCTTTGAGATTATGAATGAATTGAATTCGTGATACACTAAATCTGAATGTCAGGGAAATAAAAAAATTGTGTTAAAAATTATTCTTTTGGGTTGAAAATGTAACTGTCGAAAATTGGTCTTGTTGGGTTGAAAATTCATCTGTTTTGGTTAAAAACTAGTCTGTTTTGCTTGAGGATATCCTGAAATATTTAGGTACTGCACAGTGTCTTTTTAGCTTTAAAATTCGTATTGTTGGGTTGAATTCAACTATTTTTGATTACAAATTAAAATATTTTAGGTGGAAATATCAACTATTGCACTTTTCGTTGAGAATTCATTTTTTTGGTACGAAGATTCATCAGTTTGGTTGGAAATTGAAATATTTGATTAAAAATTCCTTTTTTTCTGGGTTGAAAATGAATTGTTTTAACTGAAAATTCAATTCTTCCATTTTTGTTTCAAAATTGATCTTTTTGAGTTGATAACTCAACTATGTGGTTAAAAATTCATGTATTTTACGTACATATATTAACGTGATTTGTGGATAAACCCATATCAAATTTTGTATGACTGTTATTACTAAAAGATATTGAAAATTGTTTGAAAGAAATATTTTTTCGCATCAACATTATTAATCTCCTTGGTATGAGGTTCTTTTTATGCTTAAAAGAAAATGTTAAGACGGTCAGGGAAGAGTCAGGGAAAATCAGGGAATTTCGAAATTGGGATTTTGCAACAACCCTGATACCGATTTTCGTATGAATTGAATATATCAGCAGCAAACATGATATCCTCAGATTTACTGTTGAAACATTAAGTTTGGGTTGGGCTGAAAATTTTAAGATAGAAAGGCGATGAGATAGATATTATTTACGACGGTCTCGTCAGCCAAAGACTGTCAACAATAAATCCAGTTATAAAGCAATGGAATAAATCTTGAGCACATCCCGAACTCCTCGTGAGGTTCTACTTTTCTTCCTTCTTTGCTCCACAGCCATTCCTGTTTCCCAGAAGGAAGAAATGATGTTACACCAGGGAAGTGATGGGTCTATTTTCTAGATCCATTTTCACCTTCACCCTCTTTTATGTACAAATGTACCATCCTTTTTCACATTTATGTCTTTCTGTCTTTTTGCTTTTCAACTATCTTTTGGCATCTTGCCTTTCTTCCCTCGAATTACAACTCTTTTATCCTCATATTCTTCATCCGCAGCCACATATATTATACATGCACATTCCCAATTCAAGTGTGCAAATGTTAAGTCGTCCTTTTGTTTGTGAATAAAACTTGGTTTAAAAGAATAATCTTTTCGGTTTTATACTATTTTCTATATTCAATTTTACATTGTTTGACTAGACTTCATACTGAGCAGAAAAGGTTATTGTTTACTTTGATGACTTTTCCGAATTCAAGAATGAATGGTTTGAAACCTTTTAAAAAACCTTCTTAGTAGTCCAAAAGTAAAATATCAGACGGGCGTGACCAAAAAAAAGGTACATATTTATAGATTGATATAATTTGAATGAATGACACTAATTGAAGCGTGCTACAATAATATATTAGACGTCACTTGCAATGAGTATCATTTTGTACAACGTCTATCCGGAAACTATCTTACCTCGTGCTCTAATTTTGTACCGAATTGTGCTATTGTCCAAAACAGGTATTTATTATTCAAGGGGGACCTCTGTAAGGCCCCCTACTTAGTGACATGAACTTGCGAATATTTAGTCGACTAGCGTACGCAGTTGCGTAAACGTCTAACCATGTACGCGTCGCATTTCAGGATGACGGAACGCACTTCTCATTACAATTTCAGAATGCACTTAATTGTTTTTAAATCTTAGAATATTTTTTTAAAACAATAATATACTAAATATTACAGTGTACAAGTATTATTCTGGTTAAATTCAACCTGAAAACGTGCTTAACTAAATTTTGAAGAAAATGGCACTTACTGTGTATTGACCGCGCACAGCTTTTATGTTCAGAAATCATCGTTATGATTCGAAAAGTATATAATATGGTGTTGAGTCTACGAGCGTTATCAAATTAAAGAGTGATTTAGGCGATTTAAAAGTGTTCGTACTTCACTTGAAAGTGAGCTTCACTCAGTCAGGTCCGCAAAGGCCAAAACACCTCAAAATGTGTAACCAGGAAGGTGTTATGCACCATGAATACGCTCAAAAAAGTCAGGGAGTAAACAATGAGTATTAAAAAGTAAATCTGAAGCAATTACCTGACACATTAAGAAGGACACGGCCTGATTTGTGGAAAAATTACGACTGGGTCCTTCACCACGACAACGCACGTGCAAACACCTGGTTGCAGCTTATTCAGCAATTTCTGGTGAAACACGGCCTTACACAACTTCGGCAGCCCCCACACAGTTTCGACCTGTCTCTCTGTAATTTTTGGCTGTTTCCCTAATTGATGTATTGTCTGAATGGAAAATGATTTCAAGACGCAGTGGAAATAAAACAGATTGGGACAACGCAGCTGTTAGCTATTCCGAAAGGTGACTTTAAGGAGTGCCTCCGAAAGTGGGAGGATCGCTGGAAGAAGGCTCTGGCTTCTAATGGGGAGTAATTTGAAGGATATATCATAGCCATTACCCAGAGTAAATTCTGACTCCAGGTCGAATACTCTCCGGACCTATATTCACATATAAGATGACCCTCGTGACAAGTGGCGCATAATGCACTGCTGTATAGCACGTTTCAATTGTTGATTAATTTGATTTGTATGATTAAAATAAAGAATAAAGCTATAACTAGATTTGAGATTTGGCCCTCCCGATTCAAAATTGTTTCTATAATATATTTAAATAGAAAACAATTCGAATGACGTGACAAATCCCAAATGAAATTACTGCTTTCTTGTTCTGCACGGCAAAATAGTGAAAATTGAACATGGCTATAATTAAAAATGAGATTATGATATTTTAAATGAATTTTGTTGAAGTCATACATCATAAATATTTATGAAACTGTTCTTATTTAAAATGGTAATTTTTGAAGATGAGAAAGGGATGGGGAAAGTGCTATCACACCCTATCCCTTTTCCAACTAAAAAAATCATCAGTAATTGCTATTTTTGGCGATGTGATAACTATGTATGTTTTGAAATTGAACTTGAAAATTCCATTATCAAATATTTTCAAGGTTGTATTCCAAATTAGTACCTCAAAATAAGTTAGTATACGGGGTTTCAATAGAACGAGAATAAAATTATAGTTATAAACGTGGTTTTCACAAATTTGTAATTGTTTGGGGGAAAATATCAAACTTTTTCTGCCTCCCCTTGAGTATATTTGCATTTTTCTACAGAAAGTGTGTGTGACTTAAACATGAGCGTAACACTCGGGGTGTCCTCCTCCCCCCAATTGCGTCACGTATTTTTTGAAGGACCCCTAACCTATTACCGAAAAGAAACCTATTCGAATTGAACAATAATACATTTAAATGGGTTTAGTTTGAATCAAGAGAGAGCTTTTTTTAGATTGAATGATAGTTTGTTTGCATAAGCACCAATATTTTTTGAAGCACACCATCATGATGCTCAACCCACTCCTATTTTGATACAACTTCTGTGGTGCGAAGGTGGGCCGACGGATTCGAAAAAGAAGATGTTTCGCCTTGGATTCATTCAATTTCGAAAAAAAGAAAAATATTTATGAGAATATTCCTACGAATTTATTAGAATTTCGGCGTCAATCAACTGAAAGTGTGTGAAAGTGCGTATAAATTTCACTTTCATGGATTTCGACGGATTCTTAGGGTAATTTTCAAGTATATATAGTTGAATTTTTTCACATTGAAACAAAACAAGATTCAATATAGTTGATATGGTAACTATTTTCCATATGGTGGGTAAATCTTGAAACGTGAAGGTAATTTTTGTTGCAGGTAAAGATTATTCTGAAGTCGCTGTGAAGATTACATTTTGTTTTTTCTGTGAAGGAATTAAGAACGGTTTCCTCGGATTATAAAGGATTTTAAGGAATTTTAAGAGATTTTAAGAAATTTCAAGGGATTTTGAGAGATTTTGATATGTTTCAAACGAATTCACGGAATTTCAAATGATTTTCAAGGGTTTCAAAAGATACGGAAGTTTTTTCCCAAATTTTAAAGACTGTCAATGGATTTTAATGGGATTTCGAAGATTTCGCGGAATCTTGAAGGATTTTAATAGATTAAAAAAATCCTAAATATATCCACGGATTTTACAGAATTTCGAAAGATTTAAAAAAATGTCACGGAATCTCAAAGAATTTTAAGTATTCCTGTTGTAAATATGTACAATTTTCATCTACTGCAATTTTCTCTAAAGTCGAACAGATAATGCACATGAACGATCCTTTAAATGATTAACAGATTTCAACATATTGATTGTAGACTATATTTAAATGAATGCAAATTGTGCAGATTTATAAAGAGAATACGAGTGTATTGGTAAATTTGATGAATTTATCTGTTGTATTTTCCATATTTTCTGTTATATTTTGAAATTATTGTAGCTTAGAAATCATTTCAAATTATAGGGGATACCAGGACAAATTCAGAGACCTATATTTAAAAGTACTTATCCTTCTCAATCTGAGAGAAGCTTTTCATGATTTAGAAAAAAACATCAAGGTGCATCGTAACTTTTTTTTAAATCGATGTTTTTCGAATCACAATAGTGTGCAGTGATGATTAATTTTCAACTATTTTTAATCATTATTTTCACACAAAAAAAAGTTAAATTTCAAATTTCTGCATACTTGGAGCCAAAAATACAACACAGGGATGTGATTCAAAAAATCTGCGGACGCCATTCATATATCATTGTATGTAGATATATATGCACCTTATATGCAGATAGCACTTATCGAGGGCCGTTAACAAGCGAAGCGATTGTCGTAAATAGTTATCCAATATCGACTTAGGAAATCTACATATAGATAGAGAAACTATAAAGCACTCTGATTCAAATGGGACTTCTCTTATATTGTACAAGAATTGAATTATATTTCAATTTCACTAAAATTCGTGTACCGAATTTCGGTATCCCGATATGCGGCCTCAGTTCAAACTATAAATAATGCAGATAAATTTCAGGATGTATAGTCAAGCTTAAAGTCTCAATCTTTAAACATTAAAAAAAAATCATGAAGAAAAAAGGCCCACTAATTATTGTGATGCATTTTAGAAAAGAATTCTAAGTGTAAACTGTAAAAAATTGCTGAGCTTAATTCTTTACATATTTAAATATATTTATTTGCATTTTTTTAAAAAATGTTTCACTTGGGAGAATATTCTTAATTTTTATTCAACTTCAATAAACAATAGCTCATTTTATCCCTAGAAAGATGGAACTAATTGTTAGTCAAATTTAATTACTAATTTAGAGCTCATAATTCTTTATTGAAATATATTTATTTGCATATTTTTGTTATCTGTTCCGCTTAAGAGAACAGTCGTAATTTTTATTCAGTTCCAATAAACAATAGCTCATATTATCCCTAGAAAGATTGAGCTAATTGTTATTCAAATTGAATTGCTATAATTCACATTTAAGGAGAATAGCTTTCAAGAAAATGTAATGGAATTCAATGGGTTCAATGAAATTGAAATGCAATCGACGCAATGAACAACATTGAAAGTGAATGAATTCTACTCAATTAAAAAATTCCAATAGAATGTAATTTATATGAATAGACATTAATCCAATTTTCCAGCGAATCAATAGAATTCCGCATCATTTAACGAAACCAGTTAGAAATAAATTAAAATAAAAGTTCAAAAGAATTCATAAATAATGCAACTGAGTTCAATAGAACATGAGTAAATTTCATGTAAACTGAACTATATTTACGATAAATTCAAATAAATTATATTTGAATTTAACTGAATTTTGAACAATCTAATCTGAATCCAAGATAATTCAATGGATGTCACCTGAATACAAATTGCATTCAAATTCCAACCACATGTCATGAAGTTAGAAGTGATTTAATTTAATGAAATGGAAATAAAGGGAATTCAAGAGAATTAAATTGAATTTGGGAGAATCCAACCTTAATTTAATTTAATATAATGGACCTCTGCGAAATTAATTTGTATTGAAAGTGAATTATGCTTGATGCAAAGTAAACAAATGGAAAAGAATGGAATTCAAAGAAATTCAACGGAATTCAGGGGAATTTATTTCCATTAAATGGAACTCAAAAAATGAAATGGAAAACTAATTGGGTGAGTTTAACTGAATTCAAAAGAATCTGCTTAAAATCAATAGCAATTAATGGAATTCAACTGAATTCGAATGTGTTTAAATTATCCCAATGTAAAATTATAAGAATTTAAATCAATTCAACAATTTGCTGTTTTGCAAAATTTTTTAATTGTTTCTTATATAACTACAAATTTGAATTTCAATAAAAAGCGGCAATTGGTATTCATTTTAAATTGAGTTAAAGTATGAAGAATCAGAATCCTCGTCATTTATTTCTTCGAAATGAATTATACAATTTCTAAAATTATTTTCGAAAAACTGAAAGAAGAACTGAAAAGATTGATTTGAAGCCAGAATTTTCTATGTATATATTTTGAATCATTTTGTGGAATTCAAACTGTTATTTACATATTTGCCTCATACCACATTTGAATGTTGAAAATTTTCACTCAACGAACACATTCCTAATATTTTCATGGTAACCCAGAATGAAGGCGAGTAAATTTGTTTCGTTCATTTACCTTTCCTATAAAGGTATAACGATGTAAGGAAACGTGATTTGAATTGTTGAATACCGAGATAAATTTAATCTGACAATTGTGTGCGCTGGATCTGATATATTGATATTGACGATACGCAATACATCGATCTTACGCATCCATACGCCCACAATATCCACATCAAATATCTCATGAATGAATAGTAAGAATTACAGTTTATTGAAGGTCAGATCAAACTTTGAAAAGCTTTTCCATCCTGAAAAAGTTTGACAAATTTATAAACATTTCTCTTTGTGTATACCTTTTATCGTTTATACCACTTATACCTTTTATCTTTTATCATCACTTTTCTCTTATAAATTCTAAAATTAAAATTACTTCAAACTAGCAAAGACAGATGAAATATATCATTAAATTTAAAATACTATAAAATATAATTAATAATCCTTCATTTAAATAAATGTTGAACTAGCTACATCAGCTTTCATTCCATTTCAATTTAATTTTAAATTTGGCCGTGGCTACGTGTACCGAAATTTCGGTACAAGTAGCCAGATTTTTTCGGCACGAATAGGGGGAGCTGGAAAAGGGGCTATTTGTACATAGATTTCGGTACGTATAGCTGTATTTTTTCGGTACATGTAGACACTTTCTTTAGTTTTAGTTTTAATTTTAATTTTAGTTTCAATTTCGATTTCAGTTTCAGTTTCAATTACAATTCCAGTTTAAAATTGAAAATGTCAAAATTCACAATTCAAAATTCGAATTTCGAATTTCAAATCCAGCAGGAATTAGAAGCAAAAAAAGATTAGTTAGTACATTTTGGATTTTTTGTCGTAATAAGATGTTCTTGAAAAACATTCTGGAATTCTGAGCCTTTCCGATGTCCTCCATTTTCGATACTGCGACACTGATCCATTTTGGAAATATTTGCAACTGAAAATTCGCCAACTTGTTTAATTTCCAAAGTTAGTAGTTTAAAATGAGGTTATTTAGCATTTGTTTTTTTCAAATAGTTCAATGTTTAAGATTCACAAATGAAAACTCTTCAATTTTAAAGATGTATGCATACAAATTCTTAAATTTTGATGATTTAAAAAATCAAAAGTCGATTGTATAATTGTAAGTGTTCATTTTGAGGAGTAACAATTGAAAACTCTTAAATTTTAAAGATGTGAATGTAAAGCAAACAACTTACAGAATTTTTAATTGTAAATTAGAAACTTGCATAATTTTTAAGTGTATATTTTAAAAAATTTAAACTTTTCAATTTTAAAGATTTACAGCTGAAATTTCTAAAATTTTGAAGAGCTACAGTTGAAAACTCTTGAATTTGGTAAATATAGAATAGAATTTTTTTGAATCTTTAAGGTTTATATTTTAAAGGTATTTTATTTTAAATGCTTTTTTGGAATAGTTTAATTTTGAAGGTTTGCAATTAAAAATTCTTTAATTTTAACCATTTCCGATTTAAAATTCTTCAATTTTGAAAATTTTTAATTTTAAATTATTCAATTCAGAAGATTTGAAATTGAAATTGATTCAATTTTATAGATTTGCAATTTTAAATTGTTTAACTGTAAACAGTAAAAAATAGTCAATGTTAGAATCTTAAAAAAACATATTTTTTAAGCTTGTACAAACCAGTTTTTGTAACAAACATTTTATTACAAAAAAGTGCCTAGGGCGCTCTCCTGTTGGATGTCATACTCCGCGCACGATAATTTATTTTCCTCGCGCTACACACTCGGTCATTGTACTTCCCCCACATTTTTGCACAGGACTTTGAAAATTAAAAGTCAAAACATCGACCAATGACATTTAGCGATTGTAAATTCTCTTTTGTTAAAGCTCGTTCGGCTTTAACGATCTCATTCTCATCACGTGTCACGTGGGCTGAAAAGGCCACAAGCAAATTTTTAGATCTAATATAGGCAAACAAATTTTCAATTAAATGATCTTTTTTTGGTGGAAAACTTTTTTCAATTCATTTTTTTTCGTATCTTGTGCCATTTGTTCAAAAATCTTACGATTAAAGCAAAAAGTACGCGTCATATCGAAAAATTATTGCTAACCAACTTGTGGATCCCTTTTGGGTCAAGAACTTCAGGTAATTTATTTTTTCAAATCTTCTGTTTGTTTACGAAACATCTAAATTGAAAAATTGTTAATGTAATTTGTTATGATTTAAACAAAATCTTACTGAAAAATGGAATTTCTTGTTTTTATAGCATTTTTAACGATTTAAACGAAAAATATGTGTCTTATCAAAAAAATTAATCGTAGAAAATTTATTTATCTTTTTAAGATTAACATTTTATTCAAGAAATTTTTTTCATTTCTCCTATAGTTAACCTAGAGAATGGCATATTTCATTTCTTTAAAAGCATTTTCGATGGATAAAACGGGAACCATTGGTTTAAAATGGCTGGGCAATGAACTTGTTCTTTATTTTTGTCTTAAAAACGTATGCCAAAGCTCAATCCAATCTGATAAGTTTTTCGAAAGTTATGATGCTTACAGATTACAGACTAAAGACAGACAAACAGACTGGCAGACACCTTTGTAAAAATCCTTTTTTTCTGTTTCAGGGGGTCTCAAAACGTAGAGGTTTGATGAAAACTAACGAAGACAAATTTTACATAAAACGGATTACTTCTCATTAGGATGAAAATGTAAAAAGGAACTTTGCTGAAACTTCAAGTTACTTTAAGCATTGCCCGAAAGTGTAATGAAGTACTATTTTCACAAAGCGACTGTAGGAGTCGGTAGCTCCAACACTGCATCTAATTTTAAAAGATTCTAAAGTCAGATGAAAATGTTTGTTATGTCGATCCAACATGATGAGAATTTGATATTCCTATTCAAACTGAAGAATTTAAATTTAATTGCAGCTAATATGTACTTCAAGTTGGAAGAGAATCTTATAAGATGTCAGGCTGACGTTTTAATAAACTGTCAAAGTGGGTGTTGGAAAAGATATCAAGAAACGAAAGCATGCGCACGCGATAAGTGAGTGGAAACATAGAAGCTTCAATGCGGACAAAGTGAAGGAATGAATTTGAAGATTATTTTTTATAATTAAATAAAAGAATATTTTCATTCATTATAATAAAATTTTGAATTCATCTTACCAGAATCTGTCGCCCCGATTTTATCTCTTCAACAAGAAATCGCTGCAGATTTCCAATCTGAATCACAGAAACCTTCTTCAGGATTTGCATTCTGGTATATAGTCTCAGCTGCATAATTTAATATAACAGAACGAGGGGAAACTCGGGAACACGAATTAGTAAACTCTCCATCGGGACTTCAAGCTTTCAGAACTATTCAATTTTCTTCTGAATTGGTTCGTTGTTAAAACTTTTCACTAAGCACTTTAAGTTCAGTGTTATTGTCATTCATTTTTCTTTTTCTTCTTGAAAAGATGAATTCTGAAAGACAAGCAGACTTCCTTAGAACATGCGAACGATTTCAAGCACTTCCTAAATATTCCAAGACCCTCTTTGATTTTCACCACCCTCGGAAACTTTTCGCATGACACTGCATATTGGCAGACATTTCTAGGGAATTCAAATAACTCAACTAAACAAGATCAAAGGAATTTCTCTTCGCCTTCGAAAAAAAATCCAATTCAATTTTTCAAATTTACTTTTCCCAACCAGAAGCGTGAGAAAGCAATTTTGATTCCCCAATTGAAATCATTATTAGTTGTATTTTAAATAAGGGGCCATTCATGAATTACATAACACATTTGTTACTAATCTTTATCCCTCCACGTGCCACATGCAACAAGTCGTAACAAAGTGGTTTGGACGTACCCCCTCCCCCCAACGCCTATATTACGTATTTTTTCCAAATATTCTCAGCCATGTCTTATTAAATGAACTTCTTACAACCCGAAATATCTGAATTACTATTCTTTTTTTTATATCACTCAGAAAAATGTTTGTTTGTTTCAAGCAAGCATTTGTTTGACCCTATATCAAAATAGAATTTATTTGATTCAAATAAAATTTGTTCGAGTTAAGCAATGGTGTGTATGAGATAAATAAAGTTTATTTTAATCAGTCAAACATTTGTTTGAACCTATATACAAAAAAATAATTGGTTATATACGTGTTCTTGGTTACATGTAGAAAATTATAAGAATTTCTAAAAAATAAATCAACGCTGTCATTTTTACTGTTTAAAATTGATGAATTTTCAATTGCAAACCTATAAAATTGAATGAATTTCAATTTTAAAACCTCAAAACGAAACTTTTTCAACAAAATCATTCAAAAATGGATCATTTTCTAAAGTCTTCAATAGCGAAATTTCAAAATTAAATAATTTTCCCTTCTAAATGTTTAAAATTGGAATACATGTTCAAAATCAAATCATTTTAAACTATAAACATTTTAATTAATGAATCTTGACTTTTTAATCTTGAAAATAGAAGAATTTTAAATTTCAAATCGTTAAGCTTGAATAATTTTCAATCGTGAATCTTCAAAAATGAAATAAAAAAAAAGAACGTTCAAAATTACATACCTTTAAAATATATATCTTAAGAATTTTATCATTTTTAATTTTATATTTTGAAAATTCAAGAATTTCCAATTGTCGCTCTTCAAAATTATAGAAATTTGAATTGTAAATCTCTAAAATTGAAAAATTCTTGATTTTGAAAATGTGCGCAAGTTTTAAATTTTTCAATTGAAAATTCTGTAATTCTGATAGTTTACGTTAAAAATTTCTTCAATTTAAAAGATTGAGAATTGAAAGCTCTTGAATTTTGATCACCTAAAAAACAGTTGAATTTTCAAGCCAACAAATTAATTTTCAACCAAGAAAGATGGCATTTCTACCATCAAAGATGAATTTTCAATTAATATATGAAGTTTCAATCAATAAATGAATTTTCAAATGAGAAATATGAAGTTCAACCAATAACTTGAATTTTCAACCAAAAAGATGAATTTTACACCAAAAAGACCAATTATCTACAAAACGGTTGATTTTTAAACCTCAAATTTGATTTTCCAACAAAAGCACGAATTTTCTACCAAAATAGTTAAATTTGCATTAAAACAAGCTAACTTTTAACCGAGCACTTGAATTTTAAACCAAAGATACAGATTAATTTTTAAATTAAAAATATAAATTTCCAATCAAAAATGGAATTGATACATTTTCAGTTAAAGAAGATTAATTCTCAACAACAAAGAAACGAATTTCCAACAAAATAGTTAAATTGTCAACCAAAGGAATGAAGTTCCTACTACAATGATGAATCTTAAAAAGTATTAATTTTTAACGAAAGAGTACAACATTCAACCCAAAATTTGATTTGTTAATCAAGAGGATTAATTGTCTAAAAATGGGATACATAATTAAATTTTCAACCATAGAGATTAATCTTGTAACAAAAAAAGGATTTTTTAACTAAATTGTTCAACCTTCAACTAAGTAGTTGAATCTTGTGTAAAAAATGAATTGCGAACAAAATATATAATAGTAAACTTTTCTATCAAGAATAGTTGGATTTTCTTATAGGGTTCTTTTAATTTAGCTCGAATTTAAGAAAAAAAAACATGAAAAGGAGGAGAAAGGAGAGAAAGATGAAGTTTCTTGAAAACAGAGGGAAAAATTATTTAAAAAAAGGGAAAAGAGGGGAATAGGGGAAAGAGTGTGAAGTCTGAAATATGAAAGTGATTTTTAAACTTATTAGTTCGTAACGCTACCCCTCTCAAATTGCTAACGTAGTTTAAAGATGGTCCCTAAATTATCTAATAATTGACATTTGTATTTGGGAAGAATGATTAATAGGCTAGTCAGTGAAGCATGAAAAAGAGTGGTTCGGTGCCACAATTCTAGAGTGGAAGCGATATCGATATTTGTGTAGTGCTGATGCCTGGGAAGAAGGCCTTTATATTTTCAACAGCAAATTCGCAAACGCAAGCAACTGTGCGCTGTTCAAATTTCTGGAAAACATGTTTTTTGAAGATTGTGACCAAGATATGAATCTGTGAAATAAAGGTTAAAATTCAAGAATTTTAAATTGGATTCTTGTTTTATTTTCAGGAATTCCATGCATTGAAAAAGGTTAATTATAAATAAAAGATATCAAAAAGGTGTACGCAAGTCCTTCAAAAACGGTAAAAATATTTATTATTGTGAAGTGATAGCCTGTAAGAAATTTTAGCTCAAAGCAAAAAATACTTTGGCAGGAAATCTGTTTTCTGTTCACAGATTGTCTGTTTTTTAGGTGCAGTACTTTTGAAAACAATTATTTAAAAGCAATGAAAGTGCAGAATTTCAATCTCCAACATCTCTTGTACTTAAATCAATACTCAGATATTTGTTTTCTGATCAAAGTTGATCAAAAACGGCTGAAAGCAGGAAAATACTTTTTTCCGTATAAACAAATAGAATAACTTCCTTGATTTTAGTCTCACAAAATTGCGGTTATCGTCCATATGATCAGTTATGAGTTCTGAATAAAGAAACAAAAAGAAAAATAGCTCCACGATGATCAGGAGAAGAGATATTTTTCTTACAATTACTGCAGGTGCAATTTTGAAGATAGAGAACTCACATTTTAAGAAAATGTAGATAAAGACTTTAACTAATTTCAGAAGAATGGTTCGCATTTTCATGTCTGAATTGAGTCTTTGCCATCACGGTGAATTTGCGGACAACATGCAACACATTGCGTGACGGCGGAATCGGGAAAGCAGCTTTACGTGCGGGACATTCGTGCTCAATGTGATTACCGTCTTCAAAATGCGTTAGCTGCAAAAATCTCGTGAATTAAGTAATATATTCAGATGATTTTTTTTATAATTTGGGCTAAATTTTTGCGCTGATCAACAGTCCTGCATTGAAAGTGCGCTAACGGTACACGTAATGCTTCAAATTTAAGGGTATTTTTATTATTTTCACTAATCGCACGATTCCTGGCTTAATTTCTCCATTAAATTGGTCTTAATTTTGAATGTAATCTATTATTTTCATTGCTCCTAATTTAACAATGAATCAACAAATTTATGAATTTCCAAAATGATATCATTCTATGCAATTTTAAGTTAGAAACATTAAAAATTGAAAAATTACAATTTTTTCAATTGAACACTTTCCAAATTAGAAGTTCAATTATTTTCATTTCAAATCTTAAAACTCTCAAAACTATGTATTTTTTTTTTTACTAAAAAATCAATTTTTTCCAAATTTATAACTGTTCAATTTTCATTCATCAAAATTTGCGTCCGTTTTGGAATATTCTTAAATATTCTGTTATCAAGAGTACAGCACCTGCAAAAACAGACAATCTGCGAACAATAAACAGATTTTCTGCCAAAGTATTTACTACTTTGAACTGAAAATTTTCACAAGCTTTCACATCGTACAAATACATATTTTCACAGATTTTGAAGGACCTGCGTGCATTATTGCCAAAATTAGAAAGTGACCAATTTTTCCGGTTTTGATTATTTTCTAAGCAAACAAATTAACCGATCTCGAAGTTCGACTAATCAAATTGTACATATTTTTGATATATTTCATTTATAAATAATCTTTTTTTCTCGCAGATTCATATCTTGGTCGCAATATTCATAGAACATGGTTTCGCGAAATTCGCACAGCGCGCTGTTTTTTTCGTTTCCGAATTTGCTGTTGAAAACATATAGGCCTTCATCCCACTCTAGAATTGTGGCATCACGAAATGTTTACTGACTGATCTATAATGACATCAGATCCATTCGCTAGTTTATGTGCCGGAAATGCTTAAAAGGCACTTTAGGGTCTTATTTCATACATCCGGATTCATTTGGAATTTCATCGTTGGTAAAGCGAGACTCAAGAATTGAAGTAGAACTTGCACCATTTCTGTTATAAATACTTGATCGGATTACAGTTTGCAAAGGATGCTTGACTCTTGTTAATTGTGACTCACTTCAAGGCCGTTCCGGCAATACTACTATGACAGAATATTTATGATAAAGTTGGCAGTAATCACAAACGGGTCTTTAATTTTTTTAAAGAGAGTACAACCGGTTTCTTTACGAGCTTTAAAGAAGAAGATACAACATTCATTTTCTGATTTTATATGCTTCACACTTTCTCAAATGTCAATTATACTCTCACATTGCTCGGAATCAATTAATTGGCAGCATCCTTTGATTTAAAATGCAGTCATAATGTTTATTCTTATTTTCCCCTTATCTTTACTGTTATTTTATTTAATCTTCTTTACTCTTATTTTCATTTATGTTTGATTATTATTTTATACAGTGTTTAATATGCGAAATATTTTTCACGCCTACTTAAATGCGAGGAATTTTTGTTCGTGTAATTGAAGTATTCATTCAGATGTTTCGCATTTTACGCACCTCGAAAACGTAAATTACTTCATGCGTAGAATGAGTGTGTGTATAACGTATAATAAGTGGTTCTATGAATTAAAGCTCACTTCTGATAAAACACCTTCGTAAATTAATGGTCAAAGTAATAAAATGAGTGTGATATTCAAACAATTGATCTGACCGCATCCGGACTTTCCGTATATTCAACTTCGCGAACCAAAAATTATAATAATTTTGTGAGGAAATTTTGTAATTATACCTGAATTAAATTAGGCCACTTAATGAAGGTAGTATTTTGCACTCTTTTAGTAATAACTTCTCCCACAACGCCATAGATTTTATGATTCTTATTTGTATCTCGTAAGAACTATGTGATAAAACATAAAATTATTTAGACTTATGCCAGTTTCTCTGAGATTAAACAATTAATTGATAAAACCAGGATTTGGGTAAGAATTTTAAAACCTTGCAAAATTCTTGTAATATTCCATTGAACTTTGCGTATAAAATTAAATATTAGATAAACTTTGTGCATAATTTGCAAGAACGTCACAAGTTTAGCATTTAAAGTTAAGCTGATTAGAAATTTGAACATCTAGTCTAATTTGTAAATTAAAGCTGAACTAATTTGATTTTTGATCTCGAGAAATTTGGTTATTCTTTAATTGAAAGGTTCATCTTATTATTTCAAGTTTATTTTATAATTTACATGAATCAGTACTAGGTCAGTTCCTTTCCCAACTTCTATTTTGTTTAAATTTTAATACCCCGCAAAATTTGCCCACCCATACAAACTTTTCACCATTCAAAAATTTAGGTAAATATGTATGATTATTGCTAATAAATATAAAATTGCAAATTCAAAAACACTTTTTTCCTAATATAGATTTTTTTGAAAATGTGCAAAAACATGTTTTTTTTTTATTGAGTATAATGAAAACTTTTTTTTTGAAAAAGTTGAATATGTCGAACCTGAAATTTTGTCAGCTTAAACTAATAAACAATTCAACATTTCATTATTTTTATTTCATATAAAAAAATTTTGTGATGTTCAAAACGTTCTAAACTCGCGAAAAAAAATCAAAAATCCCAATATCCAAAAATTCGACAATCACAATAATAATATGTTTCTTTGGTTCAAGCTGATGAAGCTTCAAGTTCGACATATTCAACTTGAATTTATTCGAAAGAGTGTACTTTAAAGTCAATTCAAGAAAACATGATTTTTTGCACATTTTAAAAAAATTCTAAATTCATAACAAAAATTTTTCTGAATTTATAATTTTATATTATTTTTTACTATTAATAACGGCACATATAACAAATTCGCCAGAATTTTTGAACTAATGGGAATTATTTTTTTAATTTCCGATAATTTAAATTTTCAAATCCTAAGAACGAACAGAAGATATTTTTTGATCGAAAAAGGTTTTGCAAGTGAAAATTTGGTAACGGTGAGCAACTTTTGCGGGGTTTTAAAATTCAACCAGAAACAAAAGTTGAAAAAAAAACCGGCCTAATGCTTACTCATACTAAATTAATATGAGAAACTGACAATTTATTAAAGCAGTTTTCAAATTTAAATAATGATCACTAAGAAACCAATTTCACTGAACTCAATTGTATTCTTCTTGATTCTACCGAATTCGATTTAATTTGAGTCAATTTAAGTTAATTAAATTAAAAAATATTCGAAAATTCAGCCAACTCTACTTTATTCAAGTTAATTTTCCTGAATTTGACATAATTCAAGTCAATTATTTTCGTGATTTCAACAAATTCTACCAACATATCGATTCTACTAACATAAATTTAAGTGGGCAGTGCTGAATTTCAGTGAATTCTTCTAAACCTAAATTTAAAGGTAATTTAACTGATTTGAAATAAATTGTATTGAATTCTACTAATCAAGTAATTGAACCTTGACTTAAGTAAATACCACTTAATTCAAATCAATTATACTGAATTCAAGAAAATTTTACGAAACTCAAGTAGTCCTTACTTAGTTTAAGGAAACTCATTGGCAATACAAGAGAATTAAACATAATTTGAGGCAATTAAACTAAAATATTTCACTAACTCAACGAATTCTACTAAATTTAATTGAATATTACTGAACTCCAGTGAATTCTTCTGGTTAATTCAACTGATTTCAAATCAATGTGACTTAACTTTGTACAATTCAAGTAAAATATTTACATAATTTCAACGAATTCTACTGAATTCAAGTTAGGGGCCATTCAAAAATATGTAACGTCATGGGGGGAGGGTCATCTCGAGCGTGAAACAAATGTTAAACTTATACACAATTACTATAGAAAAAGCGTTACGTAAGAGTGAGGGGGGGGGGGGGGGTAAAAATGCCAGGAAAAAGCGTTACGTATTTTCTGAATGACCCTCTAATATTACTCAAGTCAAGAATCTTTAGTGAATTTAAGGGAATTCATTGGTAATGTAGTAAATTCAAAGTCTGTTCCTAGAATTTCACAGAATCTCCATTATTTACACTAAATCTAAGTTTATTCAATCAAATTCAAGGTTGATGTGACTTAATTTGAGACAATTCAAGTAAAAAATTTAATTAATTACAACAAATTCTGCTATCAAGTGAATCATGATAAATTTAAGTGGACGTTGTTGAATTCATGTAAATGTTGTTGAATTCAAGTGAATTCTGTTATTTTAAAAATTGAAAGTAAAGAATAGTAATGCATTCTACGCTCGATTCTACATAATCAAGTAATTTGAAACCGAATTCGGGTCTATGTTACTGAATTTAATGTTTTTTAAATTAAATAATTAAATCCAGGTTGAGTTAATAACATTCAATTAAAAGTGAATTGAATTAAATTTAATGCCAGCTTAAATTTATTTATTTAATGTTGAATTAATTCTATTCGGTTCAAAGTGAATTCAAATGTATTAGAGGTAAATTCATATACGAATTGAAACGTAAATAGTAATGAAACTGAAATAAACTATATCAAATTTAAAGTGAATTCAATCAAAATAAAGTTGAATTAATATCTTTGAATGAAATCAAGTTCAAGTGAATCCGTGGTAACCTACTATCACTGCATAAATAATTTTACTGAATTGAAAGTGCACCTATTAGATAAATTAATTTAATTTATTTCAAGTTGAATGCTTATCACTGCACACGAAATGAGTTAAGTGAATTCGGAAGTGGATGCACCCACGCCTTATTTCCAATAATATTTGTTCATATCTAGTGAGTAATACAAATTTCAAGCCCGAATGTAGGATTAGAACAGAAAATAATATAATAAAAAGTAACTCCCACCTGAATGCACGATTATTTTGGACTATTGTTTTTGTACTTCGAAACATTATGCAAAAATACGAAAACTGCAAATGCATGGATGCAAAACGTTCAAGTCTGAAGCATTATCAGTGTATTTTCGAAGTTAGTTGGACTAATGGTTGGGCTAAAGAGCACTCGAAACTTTTTTAGGATTGAGTGGTCGTTAATAGTCGAAAAGTCGAATATTATGCAAAATATTCTGATGAGTACGGTAATGTGAGATTAAGTCGATATAGTAACGAGATAATGTTATATCGCGCTCATTTCAGAAAACCTGGTGCAGTTGAAGGATGATGAAAAAAGTTTGAAGGAGATCCGCTTATAAAAATAATAGTCGTCGATCTCGACGAAACTGTACAGACCATTAACTTTCTTCCGAGTCGTTGCGATATCGAAACATTCTTCTTTATTCTTCTCGACGTTATGCATTAATATATAGATAGCTACAATTTTTTATTCCCACTACCTACTCTTTGATACGACACCAGTAATAAAATATCTTGATACATCAAATTATTTAATTCAAATTTCCTTAAAATAACTTTATTATATATTTACATTTAAAGTCCACTTGAAATCACATTTAAAAAACTTAATGAAAATACTTCAAATTAAAAGATATTGAAACAGTTGATTAAGGCTCACTGATTGTAAACTGAAATATTTTGAAAATGTAAGAATGTTGTTATATCTAAATATTAAGTTCGTTTTTGTATTTAAACAAATTTTATTAACGTAGACAATTGTCTTTTTTATAATCGAGAGACTAAATTTCCCAATTTCAGTATTTATATTGTTAATTTAGGTCAAGTGGAAATTTTGTGATAATGCCAAGTTCTTGTCTTATTCAATCAACAATTTCCAGACATATTCTCAATTCTCGTTTCACGTTTGCAACAGTTGCTTGAATTCAAAATAGAAACACAAATAATTGTATGGATATATATTTAATACTTAGTGCCAACCATTTGATAATAAAAAAAGATATGTAACATTGTATTATTTCAATCAATAAACAGGAAATTTGACTATTCATAAAAGCAATCGGTTGACAAACATCAATACTTCATATTTCAATCCTGAAGTATAGCTTTGATTTTACAATAAATATAATCACAATTTACTTTTATAAAATTAAATCCTGATAAAAAATGGTTTAAATTGAAATCAAAGGCCCGAATTTCCAAAAAAAGTTCAGAAAGTAAAAAAATAAAATGAGCTTGTCACGAAGCTTTTCGAGTCTCCTAGCTGCCAATTATTATTGCACCGATGCATTTTAACGAGCACTCTAGCTTTCAAAAGGAGCGTCATCACTTCATGACACATGAACCTTTTTTTTCGCATTTCTCTTAAATTAACTAGAAATTCCTGAGAAAAATGTTTTCTATTTATTCGAGTGTAAAAACACCATCACTGAATTATCGTATCCGCAAGTATATTTTTTCCATAATAACTTTCTTGGTTATTTGAATTTCCAAGAATCTATGCAAATTACTGAAGCAATTCAATTTTCTTATTCTGAATTGCGTTTCAAATGATAAATTTCAATAAAATAAAAAATGAAAATATTTGAAAGTACCCCAATGTTGAAAACACCCCAATTTTGAAAGCACAAACAATTAAGGGATTTCCCATCATTTTCAGAATTCAAATTTTAAAAACAACTAATTTCTGCACAATAATGAATTATTTGTTACCAAGAAATTGATTTTTTTTTATTTCTTCTAAAAACTTTCTTGAATTTTTACCACAGCAATTCAATATTTTTAATTATTTCCGAAATGCGAGATTCTTTCACCATCACTCACTAAAATTTCCTTGAACTTCATATCATTTTTTCTGAAAGTTTTATCACAGAAATTGAAGTTTTGAAAATAATTTTTGAAGTGCCGGATTGTTCACCAACACTACTGAAATTTTTTAAAATTCGTAAGACATCACTATCACTTTTGTCGTGAAACTTTTGAATTTTTGTAACATAGGGCCTTTTTCATGATACTTTTTTGTGATAATAGTGAATGGGTGAGGGCGCGAAAAGGTTGTAGGAAACCACTCATTTTCAAAGCGCTCGTCGCGCGAAGCGCACTGAGCGTACCACGGCGAATAGGACCACGGCTAGGCCAGGGTGTCACGAATGACCCTGGCAGTGAGCGCCGCCTGCGCATTGCCATCTGCGTTTCAAACCGCGATTCCCTTGCTTTTCTCCACTGCCAGTTTTACTTTCCTAGCAACCTCACTCGCATCTTCAAATGCCAAAAGACAATGTATAGATAGACTATAGGGCATAGGCTGTAGGACGGCTAATTTTTAGGGGTTGCACGGTGGCACAACACATCTGTTTTACTTGTATTGTCTTTTTTCTCCTTGTCAACTTTGCAATAAAAAAAAAGTAGTAATAAAGTTGAAAAAGGGTGAAAAATTTGAGGATGGCAGGGGGGGGGGGGGAGTCTACAATTTTGTTAATGTTACATATCACGTCTTTTTTTACTTGTATTGTTTTTTTTTGTTGCTTGTCAATTCTAAAATTGACAAAAACGAGTAACGAAAATTGAGAAAGGCCGGCAAATTTTAAGGTGGCCTAAAGCTTATTATTATTAAAAAAGACGTCTATTTTGGCTTGTGTCGTCTTGTTTGTTTCTTATAAGCTCTGCAACCGAAAAAAACTAGTAATGATAATTGAAAAAGGGCCTAAAATTTTTATTATGTATGACAGAACACGTCTATTTTGACTCGCACTGTCTTTTTTTTATCATCAACTCTGCAATCGAAAAGAAACTAGTAATGAAAATTGAAAACGGCAGTCAATTTCAGAGAGGCCTAGGGCGGCATAACTTCTTTATTATTACAGATCACATCTGTTTTCACTTGTATTGCCTTTTTTTGCTTGTCAATCAAAAAAACTAGTAATGATAATTGAGAAGGGCGCTAAATTTGGGGTGGCCTAGGCCGTCCTGGATTTTTTGCTTATACAGATTACGTATGTTTTCACTCGTATTGTCTTTTTTTGCTTGTCAACTCTGCAATCAAATAAACTAGTAATAAAAATTGAAAAAGGGCGGCAAATTGTAGAATGGCCTAAATTCTTTTATTATCACAAAACACGTATATTTTCCCATGTATTGCATTTTTTTCGTGTCAACTTTGCCGTAGAAAAAAATTAGTAATGAAAATTGAAAAAGGGCGGCAAATTTTAGGGTGGTCTGAATTTTTTTGTAAATACAGACGACATCTCTGCCGTACAAACTAAAAAGATACATAAGTGACATTGTCGCTTAGGTCGACTTTTCCATTGCCAAGTCTAAGAGAATAACCCTAAACCGCAATGTCACTTATGTATCTTTTTACCTTGTACGGCAGATCTGCTCTCACTTGCACAGCATTTCTTTCTTGTTATTTGAAAAAAAACTAATAATGAAAATTTGAACAGGGCGGCCAATTTTAGAGTGGCCTAGGGCGATCTGAGACTTAAATCCGACTCTACACATGATTAGAACACCAGGGGAATTCCATTTCTTATCCACCCCTTTACCCCTTTTTTTATTCGTGTGGTGAATTTTTATTGAGATAACATCCTCACGAAGAAAAACCCTTCAGTTCTACTAGTTTCCCTTTAATTTTAGCAAATTCCTTATACTAGCAGAAGCTATATGCTTTTCAATTAGAGTAACTTCTTATGAGAGCTTTTGTTTTTCTAATTGAATCTACGAATTCTTGGTTGCAAACCCTTTTTTAGTTGATTTTTTGTATATATTAATATGTATATTATATATCCTTTTAGAGAAAGCAGTTACCAGAGACTCGCTATTTGAACGCGCGGTCGCACGCGTTATATGAATTCCTAGAATTGCTGTTCCCAGCACTTTCTCAGGGGGCAGGGCGAGACGGTTGCGTCTCCGCCTCTGAAGGGACGCAGTTCACTACTCCGCAGTCAAGTATATATTGCGCAATATTATGAAAACGGTCCAGGCGGCCCTGTCTGTTTACGTTTCGCTGTACACGCGCTATATGAGCAAGGCTATTTTCAGGCAAAATTTTCTACGTAAAGCATAAACTACAAAAAGATTATTTTTAAGCGGCAAAATTTAGGCGTCTCTTTCCACTCTTTGCGATATTCATATTGTTGGTTTAAATCCGGGCTGAGGCAGATTTTTTCTTGTTCTTAAAAAATTATTTGTCTGAAGTAATCGTTTTAACGAATCAAAATTTGTATTAATTTTGAATGTAATCTATTAATTTGAATGCTCCTAATTTAAGAATGAATCAACAAATTTATAAATTTCCAAAATTATATCATTCTACGAAATTTTAAGTTAGAAACATTAAAAATTGAAAAATTACAATTTTTTCAATTAAACAATTTTCAAATTAGAAGTTCAATTATTTTGATTTCAAATCTTAAAACTCTCAAAACTATATTTTTTTACTAAAAAATCAATTTTTTCCAAATTTATAACTGTTCAATTTTTATTCATTCATCAAAATTTGCGTGCGGTTTGGAATATTCTTAAATATTCTGTTAAAGTTAACTTTTCAACATAAAAATCATTCAAAACTTTCCCAGGAATCTGAATACAATATTTATATTATCTTAAAACCTTTTAAAAATCAAAATCCTCAAAAGCTTAAAATATTATTTAGAAACTTCTAAATATCTTCTCAACTTGTTCGAATTTTTTCTGAATGGATACATTTTTATTTGTTATCTGCACATCAATATTCAACATTCTCACTTGCAAATACATTTTTTACAATTAGAAAAATTAAAATTCACATTTTAACGTTTAGCTCTCCGAAATTTTCACGATTCAAGGCTTTCTGTTTCAAACAATTCAGTTTCAAATTGTTTAGTTTTGAATATTTAATGTATAATTGTTCATTTAAAATAAACAGTCAAGCATTGCTGAATATTAAAAAATTGTTCTTCTTCTTCATTAAAAATTAAACTCGTTAAAAATGGTATATTTTAGACTTAAACAACAGATAGTTTATAAAGTTTCAATCGGAAGTTTGCATTTGATTGACTACTAAAGCTTTCGAATTGTAACAGTTCGATTTTTAACGTAAAAATCTGTAAATTGTTTTATTTTATCAGATTCAGAATCGCCCTATAAAATCAATCAATTATTATTCAACTGCGAATACACGAACTACAGTTTAATTTTTAAAAACAATATTCTGTTTATATTCACAGTTGATCAACTTAAAACATTTTATGTCAAAAGATTTCAGTCTCAAAAGATATTAATCTTGTATTGTGAAAGTCTTCAAAACTGCATTTTAACCATGTTTTAATTGAAAATTTACCCTTAAAAATAAAGATGTAAAATGGAAAAATTTGATCGTAAAATATTTTAGAATTCCACATTGTAAACTGAATGATTTCATAATTGAAAAAGTCAACAACTCAACTTAGCTTTTAAAAAAAAGTTGAAATGAAACTTATTTTGAATTGCATTATATATCTTGTGACATGAAACGTGCGATATTTCAAGTGATTGGATAGATTTTTCTTTCAAAAAATTGTAAAAGTACAGGTCAAAAAATAAATTTACTGTCATTTCCCGGCCTCAAAAAATTCCGATCATCACCTGGTTTCCCGGTCCAGGAGCCACCCTGAGTTATGATATTTCAGAATATAATTATGCTTCTTGAATGAGAATACGTTTGTCGTGCTTGGTAGCTTAACAATTTTTCTTCAAAGAAATAAGTAAAATAATATATAGTTCAATAATTCTGACATTGAAGTCTTTTGATTAACACAGTAAAAACTCTGGGATAAATTTTGTTGTACCTACTTTTACGATGTGGTTCCATCTCGCTCGGAGTAGGGGTACAAAATTATCGCCTATTGTTTATGTCAAAAAACTGTAAAAACAATTGACAGCAGGTAACTTTCCGTATACCAAATCCGAGGAAAATTATATCTTGTGTAATCGTACCATTCACACTACCAAGACTAATTTTATTGCAGGAAAATGGCACCCTGAAATTAGCGTGAGATTCACACTTTGTTTTTTCTGTGAAATTTCTATTCAATTAGGTATTTTCACTTCATAATCAGCTAACTTCACTTCGTTAACTGCTGATGGGAAAACAATGGATCAAATGCATGGGATTCGCTCCATTTTTGCCCTATTTTGCTAATATCTTCGTAAAAACTAATTTTTTCTATATAAATGTATTTGAAAAATAGTTTTTACTTTTTAAGAACTATCCAATGACATGATAAAATAGTAATAATTATTATTCATTATGAAGATATTACCAAAATAAAGTTTTGTCCCATGCATTTGATCTATTGTTTTCCCCTCAGCACTCAACGAAGTGAAGTTAGCTGATAACTGAAGTGAAAATACCTAATACAGTAAACATATTTTAATGTTTTTAAAAATATTGATCCATTTCAAAATAGTAAGCTTTCTCCTAAGTTTTGGACTTCTTTTCAAAGGTATTTTTAGATTTTACGTTTTAGTGTTTTATGTGTGTAAATTCGTGAAGAGTAATATAGTCTTCAAATATCCTATTCGTCTGTATTTAATGAAAATACTTTACTTTACTTTAGGGCGAGTACAGTTAAAAAGTGGCCTATTCAATCGAATTCTTAAGGTATAACTAACGCGCAAGGGCATATAGGATCTGTTGTAAATATATATTAATGTTCCATCTTCCAGATAAAAACTAGATGAATCCAGATAGAATCAATGATTGGACTTTGATAAAATAATTTTTTCTGATTCCGTTTGCCATGTTAGAACCCGATAAAACCAGATTTTTAGTAAGGAGTGAACCCAAAGTCCAAATTAAAATTATTTGAACGTGCAAATTATTGCACAATTCAAACTTGGGCATTTCAATTTTCAAAGCGCATGAAATTCAAAGTGTTGTAACTTTTAAATTCTCACAAAGATCAAAACATCCGGCAGAAATATTTCAAATTCGACAGCGGCTTCACTTGGAAAATATTACAATTTTAAAGGGAATCCAAATATCGAAAGGTGCTAATTTAATATTTAATATCACTCAAAAATTAAAAGTTAAAAGCACTTCAAATTCGACAAATGTTTTTGAAAGCACCTCGGAAAACTATTGTATACTTTTAAGCACGCATTTACTTTACACATAAACTTTTAAAAATGTTCTTAATTTATAAGAGTTTAACATTTTTAAATCTTTTAAAACATTGAGTAATTTTTCAACTTTGAAAATATTTTTTAAAATAGCGACACAGACTTTTTTGTCCTACAATAGTTAGACAATTTCGAATAATTAAACTTTTATAATTAAAAAATTCTAATTTAATTTGTTTTGTTTCTCCAAACTTTATCTCACGGTAAATGTTCAACTGAGACCGTAGGTATAGAATTTCAGGGAACTTTAAACTTCACTAATTTGAAACTTATAATAAAACTCGTTAATTCACTTTGAAATCTCAAATTCGTTTATCTTCTTTGCAAATCTAAGTCGTTAAAAACATTTAACGTTTTAATTATGAATACCTTTCAGTCTCTCCCTAATTTCACAATATTATTTGATTTTTATTTGTTACTTGATTACAAAACTATTACAATAAAAGAGAGAGTACATTTGATTTCTTCAATACAGTTATTATCATTAAAAAGGTAACTAAATGTTATTGACATTTTATAAAATATTTCGAAAGATTATTTTTGCCTGACTGAACTGAAATGCTTTGACGCCACTGAAATATTTTATATTTCTTCTTACAAAAAAATCCTTTCTCTAGTGCATGGCGTCTTTGACAAAAAAGAATACATTTCAATGCATTGGAGAGAGAATGTAACAATAAAAAAAATATAAGAAAGATTGAAGAGAATCATAAAATATTCAGAAAAAAATATAGGGGAAAAATTCCAGAGCAGGTCAAGAAATTGAAGTTATATAAATTTATTCGAAAATTAGATAGAGATCGGAAGAAAAGAAAAATTGCTTTCTTACGAGGGTGTCTGTTTAAATATTTTCTAGGTGTACTTTTTCATTAATTCTGATTCTTCAATTACTTAGCGCATTTTTTATTAAATATTTCCAAATCAGTTTAACATTGCTATAACATTAAAATATTTTCTTATGTGATAATAATTTCACTAAACCGAATCACTAAATCTACATATTATAATCTAAATCTGAATTCAATATCTCCACACTAACCTGGAAAATAGAGTCTTTTCTCATTTGTTGTTCATAATCGAAGATAATTCAAGTTTTGTTGGTTTCCTTGTTATGAACGGAATTCATCCGATTTTTAAAATTATAGACTCGTGAAAGGAACTGGAAAATATGTAAGAAACTAGATGTAGTACTAAGTTTACTCTTTCAAATTTAAAAAGCATCTGCCCGTTTGATAAAAATACGTGCTTTTATATAGCCTGGAGTATAATGCGTGAAAGCTGCGGAACGTGACTTCCCCGAATCAAAATCATAAAAAAGTAAATTGACATGTTCGGAAGGAAACCTTTGAATTGATTGTGCCTTTATTGAAATAATTCAATAAATTTGAACACCTCTTCGAGGAATCCGTTCTTGTATTCAATTTCCAAAAAAACTGTCTACAGATTTTCTTTAGAATTTGCGATGAATGTAAAACGGAAATGATGGTCAGCTTTTAGTTAACTGCAGCACTCATATGAATTACTTTCTTAAACGAATCTTGATCATCAAATTGATCAAAATATTTGAGTAGCATTTTTTAAAATTATTTAATAATTTGTATAAAGTAACAAACACAAAATAAAAATTTTTCAAGATAAACGACCATTTAGTTAATGGTATCGTTAATTAAAACTCGAACGATGGTCCAGGAATCACTTTATGAGGCTATAAAATAGTAACCGGAAAATATATTTTAATATTTAGTATCTTCCTTTTCTGAGTTTCCTTCGATCAATTAAGGAAAGATATAAAAATGCGAAAAAAGGAGGGGCTGCGTATCAGTTAATTGGGCCGGAAATCGTACGTAGGGGAGATTTAATCAAGTGTACCAAAAGTCATCTAGATTGGAGTATCATTATCGACGTACCAATTGATCTGTTACTGATTTATGATTCGACGTAGCCTTTGACATAAATATCAATCAATCAAAACTACTTCATCAATTTTATTTTTTAGGAAATAATATTTTATAATAATATTATATATATTTTATTATAGTGAAATCGCGATATAACGCTCTTCAAGGGACCGACCGAGAAGAGCGTTATAAACGGGAAAGCGTTATATGCGGGAAACGTCAATTTCTTCATATCGTTCGTAAATATTCTTCTTCCTATAAATTAATCAGAACATTTATCGTCATTATAAACCATCAAAATCAATGATCAATGTCCCACAAGTTAGATCCGTAAACTTATTTTTTCAAAAAAATGAAAGTTGTGCTAAATTTTACTAGACTTGTATTATGTTTAAAAATTTCGAAAAAATAAAACTTGTGTTGGGTTGTGCTCGAAAAATGCAGTCTTTATTCCCTTTGACAAAATTCCGTGAGATCAACAGTTCTCATATCAAAACTCAAAACGAAAAACTCAAAAAACATAAAAGATCCAAAAATAGTCAAATTTCGAGAAAACTCAATTTCAAACTCATAAAACATACAATACCCTGAAATAATAAAAATTTGAAATATCCAAACTGATACTGAATTTTGCTTGACGAAAGGTAATCATTCACACAGCTAACAAAATTGTGTAAGCCCAATAGTTTTCATATTAAAACCGAAAATGTAAAACTGAAAGTAACTCGAATTTGAAAATTCGCGGTAAGGAAAAATGGCGCCTCATTATTAGGCATTTGTCGAGCACAACCTAGCACAAGTTTTATTTTTTTCGAAATTTGACTATTTTTGGATCTTTTATGTTTTTTGAGTTTTACGTTTTGAGTTTTTAATGTGAGAACTGTTGATCTCACGGAATTTTGTCAGGGAGAATAAAGACTGCATTTGTCGAGCACAACCCAGCACAAGTTTTATTTTTTCGAAATTCTTAAAAATAATACAATTTTTTTTTTTTTTTTTTGGGTAACAGTTAGGTTTTTGGAATTTATCTTTCCAGCACAAAATTTTGTATACTTCAAGCCGCCTAGCACAACCTTTCTTTTTGCTCTAGTAAGAAGTTGCGGATCTAGCAAAAAGAAAGTTTTTCAAAAATTGTGCCCGTAATTTTTGATTTTTTAAAAAACCGTTTACGCCGCAAATCAGCACAAGTCTAGCACAATTTAGTACAACTTTAATTTTTTTGAAAAAATAAGTTTGCGGATCTAACTTCCGGGACATCAATGATCATCATAAATTATCATTAATTATCACTATTAAAAATTATAATTTATTCATTACCAATGCATTAAATAAAACTGATGTTGAAAATTTAAGATCATGAGCTTTGGTGGAAAAAAATAACCTTTGTCGCCTAGCGCATACTGTACTAAAACGTTTAGGCATACCTACTGCCAATATCAAACAAATAAAGCAATCATGTTATTTGAACAGGAAATTATCCCTTCGTTAAAAAATTTGGTCACCTTAAAAAGGGCCAATTATTGTTTGTAAAATTCGAGGTTCATTTTTCATGCGCGCGCTTTCCATGCTTCAGCTTATCACCGTTTAAACGAAAGCTTGACGCGATTGGAGCTTCTTCACCCCCGCTTTTGGGGAGTTTGAGCTTCCTGCCCAATAAGAAAACGTTATAAGCGGGAGAAATTCTACCTTGGGCCCACAACATTAGAGCGTTAAAAGCGGGAAAGCGCTATAAGCGGAAAACGTTATATGCGTGAAAATATATATGGGCTTCTTATGGGAGTGATCACGGGACCGGAAGAACGGAGCGTTAAATGCGGGAAAGCGTTATATGCGGGAGCGTTATAACGCGATTTCACTGTATATATATTTTATTTTCATTTTTATTTAATTTTAATTTTTAATACTTTTCAAATTAAACGATTCTAAATTATTTGAAATCTCAACAACAAAAAAAACGAATTTTAAGTTAGGATGTGCAAAAATGGAGAATTTGCGAGTAAAAATGTTAAAATTGAAAATTTTTAGGCTCCATCTAGTCGTGCCGAAAAATTGGGTAGTTAGAAAGGGGGATGGACTATTTTTTTGAAAAATTCGGGACGACTAGCCAAGCTTATGATAAATTATGGACTACTCATCCCGAATTTCGGGACGACGAGACACTTGGAAATTTTTGAATGAATTGCCTTCAAATTAGGAAAGTACACTGAGAAACTTTAGGTTAGAAAAATTACTAAAACGGATAGCAAATGGGGGCAAAATGCTTAAATTTTAACATTTTAATACATAAATAATAAGTTATACTATTTTTATAAGAAGATTTCGTATTTGGTAATAGCAATCCTTACTATTCTCTGTAGTAAAATCCGATGTAGGAAAAATTAGTAAAGAAATTAATAAATTGTACAAAAAAAAAATAAAAGTAATAAGTATTTTAAATAACATAATATACTAAATATGTAGAAGAAATTACTATTGTCTGTAGGAACACGATGTGAATTATGGACATTTCCTACTTTTTGTAACAAAGGTTAATACCAATTATTAAATTTGGTCCTAAATATTACTAACTGATTTAGCAGCAAATATCGAGCCTTGGACCGAGCGCGGCCGAGTGCATCTGACGTTTGTCGATCGCCGATCATATTTTTAGGTTGCGAAAATGACATCTAATTTATGTTTCAATGCAAAATCCGCAAAAAAAACATAATTTAAAAAAAAATATTTACTTATTTTAATTACATTAAAAATTTTGTTGTTTAAAATTATAAAAATATCATGAATATTAATCAATTAAGCATTAAATGAATTAGAACCAATAAACTTTCTATCATTTAGGTCATATGGAAGTTTTCATTCTGAGTCCCACAACGTCTTATAGGTAGATGGATCATCGCCCGACTGCTGTCCCGGAGACGCGTGTTCGATTCCCGCCAGCCTTCGTTTTCTTCTAATCCGATTTTTCTGTTTCAGCTTTATAATATAAAATACTATCTTTTAAGAATATATACATATATGTAATTTCTAATGTTGTCCATTCTTAATTTAAATAAATGTGAATTATGCGTTAAATGTAGAACATGTGTGTAGGTAGGCTTGTGTGAAAGTTAGCAACACGTATTTATTTTTTTTACTATTCCCACTGTAGCAGATTTTGCTAACCAGTTAGTAATTCGGTGCGCACGGTCCCTGCGCATCATTTTACTACAGCACTTTGTAAATACTGTTATCTTCTACAGATATTAATCCAACAAATTTACTATTTTCTCCTACCAAAATTAGTAAATAGTGCAGACTTACAGTTTTACTACAGAGGTTAATAAATACTTCAAATGTCTTTTACAATAAATGCAATTGTTTTAACTTTTATTCCAATATATTTTATAATTCTTCAAGTAGCTACGAGTTACTATTGAGGTTAGTAAATATTATTAAAATTTGCTTTTTGCCTCTCATTGCAAAGTTCAGATAGTGAAATCTAGTGTGATTTTTAACAAGAAATACAAACAAGGGTTTCTCAGTGTATTTATATAATATCAATAAGGAAGTATAGAAAAATTTGTGGAATACCCCAGGGATTCATTGATCGAACTTTAGTTCATGATATATTTTTATTGGTCCCAGCTTAGCCTTTTTTATTCTATTAGTGGCCCTGTAGAGACTCTAGTGAGTCTAGAGAGAGGGCCCGTAAGGCGACCCACTCTGGAAAAGTCCAGCTGGTCCCTCGTGGGGGCCAACTTAAAAGCCCTCTATGTGGATTTCAAAAAATGTTTAAGTCCGATCACCAATTTCAAAATAAACTAAAAAATTACTTCAAGAAGGAAGGTTCGATTGGTAAAAATTATCGCAAAAAAATGTTCTCAACATGTTTTTGTTGTACTTTTTTTTGGATGTTGGGTTTTTTTTTTACTGTTGGCATTCTGGAGGCCATTCGAAGCCCCTGAAAGGGCCTAAAATATGTGCCCCTTTGTATGTTATCAAAATTTCTTACTTCGATCACCAGATTAAAATTCTATCATTTTTTAAGGGATCTATTATTACAAGTTTTGGATTTTTTAAAATTGTTTAAAGTATTATGTTAAATATAACGAGGGGGAAAAAATGTGAATTTTCACAATTTTATCTTCATACTCTCGTAAAAATCTTTTCCTTATGCTTCGTATCACTTGAATTTAATTCATGAGGGTATAAGCAAAAACACATTTTGTCTTTTGAACTTATTTGTTATAAACAAATTATATAAACGAATGCACAGTGAGTACATATAGAGACAGAAAAAGATCCCGTTTTTCTTTCAAATTTTTCACAACTATATCGAAAGCAATAATTACAGATAAATTTTGGTGATCTAATGTTATTGTTTGATATAATAAATAAGCTATATATACAAATACACAGTGAGCATAATTATAGGCAGAAGTAGATCGTTTTTTTTTCAATTACATAGCTTTATATTATATTGACAGTTATGTTTACAGATAAACATTTTTCATTTGTAAATTTTTTAAAAGGATTGAAATTTTTGATTTGTTTGTAAACTTTGTTTATTAAATTAACAAATAATATTGGAAGACAACAATTTATCGGGAAACGTCACAATGAATATATTTAATTTAGAGACAACTGAATGCAAAAATGACTTATTTCTGTCAATAAATGTGCTCACAGGACATTTGTTTATAAAGTAAACAAATAATATTCGGAGAAAAAGACTTAATCATTAAATATCACTGTTGACGTCATTTTAAAATAATTTGGAAGAAACGAATAACTTTTTCTGCCTAGAAATGTGCTTGATATGCACTTGTTTACAAAATTTGTTTATAACATTAACAAATAATATTGGATGACAAAAATTCATCCTTAAACTTCACAAACAATTCAATTAGAAGACGACTTCAGGGAAAAACGATTTGTTTCTTTCTATAAATGTGCTCACAGTGTACTTGTTAAAAAAGTTTCTTTTTGAAGTTAACAATTAATTTCCAGTGAAAAATTGGTATATTCTTATCTATTAAAAGTCAATCAACTTCAAGGCAGAAATATATTTTGAAAACGAGGAATCCATTTCGTTTATAATTTTTTAATCTAATTTCTTTACAACAATCAACCATCATACGTCAACTATTTATTTTTCATATACTTCTACGTATTAAATCTAAATAAAACATTCATAGTATTGAACCATTTCTACAAGTAACTATATAGTATACATCAAATTATGCGAATTAGTGACCCTTTTTGCGGTAAAGTTAGAATTATATTATTACACTAGTGTAGTCGGTAGAGTTCATGGTGTGTAACTTAGCCAATTTTCTGCGATATTATATAAGCTAGGAAATATTTGAAATTATCTATATATTTAACCATTTATTAACTACTATTAGTTAGGGAAGTTGCACATGATTTTCATTCTATTTTTAATAACATTTACTATGCAGTTAGTCCTAGAGTTTATTCACAGCTCTAATAATTAATATTAATTATAAAAGTTTCGAATAATTTCTCTTTGAATAACTTTTTTTATCTAATTTGTCCCAGAATTTTTATAACATCGTCTTGGCAAAAAATGCAATGTGACTTAGATCTTCATTTCTACCGCAAATAAAAGTGATCTGATTATTAAATTTTTAGTAGTTTTGCAGAGGATCTACAGAGGGCTTCGAAAGAGCCCTTCAAAAGCATCTTACATGGAGCTCCGTGGGTGAGCATGTCAAAACTATGTTGGCCCTTCAGATTACCAACTTATGGCCAACGTAGTAAAAAGAAAACTACGTGGACCCTCATCACGGCCAACTGAAAATTTCTACACGGGCTGTTTATTTTTTAATTAAAAAAGCTCAATTTCTGTTTGACGGAGCTCATAAAAACAACAGTAGGCATCCGCTTTCATCTTCATCAACATTTTTGAAAGTTTCAGGAAAAAGTATTGATTTTTGTGGACAATAACCTAGGGTCCCAGGGGAACTACTTTGCTCTAATATATGACTCTATTTTTATATTGTATAGATTCTCAGCCAGACTGGAATTCTTTCGAGAACAAAGCCAATTAATTTGAAGGACATTTAATTATCTGGTAGAGGCCGCAAAATGAGAAAGATCACTTCGTGACAGAATCGATTAAGCGCTGAATGACCCCTTCATATATCTTCGGGGACAAGTTTGCGTGGTCATTCAGGTGAAGTACGCGTGACCTTACGTAATTCATTCATTCAGACTCAGCAATCGATTGATCTCGTCACTCGAGGGTTTCATCCGACCCATCACGAGTAAACTTGAAATTCTGATAGTAAAATAAGAATGTGACTTTATTCTTGGATTTTATGTGACCCTATCTCCACACATTTAATTTCCAATTTATGGACACACTACGTTTGTGCATTATTTTAGTATTTATTTTAAACTTTATATTCATTTTTTAGGTTACACAGAAAGAACTTGCAGATATGAAATGTGAAATACTATATTTTATAGTTGGATACTAATGGGCCCAAGTGGGGAACCATACATAACAATTTTGTGAGGCTCCTCACTTGGGGTGATCGCTAGAGAGATTGATCAGCAACCTGGGTCGGAGTAGTGTTGCGGAGTGAACGTGTCATTTATATAAATAACACGAGAACTCCAGATCAATCTAAATCATCTATACCTAACACCTATATACCCATCTACCCTATACCCAAATACCGATCTACCTCATACCTATATACCTATTTCACTACTTTCCAACCGAGCAAGTCACGCCTACCCCGAAAGGGAAATGGCTTAATGGTATAATAATAATAATAATAATAATAATATGAATGTAAAATTCAATTTTGTTTCTGGTTGTTTTCTCACAAACTTATATTGAACTTCACTTATGTTCGCTCTCTGGATTGCATTGCTCAATTTGAAATAATTATAGTAAGATTTTGTTTTAGTACTTTTTGACGCCTTTTCTTCGTTCAAAATTAAACTTTTTTTTCTGTGTACCTACGTATTAATGAAAATTGAATACATATTGTCATATAGGGATATAATCTACTGGAATTCCTTAAATTCATTTAGCTTTGAAATTTTAAGTCGACATTAAATACAGCCCTACAACTGAAATTTTTATAATTATCTGACTACACTATTTACCGACATTAAAAACATTCACTTGAATTGACTTCAAGTGATTTCAATTACTTCATGAGCCTTAACATTAGAATCAGCCACTTATTTTGGACGAAATCTTGAATAGTTATTAGAGCATTTTCAAAATTTTTGAAACCATTTTTTTTCTTCAAAATTTGAGAATCTATGGACAGCTATTTGTAGTACAGTCAAACCTCGTTTATCGGGACACTCGTTTATCCTGATCTTCACTTATCGGGATCTTGCAACCTCGTTTATCGGGACATCTTGTTCCCTTTCCAACCACCGCTCCTTATACATAAGCACTTGAAGTGGGGTAAGGTGAAAGCGTGGTGGGAGTAGCGGGAATTTAAAATTCTTTTTGATCATTTGCGATCAAACCTGAAATAACCGGTGCTCCCAATCTTGCTCCCCAACCGCACTGCGCATGCGTCGCGCCGAATTTCTGATTGGCTGCGTAGCGCGCGCTTATTTAAAATGTTTTAAGTATGCAAATTGTTTCAAACAAATATTAATTAGAAAATGCATATAAATACATTTTTCATTGCAAAATAAACTTACGCAGTCATAAAAGTAATAATATTTTGATTTCACTGCTGAAAACACATTATTCCTTCGGACATCGAAGAAAGATTTCAGCAGTGATATCAAATTCTTATTATATCTATGACAGCGAAAGTTTATTTTGCAATGAAAAATGTATTTTCATGCATTTTCTAATTATTATTTGTTTGAAAGAATTATTTTGCACATTTTTAACATTTTAAATAAGCGCGCGCTATGCAGCCAATCAGAAATTCAGCGCGACGCATGCGCAGTGCGGTTTGGGAGCAAGATTGGGAGCACTGGACATAACCCGTAAATAACAACACAGCAAGGTGTCATGGCAACCCGTCTTGAGGCTGGGGGTAGTAGTGGGAGACCCCTCCGAATCCCGATAAGCGAGGTGTTTACATTTCGAGGACGTCCCGATAAACGAGGTTTGACTGTACTTCGAAACTTGAACAATTTATCCTGATGACTTTTTTCGATAAAAAGAAAATTATCAGAGTTATAGCATTTTCAAAATCCCCCCCCCCCCAAAAAAAAGAAAATTAACATTTTAAGCCAAACAACGCAGGATACAACAAAAAAAGACAGGAGAAGAAAAATGTGGCTTTTTAAGAGCCCTACAAGATTAATTCATAAAAACTAAATTAGGAATAAGAAACTAATTTAGGAATAAAAAAATTAAATTTTTGGACAAACGACACAAGTTATGAAAAAAAATAAGCCACAAAAGTTGCTAATTTAAAGAAGAGCTATAAATTCGTCATAATAATTTTTTGATATGACTCGTAGTTTTTGTTTAAATCGTAAAAATAACATTAAAAGAAATTAAATTTTTTGAAAAACGACACAAGTTACGTCAAAATTGATAGGGCAAAAATGTTCACACAAAAAGCATCTAAAAAATTAGATTCAAAATAAAAAATTTCAATTTGGGAAAAATGACATAAGAGATGAAAGAAATAAAAAGAACAAATTTGTTCAACCAACAAAGATCTACAAGTTTTGTTATGAACTCTTGTTATAAAAATATATTAAAAATAAAAAAATTAACATTTTGGAAAAACGACACAAGCTACGATCACATTTTATTCAACGAAATTTCTCGCCTAAATTAGATATACAAATTTGCTTCGAACCACTTTACTGTAGGATGCGTATTTTTCATTTGAATCCTAAAAAATAAAATTGAAAGTAAACAAATTAATTTTATAAAAAACGATAAAAGTTGCAATAAAATGTTTAATAACAATTTTTAAAAATGGAATGCGCCTTTTCGTAATTGTAAAAACAAGACACATTTTGGACAACATCGAGTGAGGAACACGAGATACGTGATGAGAATGTATTCGTTAAAGCTGAAGGAGCTTTATCAAAAGAGAATTCACAATCACTAAATTGCGGTTGTCGATGCATCGTCCTTTAATTTTGAAAGATCTTTGCACAAATATGGGAGAAATACAAAAATCGAGCGCGTAGCGTGAAGTAAATACATAATCGAGCACGAAGCGCTAGACAAGTAGATAATTGAGCGCGTAGCCTTTTTGTAGTTGAATTTTCATGCATATCGCTCGAAAATTTGATTGCATCCACACAAAAATGAATGCCTTTTTTCGAAAAAAAATTATATTTAGAGGTTCCGCAAGCCCTATGAAGTTTACGTTTTTGTAAATTTTATTCGAAATCGTCAATATTAGGTGAATCGAGTTGAAACTCAACGTTTCGGTTTAAAATTAGCCACAGAATACGAATGGAAACTTATTTTTTAAATATGACCCCCATAAGACTATTTGATAGGGTCCAAGAAAACCCATAAGTGAAAAATTGGGTTTTGTGTGTTTTTTGCGCTAATTATAATTTTTGCGATTTTAAAAAAATACAAATTATTCGTAAAACATAAAATACTACTTTTCCCTGATAATTAGATGTTTATATAAATCTTTCAAATAATTTATTATAGTTTTTAGCAATTTTCCATTAGAATAGAGTTAGAAAGTCGCGGTTTTTTTCTGAAAATGCTTTTTGTCCACTTTTAATTCAGAGTGAGATAACAATGGATGCAATTCAGCAAACATAATTGTTTATACAAATTATTGTTGTTTATAACTATCTTCTCATATAATAATGCTGCGTTATTGGTTGAACCGTTTATCATTATTTAAAACTGTTCTTTGCAACTAATAATGTATTTTTTCAAAGTGAATTATTTTTATTCTTATATCTAATAATTAATTAATTAACTAACTAATTAATAATAAATTAATGAATTAAATCGAATAATTAATTGATTATAACATCTCATGGGACAAGGTAGACTTACAGCAGTCAGGAAATTGCTTCCGGTACTTTGTTACCATACTTATAATAAATATTGTTACTGACTTCCGTCTCTAGTAAGAAGGGAATTAAAGTGAGAAACCGATTTCACAAATATCTGTTTCATTTCAGAAGAATATATCCACACGGAAAAAAAAAGTTCAATAAACTTTCTTGAACTATTTCAAGAGTCGGGGATGAGAGCGAACCTTGAACAAATTTTCTATATTCTGTATAACTTTAGGATTTAATGTAGAACAAATCTGGAATAACCCTACAAGAATTCTTTAAATTTTATATTGAACTCCGATTTAGAAAAGTTTAATAAAATATATAGAGAAATTCATGAAAAAATGCTGAAGACTTTCGTAGAAATCATAATTGAGGTATTGAAAGTTTGTGATCACAAAATTATAAGGTGTGATACCTCAATTCAGTCAAATATATAGAAAAATTCTTTAAAAAATGTTGAAAAATCTCACAGAAATTCGATTCGAAGCATTGATTGTTTGTGAACTACTTCAATATAAGATCTACAGACTTCAGTTCTTTAAAGTGTAGCTGCGCGGTCGCTACTGTACGCAGGCAGCGACTTTTTCGCATCGCTCCCGCGTGAGAAAAAAAGAATCCAAGTCTTACAGAACATCTATTAACCCGCGTTGAAAATTAAAATCTTAAGTTTACCAATAACCGACACATCTCTAAATAATAGTCCACTACCCGGGTGCACCGGAACGTGCACCAGTTCGTTCAAGACGTCATTTACGAGAACTTATTTAGAATTTAAATTGTGTCACTAGCCAAAAGAAAATTAACATTTACGATCAGGATGCACCGGATCACGCACCAGGCAGTTCAGCAAGTATTCTACTAGAACTTTTTTAAAATTTGAGTTGTGTCAATATCCAAAATAACTACCATTAGTGAGTCGACGATCAGGGTATACTGGAACGTACACCACGTCGTTTAGCAGTATCCTACGAGATTTTCTCCAAAATTTAAATGGTGTCAATAGCCAAAATAACTACCACTGATGAGTCGACAATCAGAGTGCACCGGAACGTGCACCAGGTCATTCAAGTCGTCAACTACGAGAACTTTTTCAGAATTTTAATTGTTTCAACCGCTAAAATAACTACCAATGGTGAGACGACGATCCGGGTACACCCTGATTGTCGACTCACCATCGGTAGTTATTTTGACTATTGACACAATTGAAATTTCCAAAATTTCTCATAGAATACGTCTCATCGACCTGGTGCACGTTCCGGTGCACCCTGATCGTCCACTCACCATTGGTAGTTATTTTGGCTATTGACACAATCTGAATTCTTAAAAAGTTCTCGTAGAATACGTGCTAAGCGACCTACTGCACGTTCTGGTGCATCTTGATCATCGACTCACCATTGGTAATTATTTTGGCTATTGAAACAATTTAAATTTTCAAAAAGTCCTCGTAGAATACGTGCTCAGCGACTTAGTGCACGTGCCAGTGCATCCTGATTGTCGACTCACCATTGGTAGTTATTTGGATATTGACACAATTAAAATTTTTAAAAAGTCCTCGTAGAATACGTCTTGAACGACCTGGTGCACGTTCCGGTGCACCCGGGTAGTGGACTTACCATTTAGAGATGTGTCGGTTATTGGAAAACTTAAGATTTTAATTTTCAACGTTAAAAATTGAAATAGATTCAACTTTTCCATGTCATATCTTATTTAATCGATTCAAAAAATATAGAATTATGTATTCAACTTTTAAAATTATTTTCAATGCAAGCCTTTAATTTTATATAACTTGAATAAACTTATTCTATATAGCTATCTAACATCTTATTAATCTTGAACCTACCAGAACTTATAACCAAAAAAGAATTTGCGATTCAAAAATTTTTCGAAGTTTAAAATTTCCAAAATCTTGAAAATGGCAAACATTCCGAAATTTGTGGAAAAAATTGACCTTGAAGTTACCTTAAAGGTCATAGTCAAGGTCATGCTTAAGGTCACTACTGAATACCCCTTGTTAAAGTTATTAACATTAATCGTTAAGAAAAAAGTTTGAAAAGCTTCTATTCCCAGAGGTATTCAGACCTTGTTTAAGCTTAAGTACGTATGACCTGGGTACATATTCAAACGTAAAATTTCCCGCTCTATCGTTTGCTGATGTAAAATAGGGGGTTTGCATTTAAAAAAAAGTTGTCCTTGAAAAAACCTTGAAGGTCATCGTTAATATCAAAATAAAGGTCACCACTGAATTCCCCGTTCAAAGTTACTTCAAGAATGACCTTGACCTCCATGAAAAATATCTTACCTGAGGAAATATTCAGCCGTCTCGGGCCTTTTTGACACCCCGTATATCTGTTGTTAATTGCAGGTATTATGTTGAGTAATGGTTAGATTCAGTTGACTTTTTCCTTTTCTCCTTCTTTTTTCATTTCTTATTTATTTGTCTCTAATGAGCTGAAAAGTGAGGTAGTTTGGAAGTTTAATTTTTAATTGTGAATCTTTCTCATGCTCATTTTGCATAAAATTATTCATCAGGAAGTAGATTTCATTTCGATCTTAAATAAAGATATACTAGCACACATTTTAGCTTTTAAAAGGTTATTTCTAATCATTTGAGGCCAAAAATGTCTGATGCATATGAAAAACAGCACGTTATCAATTTTCAACTCCCTGTAGTGGATGGTGCATTTTACTTTTAGGCTCAGTATTCTGAATTGGTACAATTATTTTCAGTGATGTCTGCCATAATTTTATTGGCATATTTATTGCTTTCACGTAAATTCTACAGTTATTTGTAATTGTTTACACACAAAGTAAATAAATAATACTGTTTAGCGTTTAAAAGGCCTTTTGGACCACGAATTAAATATTTTTTGTAAATAAATCATAGATGGTCAGACGGACTAATTTAGGATGAGTCGGAAAAACAAAATTATGGAAATCAAAATTGCCTCTATGTGGAAAAGTAGTATATCATGGCTCTAAAAAACTATAATTAATTCGGTGTTGATTGATGAATGCCTTCAACTTTTGCGTTAGCTGAATGGGGTCCAAATTTTTTTCAATGTTTTGGAAGGCTAATTGTCTCTTCAAGTTTTCAGAACTGTTTATTTAACGTTCTTGAGCCGACAGTTTATGTTTAATGTGACCCCTTTAAAAAAAAATATGAAAAAATTTACAGGAACGACGAAAACATTTATGCAGGATTTTTTAATAATTCTAGAAAACTATCAATGTAAACACAGTAAATTTAAGAAAAACTGAATTTTTTGTTTTTGTTTGTTGAATGATATTTTCTCAACTGCTTTTGAAAGATATTTATAACATCTGAGGGCTTTGTACTGGTAAAATCGTACTAGCAAAAAATTTTCAAGTCTAAAAAATCGGAAAAAGAGAGACAGCAAGTTTTAAAAATCATTAATTTTGTATTTTATGAAATGATGTAGTTTCAGAAGGAAAAAGCCCTCAGGTGCCGTGCAAAAACTGCATCCCGCTTCTGGGATTAGTGGGGGGGGGGGGGGGGGCAACAGATTTTTTGACGATTTGTGACGTAGGGCGGGAGGGATTGATACAAAATGTGACATCACACATGGAAAATTTAAATGCGTATAACAATTTTTTGTAAGAATTGAAAATATTTGATTTTATTTTAAAAGGAAAGTATCTGAAAATTATTTGTGTACCCTTTGTGTTTTGTTTAGGGCATTTTTGAAATGATATCGAAGAGAAAATTTTGACTTTAAAGGGGGTGGCGTGTATATATTTGTGACGACACCGTGAGGATTCAAGCTTTGCGTGATGACCTGTGACGAAGAAGTGGAGAAGGTGGAAAAAGTGTCAAAATAGCGTGACTTAGTTTTTGAACGACCCCTTTGATGTTGTAAATATCTTTTAACGCCAATTGAAAACATAAATAACAGCCTCAAGAACGTTAATTGAAAAGGTGTAAAAATTGCGAGATATAATTAAGACCTCCAAAAACATTTTTTAAAAATTGACATACACAGAAATATCAAAACTGGGAAAAAGTCATTTTTTAAAGCATAATGAGTCTGAAACTCTACATGACTGTCTTATACACATTCATCATAGCTGGTCAAACTCACTATCCATTTTTCACTTTTTCGTTCAATGAAAAGTCAGCTCCATCTTTGAAAACTATATTCAGGACGGTCGTGTAAATGGTCGGGTTGATTCTAAAATATAGGATGGCTCTAGATAGTCAGCAACACATTTCAGAGCATTCCAGATGATCACACAGGCATAAGATTCAACCTCACTATCTATATGACTTTTACATACAGTCATCATTAAGAGCCAAGATTTGTGGAAAAGTAGCGACTGCGTCCTTCGTAACTACAGTCTACAACACCTCTGCCCATTGATCGCAGATCATTTAGCAATTTCTGGTGAAATCCTTAAACAACTTGGGCAGCCCCCATATAGTCCTGACCTGTCTCTATGTGATTTTTGGCTGTTTTCCAAATTAAAGTATCCTCCAAAAGGCAAACGATTGCAAGAGTAGAGGAAGTGAAACAGAATGCGACGAAGCAGCTGTTTTCTATTCCGAAAGGTGAATTTAAGGAGTGCTTCCCAAAGTTAGAGGATCACTTGAAAAAGGTTATAGCCTCCAAATGGGAGTACCTTTAAGGGGACGTCCCCGCCATTTACCAGAATTAACTCTTACTCCTGATATACTACAAAGTCGGATAGTTTCCGGACATACCTCGTACAAGCTTATGGGTTCAATAATTCAATAATATTATAGATAACCGCAGTTAGATGGTTTCCTCTACATGATACTATTTGAATTTTCCTTCTATCTCTGGTGAGTTTGAGATACAGCATTTTTCTAATTATTGAGGAATCATCTCGAATGCATTTATCATGTTTCGTTTGCTTATACTCCTCATTTATATGATTGATTATTATCTTCGGAAAATAGTTGAATGGGATCTATTTTAGCACTTGAATCGTGATAATAAAATAAGTACAATAGCCTAATGAGGATCCTATTGAAGATTGCAATTTCGGTTCGTTCATGTTCACATTCGATTAACAGGCGTACCAGCATTGACTGATATGTTCGTAGCGACATAACTCTCAGGAAGAAGGGAGCATAATTTGCACACAAAGCTCGATCGTGGGCTATTTTCGTATCTGTACCACGCGTCCTTACTTGTCTAAAGGATCATTTCCATTCATCGGTTCGAATCTGAAATCCTATACACATGAACGCAATATCGCATGGAACTTGCATACTAGGTCGTAAATACCAGACATCAAGAGAATCGATCAGCAAGAGTATCAAGATAAATCTTGCCCCTTGACTAACCCAACTTGAGATAAAAATACAATTCGGCTACCTGAACTTTTTGAAACTTTTACTTATCTTACCTACGTTACGAAAATGTCACCATTACGATGATAAAAAAATGACTTTTTCCAACAAAAAAAAACTCCCTTCAAGTTTGAGCCGCAAAGGTTCGGAAAATCCCATAAGATTAACATGCGAAGATTTTTGTTTTCGGAAAAAAGAGATTCACATTTCTGGGTTTGACCTTAGCTCGTAGGAGATTATTAAAATGTTTTTGAAAGTCTCCAATGAATAATTTCCGTTAATGTACTTTGAATTTTGATTCCCCCTTCGGCGCCTCTTATCAAGCACAAAAAATGGCTCAAAAACTGAAATTGACCATTTTGCGCAAAATGGACACATGAGCACTGTTGTTCCCTTTTTTGCCATAGATTATTTTCATTTAGCAATTAAAAAGGCTTCAAGCATTTGGAAAAAATTTTGAATTGTTTAAACAATTTTCATTTGTTAAATTTTTTTCCCTTATTAAATAATTCTACTAACTCAACAAAACTCATTAAAAGGAACTTTTTTACATTATGTCGGACAATTAGTCAGTTATAGGAAAACTGATCTTTGTTTCAAGAATGTACCAATTGTTCAAGCAATTAATTATTATTTACTTCCATTTTTCTTAAAGTTAGGTAGAAAACTCTAGTTTCTTTTTAATGTGGCTAACTTCGCCGATTATTATTAAATATTTACGTCGCTCAGATATTGATAATCCATTGTGTAATAAATTGGTATTTGTCTAACCCTTTAAGATCCACTGGAACTTCATTCCCTAAAAACGCGTTCAAAACCCATAATAAATCTTTTTTTTCAACATTTTTTTCTTGAACAAATGTTTGAAATGTGTCTTTTTCTGTAATTATTGCCGTAATTTCTCATTATAAGTAGCAACATTTTTTGTTGTAACCAATATCGAATTGTGTTAAACAATTCATTAAAGATTTTATTGCACATTTCTATGGAAATTATATAGAAAAATCGGCTTTTTTTAAATTTGGTTAAGTTCGTCGCTTATCGTTAAATATATAAGTGTCATACAAATTCTTAAAATGATTAATATTTGTTTAAACAATTTTCTTATATCGATCATAGAAAATTAAAAAGGAATGATGAAACAAAAACTTATTTTCAGCTTCTAGAGGACCAATACTGATCAGTCTGCAGGGGTGATTTGAAGGAAAAAATTAAAGAAATAATTTCAGAACAACATAATTCAATGTGATTTTAATAGAATGAAACCTTATTGAAAAATGAACTTTCCCTCACCAAAGTGAAAAAATGGTTGAAACAAATATTAAGCATATGAGGAATTTGTATAACAATTAAATATTTAACGATAAGAGACACACTTGACCAAATTTAGAAATAAAAACGATTTCTTATCGTATTTCCATCAAAATGTAAATTAATTTTTAATTTTTTGTATTCGAATAAATTAAAAATTCCTCAAAACATTTCACTTCTTGACTAAAAATCATTTGTGGCAAAAAAGGGAAAAACAGAACTCATATATGTATCAATTTTGCGCAAAATAGTCAATTAAAACTTTTTCGGGACTTCTTTGGGACTTCATAAAGGGATTCTAATAATCGCCCGACAGTTAAGTTTGAACCCAGAAACGTGAGTCTCAGTTGTCATAAAAAAAACTTTTCATGTCAATCTTGTCGATTGTCGGGCCTCTGCGATAAGTCTTAATATTAAACGATTTGGCTCAAATTTGGAGGGAATTTTTTTCCGGAAGCTTACAAAATGGAGGGGGGGGGGATGCCCTCTATTGGGAAAAAAAATTCAACTGCAGGTATGATTTTGGAACACCCTAGTCTCCATTCACAAAATACGCTATCTGAATGTGATCTTTTCGGGATATCAAGCTCGTCACGCACAATAGTACTATATTATCGAGATAGCGCGGTTATCTTTCCTATAAGTTTGATTTGTAAAAAAAAGATAGTCGTCCATTCACATTGGCCGAATACTCTTTCAGAAAATTGTTTGCTTTCTTATCGTAATTGAAATACGTGAAATCGACGATCTCACTCAAATTCTCATAGCTATTTCGCTCAAAGTTATTTTTCTTCGCATCCCAGTTGAAAGTCCCAAAAGCATTTTTGGCTCAGATTAATAGAAGTTAAGTTAAAAAGTGGACCGATATTTGTGTATTTATGAAAATAAGCATTAAGTAGTTTCTTTCAGGATATCATCTGTGTCGATGATTTAAAACTCTCTTAATGTTAGTAAAAAAATTCGATCTTCTACAGCTTTGATAGGGCTGTTCACCTCCTTTCCATTGAGCATAAAGGGTTTAAAAAATATATATTTGACTTTCAAGAATGAAGGTCTTTTCTTAGGCTTGAAAGAAATCTGAGGTTTTCTCCTTTGAGAAACCTCTGGGTGAAAAAGTGGGCTTATAATTATTTGTTTATAAAAATAAGCGTTAAGTACTCTGCCGCACCTCATGACGCGTGGGCGCTCGTCCGCCAGAATACTTAATGTTTACTTTTATAAACGAAGAATTCTCAGCTCACTTTTACGCTGCTGAATTCTTTGTAGAAAAAACCTCAGCTTTCTTTTAAACCTGAAATGAAACCAAACAATGTCGAAATTTGAAAAAAAGTGAATTTTTTTTGACCTTCTTAAAAATTCCTATAGAGCTGTACAAGAACAAATTTTGTTTACCACGTAATATTAAAGGAGTTTCAAATCATTTAAACAGAATATCTTCAAAAAAACTACTTAACGCCTATTTTCATAAATAAACAAATGTCGGCCCACTTTAAACCTTAAGGTCCTTAAAGAAAAAAAGGTCCGTTTTTAAGCCTAAAAAGGAATTTAAAAAAATGGTCTAAATTCAAAGAATGTGAGATTTATTTTTAAAAAGAATGCTTATGAGCAATAATTAGGATTCGAAAATCCTATAGAAATTGTATAAGACAAAATTTTGCCGAATAGGTATTAAAAGTGACAAGTTGCTGAATTCGCTGGTACACCCAAAAATACCACCCCACCCCTTCTCTTAAAAAGTATTTGTACCAATAACGAAATTATTTCCGCATAAATTGTGATCCAGTAGGACTACACTTTGCCAAAGTTTGAGTCGGGTAGAGATCTTTGGGTTTTTAGGCAGGGCCACCTCAGAAACAGCTCTATATAATTTGAACGATAGTCATTCATTTGGTATATAGTTATTTTAAACCAATTATTTCTTATTAAATCTATTAAAATAATTTGCTTTTTTAATACATTAATAGTTTAAAAATTATTCAAGTCTTATCCTATAATTCCTAAAATGTATAGTATATTTAAATAAATATATCTTACATTTTTTAATATAGAATCTAAACATTCTTTTCAGAATGAACAGTGTACGAAAAATAATTTTTATCAGTTTCATTCAGTAAAATGTATTTTTCGACAAAAAAAAAGAATTTTTTATGTTTTTGAATAAGAGGAGGAAGGGACTTTTCAAATAAGATCGACGAATCGACGTGTCCAAATGACAAGGTTCTATCTCGGAGAGTGTAAAGTGAAAGGTTCTCTCTCGAAGAGAGCCCTAATACCATTTCTTTGCTGGAATTGTACAAAAGGATAATGTTTATTATTTTTATTTATTTTTTCAAATTTTTTATTAATTATTATTTTTTAACTGAATTAAATTTCATTAATCCATGTTTAAATATTTAATAGTGATATTATATTTTCGAACTCAGTGATTCTATTTTCAGAGGAGGCGAGAAAGTAAATAAAAATCTATATAGTTCAAACGAGTTGAACGTCCTCATTCCAAGGAACTGAACCAATTTTGCAAAAGCAGGTTCTCGGGAATTTACGACGCCGGCATTCTACTCGACCACTTTTCATATATAGCAATAATAAAAGCTTCCTCTTTTAAATTTCAGTATATATATAATGTTACCTACTTTACATGGCAGTGATCGTCCGAGGAATAGTATTTACGAGTATGCGACGTGACTCCGCTCCGTCGCAATGGTTTTCACTCCAGCTCTTTTTTTCATCTCTCGCATACCTCAAATTGAAACAGGCGAATAAACTGCCATAAATTCACATCATTTGAGTTTAATTGGCAATAACGACCTCTTAGCGATTCGCGTTGGTTTTAAGGATCTCCGAGATGTACGATAAATAAGCTGCCTTAAATTTAGAAGCAAGCTACCTCATCCGATCTGCTCTACAATTAGCATAGTTGCCACAACTTTACTCTCGTCTGTTTTTTTTTTTAACTTTAGTGCGGTCATCCTTCCTGCGGAAGGAACACAATCTATGGTGAAATTTTAAAGTAGAGGAGAGTACGGGAAATATGTGTAACCTTCCTTAAGTAATCTCCCTCTATTATAAAAAGAGCTCGTCGTCGCTGTGTCAAGAATCGAGAGCCTGGAACCAACACAACATTACCCCGGGCGCCGTATTACCCCATGTGACATATTGCCACAGATGCCACATTAACTCATGTGCCACACTAGCCCAAGTGCCAAATTTTTATCCTAGGTAATTCGACATTAGCACCCTACCCCCTACTTTTTCCAAATCATCCTTTTCCCTAACCATCCCCTACCATCCACCAATACAAGCTATCACATGGCCTTGGCACAGCCGCCATCCCCTATTATAGCTTTTTGCTCCAACGTTACACCACTTTACCCAAAACTTATGTCATTTTACCCCAGCCTTATGCCGTTGACCATATCTACTTTTCTTTCCCACATTTCCAGGTACATACTTTTGCAGTGTCAATATCCTCACTACACCTTACCTCATCTGGTTCAATTCCCCTTTTTTAAAAGTGGTGTCCCCAGATACCACATTTTCCCCTCTACTCTCAGATACAACCTTTTCCTTATTTGAATTCAGATGTTACCTTTTGTAAAACGCCGCTATGTCAGGAATTGACCCATGCCATCTCTACCATCCAACCTCTCAGATTCTGAGGTGTAACCTCACCCAGAACATTGTAGTTTACGAGATACAGAAAAAATTGGATATATTATAACGTATATCTGTGAAAAGATATAAGTCCTTAGGCAACAATGAAAAATGTGGAATAGAATGCAGATCAAATTGAAATTTGAATTCGATCTTTTCAGATAAAAAAATAAAAACAATAGAAAGTTAAAAATATTTTAAGCCGCTTTCCTTTTTTTATCTCGTCTTTCTTCGTTTGTATCACCTCTTCTTTATTTTTCAAATGAAAATACATGTAGAAAATTAATGGACCAACGTTCCGGCGTCCATCCGACTTCCTTATCAAGCCTAACAATAAAAGCAATTCAAGAATACAAAGAAACCCCACTTTCTCCTAGCATAAACCCATGAGGAATATAAGATGCTCTCGACATTAAAACAAACATTGAAAAATGTAAATCCAAGTCCAAAGTTTCCTAAATTAAATTAATAATTAAAAATCATAATTTTCAAAATCGGAAGTAATCTTGTTAGTGATTCCCGAATAACTGAAACGACGAATTCATTGGCAATCAAATTCTAAACCTGACATTCAAGTAAAAAAATCTTCTATGAAATCCTCATTTTAGAAATTATTGAATTTAATTTCATATCTGATAATATTAACAATGGAGAAAAACGGTTAACGGAGCTACATATTACTTTACTCAATATAATTTTTATTTTATAGACGATGGTGAAATAATAGCTTTCATATTTTTCTCTCTCAAAATCGCAGAATTTTTATACCATTATACTTTTGTATATCATTGGAATTATTTATGGAAATTTATAAGATTCTTAATTTATTTGAACAAAGAATATATTTGACATATTTGCAAAGTATAAGATATATATTATATTTAGTACAAAGACTTCTTGTTAAATGATGTATCATAAACGACCTCTAACCGAAAAACTTGTATTTATTTTATTTTTGTATTTTCATTATATATTGCAGAAAATTCGTTAAATTTTTAAATAAAAAGTTCTAAAGCATTTCAAAAACATTATAAATGGCACCTTTGATGATCAGAAACGTGCAGACAACAAACAATTATCAACACCCTGCAGGACAAATAAAAAAAAAATTCTTATTTATGTGAAGAACGAATCCATTTCAATTTTTTTGATGAATTTGGTTTTGTGCTGACTAAACCATTTTTGTGGACAGGAGAATTTTTTTTCATAAAATAACATTTTTGTAATTTTCTAGGAAATAGCGCAAGATAAAAAATTGAAGATAATAGTTTGCACATCCATAAAAGTTTCCCAAAAACTTCCTCTTCCTCTTTTGTGATATCTTGCTTCATTGAGGAAAAAAATTTCTGGATTCAATTTGCAGAGAAAAAAATTCTGCGGGCCCCATAAATGGTTAAGACCTCATAAAACTTGTAGGAAACCTTCCCCATATAAGCAAAAATTTAACATTGAAAAATGTTTTAAATATATATATTTATAGATCAAAAATTGAAAAGATGGGGCCTTGCAGAAAAAGTTTTTTTCCTATTTTTTAATTCGAACACAAATATTAAGTTTTGCTCACATGAGGAAGACACTCTATTAGTTTTATGTGGGCTAAACCATTTTTGAGGACGGGAGAATTTTTTGCTGAAAATTGAATTATAACATTTTATCCCCAAATAAAGTAAGATATTACAGAAGACCAACAGGACTTTTTTTAAGAACTTTCTTAGATGTGAAAATTTTCATCCTAATTTTTTGTTATCAACTTTTGTTATTTCTGAGAAAAATGCGAAAATTTCATTTAATGAAGAAAAAATTGTTCTTTTCCAAACGTGTTTCAGCCCCATGCATAAAACTCACAGAACCTCTTTCCTACATATCGCTAAATTCAGCGCAAAATTGGAAAAAATATAATTTCGAGTTTTTTATGAAAATCGTTTTTTCATATTTTTAGGCCATTTTTGGAAATTTCTAACTTTCTCAGTTTTTCCGACGGATTTCAAAAGAGCACGGTGAACCCCGCCAAACACTCAGAGAAATTGGAACATCTTAATTAGGTCATAAACTATAGGAATGTAGAGAAAATTTTTTTATTGTTTTTTCAAATAGATGTCAAAATTCGAGTGTAAAACCTGCCGGATTTGACATAGATTCGGTCCGAAAAAATGAATAAATTAGACGTAATATTTCAGAAATCAAGTCAAAACTTCATACGTTTACATTTTGTTAAATATGTACCACACTAATTGTTTAACGCAGTACAGCACCAGCAGTAGGTTTCCCTATTGCTTGTAAACAATTTTAAAGGGGGAAAGAATCCTTTATGGAATATAGAAACGTATCCTGCAGTTTATAAATAGACTATTTACACAAGCCGAATAAAAATAAAATTAAAATATTGAAAAGAGATGTTTTTTCCCAACTTAATTTTATAATTTTCATACAAGAAATTAATTAGTTGATTGCAACACAATGGGAAAAAATTTTTTTTTTTTCACAATTATGGATGATTTAACAACCCGTAATTCACCCCTTGATGTTTTTCAAGAATCTTAAAATTCCCTGACCTGTTTTTTCAACAATTTTCGTTATACCTTAAATAAGGCCCATTTTTAGGGTTGCGTTGGCTACGCCGGGAACTCTGATAACGACGTCCGTCCGTCTGTCCATCTGTCCGTTTTTCTGTCTACCGTTTACCATTCCTAGCTCTTACAATATTTGTCTAGAGGGTTGAAATTTGAAAAATGGATGTTAAAGAGTCGCAGTATTATGAAAAAAGGATAAGGAATCACTTTTCTACGTTATTTTTTTTATATCAGTGTTTAGAAGATAAGAAAAAAGATCAAATTTGATTTTTCAGGCACCTAAGCTGAAAGCTTTTCTTTCAGTCTGATTTTCCTCGGGGATGGCTCAAATTAAATCTCATGGGATCATTAATCAATGTGGCTAAATAAATATAGAAAAAAAATTTTCCACAGTCATAAAAATTACTACCAATTCGCCTAGCCTATGGAAACCTTCCATGAGAGCTCGATTTGAGCCTATTTTCTGTCTTGAAAGAACACCTCTTTCTTTCTGTGCGAAAAATGCATTATCCCCCAAATTACTTCAGTTTAAAATCCAATATTGGATTCCCTTGAGGTCCTAGGATCTTTCACAGACTCTTTCTATATTTCAAATTACCACAAGTGGCGCAATGTTCCAAATGGTTGAAAATCGTGAGTGTCAGCGAGTTGAACCTAATTTTTCGCATCACAGAGTAAGAGAACTTCTTCGAGTACGAAAATATCCAAGATCGTTTAGAGCATTACAAGTACGATTCGTGGGAGTATAAGGCATTCCATTGTCGTACGATCATAGAAATAAGATGAGAGCCATTGACTGTTATGAAGAAAAAGAAACCGACTCCACACTCTCGTTTCAAAACACATTTTTCGCGACTCTTTCGTATTGTTACCGACTTTACGCTGTTTTCGCAACTCGGCTTTATCAGCACTTTATGTCCTCATATCATATTTTAGATCCAGCAGTTTATTGAATCCAAGATAATAACAAGAATGATAAAAAATTAACGACTGAATTAATATATCATTATAGGAAAAGCGGTGCAGTAAAAATTGTGAAAAGGGATCATAGATCATAAACTCCACCTAACGCGAAATTATGAGACAGATTGCTAGTAAATTTTTCTTACCTTCCGTTTTTAGGACCGTTATATCCTCCCGATATAAAAATAACGAACCTTATTAAAAATGTAATTCGTTTGCGCGAATGCAGTATTACCAGAAGTTAATAGACGATTTATAACAAAATTTTATAATTAGTGTACTAAAGCATAATTCAAATCAACGGAACAAATGATTTCTTCATTTATAAAACTTTATACAATATTAGTTATTTTCTGGGTGAGAAAAAGATGGAGAAATTTGTTGTAATCGAGAATGATGCGATTTTATACTGATAATATTTTTTCTTATAAAAAAGTCCGAGGTAAAAATCAGAGGAGCGAGAAGAATGTAACTTTATCCAAGCAGCATCGTTCTTTCGATTCTATTCGAACAATCAGAATCCTACAATCTAACTTAGTCTCAAGAACCGATTTTCTGCGAGAAGACAAATATATGTCTATATTACAAGAAAAAATATATTAGGTACTTATAATTGTTTATTAAAAAAATGAAAAAAAATCCTAAAGAAAGAAAATCTTTTGGAAGTAAACCTATGTCGACGATAATATATACTTAGTAATCTACGAATTCGGGCTTATTCCAATTAGTAAAATTAGGTCATGAAATTGATAACTGAATTGCAACTCACATCGCATTGAAATTTTCGCCAAAGAGTTAGGAATTTCCAGCTTCCATCGTTTTCCATGTTTTTCTTGATCCATAATAATATATGACGTGACAAAGTTTGCCCTTTTTTGCGGAAAAATTGCATCTTATAGTTCTAGTCCTAAAAGGTCCAAAGTTATGAGCCTTGGAGTTGGACCCTTCTTCCCTGATTTCGCGATAATTTCAATTTTTCACGAATAGTTCACCCCTAATGCTTCACCAGATAGAATTAAATAGCTTATTTTTTCGAAAAAAGCTTATAAAATTGCATACAATAGTGAACGAAAATAAATGCAATTCATTTGGAAATACGGACGTTCAAAGTTTAATCTTCTTGTTAAAAACAAATAGTTTTGCAAAAAATGTATTGCAAATTCGTTTTTTTTTGTAACTAATTTTACCTTGGGAGGCATTTGGAGTGAGCCATTCGTGAAATTCTGCAATTATAGCAAAATCAGGGGAAAAGGGTCAACTTTCGAGGGTCATAAATTGAGATCTATTAGCGCTAGAATATATATTTTTATTTACAGGAAAGCGAGCATCATTTTTCCGCGAAAAATAAAATAGGGGTTAAACTTTGTGAAGCTATTCGTCGGGATCTATTATAGCTAGAACAATTTATTTTTTTAGTTTTGTGAGGAATTTTTCTATCACAATTTTTCATCTGTAAAGTGTAAGCAAAAATAAGATGCAATCAAAACGGGATATTTTTAACAAACTGATTTTTAGGACGTTTGCCTAAAATTTCCAAGTGTTTCGGTCGCCACACTTTCCCGCAAACGTGGGGCTTGTTTAATTCTAAAATAAAGGGGGCAAATAAATAAAATAGTTATGAGAAACCAAAGGGGTTAATTAATCGGATTTTTTGTGAATCGCAAATTGCGATTCACAAATTGAAAAATTGCAAAAGTTTACGTAATGCATGTATGTGATTGAAAAATGTTGCATCAGATTGCTGAAGATCTCATGAATTTTATAGAATGTTATATAGATTCTATCATCGAGTTTGAATTAGAATAGGACTATAATGATTTTCACATAACTTTTCCACAATTATAGGAAGTTTATTACAGAAATTACTATAGAAAACGATTATATGATAATCATCATTGGAATCAATAATATAAAAATATTGAAAGAATTGATGTAAAAAGTAGAGATACACAAATGAAGTTTACACAGCAAGAATTTGTGAATTCCCTTGGTATCTTTCAATCAGTTAAAATTTTTATTAAAATCCATTAAAATCCTTCGGAATCACTTTGAATCCATTAAAATAATTAAAATTGGTCAAAATCCGTAGAAATCTCTTTAGACCTTTCAACCTGCTTTAAATTCCTTTGAAATATTTTAAATAGTTAGAAATCTGTAGAAACGATTCAAAATCCCTTGGAAATAAAATAATTAAATTAATTTAATATTCAATCTTGCGAAATTCTTGGCATCCCTTGAAAATTTGTTAATCTCTTAACATTCTCTGCAATATTTTTAAATAACGTAAAATCTTTAAAATCCTTTAATAATTTTTTTTTCTTCTTACTCCTTGAAGCTGTTAAAATCCGTATAAATCCTTCAAAATAAAATGTAACTTATTCCCTAAAGTTCTGTTGTTCTGTACTCATTCATTAAAGATCCCTAAAAAATCGTTAAATCCCTTAAAATCTTTGGAATCGCTAGGAATTTCTTGCAATTTTTGAAGACTATTGGAATCCTGTGGAATCCCTTCAAATTCCTTGCAATATTTCCTTCGGAAATCGTAAAAATCTATTAAAATAAGTAAAACCCATTTTGAACTCCTTAAATGTAAATTAAATTGAACTTATCCATTGAATAATAGATTTAATACTTTCACGATAATTCATTATAATAAATTTAAATTTAAAATTTAGAATTTAAAATTTAATGATTTTTCGGGTTTCAATCTTGTGCGAAACTATGAATGTTGCCGTCGTTTCGTGAACATTCATAGTTTCGCACACGATTGAAACCCGAAAAATCTTTAAATTTTAAATTCTAAATTTTAAATTTAAATTTATTATCCATTGAAGTTTTCTAAAAAAAAGTTCAAATCCCTAGAAATCTTCGAAATATTTGGAATAACTAGGAACCTATTGAAATTTCATTTCTTTCCAACTATTTTCTAAAGTTCCTTTCAAATCTTTGGAAATCCTTCAAAATTCTTCGGAATCCCTTGAAATTTTCGAAATGGGAATCTTGGGAATCTCTTAGAATTCCCGGAAATGTTTGAAAATATTTGAACTGTTCTAGAATCCCTTGGAATGTTTCTAAAACTTACGGAATTCCTTGAAAACATTGAAAACCTCTTGAAAACCGATGAAGTACTTTAAAATTACTTAAAATGTTTGGAAACACCATGAAATTCCTTGAAATTCGTAAAAATTCATTGAAGTATTTGAAATATCTAAACTCTTTTGAAATTCTGTAATTCGTTTATGGTTTTTCTATTTTTTGCATCAATTCTTACAATATTCTAACATTGTTTTCTTATAAAGATTTTCTCTAATGATTTTTTTAGAATCGTGAAAAAATTATAAGAAATTCATTATAGACCTATTGTGTAAGAGTGCAGAGAGAGAGAGAGAGAGAGAGAAAGAACCAGATAGCAAGTTTACAAGTTCCCCTCCTGGGGAAGTTATGTAATCGAGTCACCCGTTTTTCCAACGTTACGACTGGACTATATCAATATTTCAAAAGTTATTAATATTATTATTTAATCATTTTTTTTCACCTATTAAAAAAATACTGTAAAATTTTCTGTATTTTAAGGATCATATTAATATAAATATTAGGGTGGGCCAAAAAAAACTTTTAATTTTTTTTTCTTAGATACCATGAAAATATGGTCAGAAATGACGAAAAAAGAAATCTGGTGAAGCTTGAGCTCTGAATATTAATATTAAGAGGTGGCGATTTGTGATTTTTGATTTCCCATTTAAATAACACAGGAATTTTATAAAATTTTTTTTCGATTTTTAATGCGTTTGTACGAATAATTGTCTAGTGAAAACAAAAACTTATTCTTGTAGAGAATTTAACGATCTACAAAAAATGTCAGATATGATTTTTTGCTAAGTCGACTCATTCAAAAGTTATGGCAGATTGAAAATTAAAAAAATACTTTTTCATTAAACTTCCATCAGACTTTTGATCTCAAAGAGCACAAAACCATTGAACACTTTAGATGCCATGAAAATATTGTCAGAAATGACGAAAAAAAAATTGTGGTGAAGCTTGAGCTCTTAATATTAAAATTAAGAGGTGACGATTTGTGATTTTTGATTTGCCATTTAAATAACGCAGGAATTTTTTTATATTTTTTTTCGATTTTTGATGTGTTTGAACGAATAATTGTTTAGTGAAAACGAAAACTTATTCTTGTAGAGGATTTAATGATCTACGAAAAATTTCGGATATGATTTTTTGCTAAGTCGACTCTTTCAAAAGTTATTCGAGGTTAAAGTCCAACTCTTAATCGTAAAAGATGATTTTTACAATTTTTTATATTCTATCACAAAATAATGGCTCAAAAACATGAAATATCTTATTTTTCGTAAAACTTATCGAATGTTTTTGGTAAAACAATAACATTTTTACAAAATATCGTAAGAAAAACCAATTTTATGAAACTTAATGACTTGAATAAAAAAATTTTGGAAAACGGTTGACCTAAAGGCCATCCCTGCAACTTCCCGCTAATTTCAGTCATTGAAAGTTTGCAATTTAGCCGCTGGTTGCGACGTTTTTGAGCTCTTCAAGCTCAAAAATTCAATTCTTGTGTTATTTTGAGCTCTCTGAGCTCAAAAATAATTCTGTTCAATGCTTTTGAGCTCTTTGAGATCAAAAGTCTGATGGAAGTTTAATGAAAAAGTATTTTTTTAATTTTTAATCTGCCATAACTTTTGAATGAGTTGACTTAGCAAAAAATCATATTAGACATTTTTTGTAGATCGTTAAATTCTCTACAAGAATAAGTTTTTGTTTTCACTAGACAATCATTCGTTCAAACGCAGTAAAAATCGAGAAAAAGAATTTAAAAAATGCCTGTGTTATTTAAATGGGAAATAAAAAATCACAAATCGCCACCTCTTAATATTAATATTCAGAGCTCAAGCTTCACCAGATTTCTTTTTTCGTCATTTCTGACAATATTTTCATGGTATCTGAGGAAAAAAAATTAAAATTTTTTTTTGGCCCACCCTAATAAATATCCTAGATCTAAAATTCGAAATGACACGAACACCTACAAGAATAGGGAATCCATAAAAAAATTCCTGCTTAAATAATTGACTTATAGAAGTCCTGACACGTAATGCTCTAATCCTAACAAATTGTCAGGAAATTACACGAATGAATTTTCGTCTTGAATCTGGCTAAGAAAATAGTAATTCTGCTGGTTCTCAGAGACTTTTCCGGTGGCAGACAGATCGTTAAAAAGTGTTTAAAGTCTCGGCGTAGGAATAGGCGACTTGTGCGATAAAAGGCAATTTTGTAGCGAGAGGAATCTGCCTCCCGTTAAAAAGGAGAACGAGAAACGCACAAAATTCGAGTTTACGATCGACGAGATAGGAAGGACTTTCTTCGATTTTCTTGATGCTGTCGTAAAGTCGAATATCTGTTGCGGGTCCATCGTTATTACCTCGTAGGCAGCCAGGGTCATAAACAAAATCTCTGTATCTTGACTCAGCCTTAAAAGTTTAAATGAAGAGGGAGTATGAGACCCCTGTAGTCCCCATAACGGATGCAGAATATTACTTTAACGACGCCTGACGATGTAGAGTAGACGATGCGCTTTATCTCGTGCCTAAAGCGAGTCGTCTCGCATGTATTAGCGTAAGCATATCAGCGCTGAAATTACGTGTGATAGCACTCGTGAATCAAATCGATGCCCATCGACCCTAATTGCGAGCATAATTCGGATGCTCTCTGCAAATCCGTTTTGAATAAAGGTTCCGGAAAAAGCATTAAATGTAGTTTGGGGTGGTCCAAAAATGCAAATTTGTTCGAATTCACAAAAAAATGAATTTTTTGTTTTTGTACATTTTTTTCAGAATCGTCAATATCAGGTGAAACGAGCTGAAACTCAACATTTCTCTTCACAATTAACTATCAAATTAAAATTAATTATTACTTTTTAAATATCACGCCCATAAGTCTGTTTTATAGGATCTCAAAGAAACGCCATAAGGGGGTCGCCTGGTGTAGAGGGTTCAAAAAATAGATTTTTTTTGTTCTAATGTGTTGGGTCTACAGAATAGCCTCCTAGGGTTTTTATGGCGTTCCCGAGCTTCTTTAATGCCTTAGAGTCTTTAGACTTTAGAGCGATGCATGGCTGGCGCGTATTTGAGCACGGCGGCGCGGCGCCAGCCCCGTCGGCCGCCCTATTCACGGCACCAAGCAGTCGAAAAATGTATTTTCCATGCGTAGCTTTGATTACGCTAGCTCGTTAGGAGATAAGATAAGTTTCTTTTGTACTATTGTACTTATCCGACATCTACTGAATCATAGCTCCATCTGTAGCTTGTGGAGCTTCAGCGTTTCTCTCAAAACGAAGTTTTTCAAATTGGCGGACACGATAACTCGAGACCAATCAAAGAAATTAACTTGTTCTTGCATGTTTTTACCAGTTAATAAGTGTCATTCCACGGTGAACCACTTCAAACAGAAACCTTTTTTTTCAATGATTTTGTTTAAACGAAAAAGAGAAAATTTTAGGGGCAAAAATTACACTCTCCGCTTTTTGTCTACAGTTTTTGAAACAATAACTAATTTTTCCTTTTGCTTCCGATAACTAGATAACAGTTGCAGATAAATTGATGAAATTTGGAGAGCTTATTTTCCTCACTAATATCTTGAAACTGACCGGAGGATTTCTAAAAATATTCATTGTATTTTTTTATAGCACTCAATAATATTTTAAAAATCGGTTTTTTATAGTAAAACATTTTTCATTCGCATAATTCAAAGTTGATGCAAGAATATAAAAGATTCCTTGGTTCGGGACGACTCGATTGACCTATAATATTGATACATTTTATTGAAGAGTAGGGAAGTTATGGTAGTTTATATATTTTGAAAATCGGTTTTTTATAGTAAAACTTTTTTCACTAGCATAATTCAGAGTTGATGCAAGAATATAAATGATTCCTTGGTTCGAAACGAATTGATTGACCTATAATAATAATGCATTTTACCAAAGAGTAGGGAAGTTATGGTAATTAATATATTTTGAAAATCGGTTTTTTATAGTAAAACTTTTTTCATTATCATAATTCAGAGTTGATGCAACGATATAAAAGATTCCTTGGTTCAAAACGAATCGATTAACCTATAATAATAATGCATTTTATCAAAGAGTAGGGAAGTTATGGTAATTAATATATTTTGAAAATCGGTTTTTTATAGTAAAACTTTTTTCCTTAGCATAATGCAGAGTTGATGCAACAATATAAAAGATTCCTTGTTTCGAAACGAATCCATTGATCTATAATAATAATAATACACTTTATTGAAGATTAGGGAAGTTCTGCTCATTTATAATATCTGAATCATCAGTTTCAAACAGAAAAACTTTTTTCATCGACATAATTTAAAGTTGATGCATGAATAGAAAAGACTTTTTGATCATAAATTTTCAAATAGAGTAATATTATGACAATTTTTGTGAAGAAATATAAAGCTGGGAAAGGGATAGGGTGCGACAGAACATTTCCTTTCCCTTTTCCAGCTCAAAAAATTATTATTTCGAACGCAAGATTTGAGTTGTCGGATTTGTCTTTGTATTTAAAACATTTTTTGTATTATTTTGTAATTTTTCATTTTTGGTAAATTTCTATTTTTAAATTGAGCAAAATGAAGACTTTGGTTTGTCTATTATTGAAAAAAATAACTAATGTTTCCTCTATGAGGAAGCAAATACATTTGCTGACGGGAAGCAAAGTGCTCGTGAAATGAGCACCCTATAATTATAAATACAAACAAAGTGGAAACACTCGAGATCGAATTCACAGCTAGTTTGTGGTTTACCTAGTAGCTAGTAGTCTGATCTTTCTAAATTTATTCAGTTTTTTTATTCCAGACCATTTTTTCGAGAGTAATCATGCTCGCCGTGTTGATTCTCGAAGCGGAGATGGTTGGACATCCGCCCTTATACCGCCAATGTATGCGAGAAACTAAACAAAATTTTGTTGTAAGCAATATAAGACAAATAAATTCTAAAAGTTTTTAAAAGATCCATTGTTGCCTTGTCTTCAAAATCATCTGACAAAATCATTCTCATTTTCAGCCCTCTCTACCAGACGACCCCCATAAGTGAAAAATTGGGGTTTGCACATTTTTTGGCGCTAGTTATGACTTTTTGCGCGTTTTTTTCAATACAAATTGTATTCAATAGATAAAGTACTACTTTATACTGATAACTAGATATTGAAATAAATTATTAATTTACTTATTTTCCGCTAATCAATTAGAACGAGGCAATAATTTATTAAATATAATATAACTAATTATTTAAACCATTTTTTATTATATAAAACAATATTCTCTCGGAATAATGCTAGAAAGGTGCAGTTTTCTTGTAAATTTGTCTACTTTTTGTTCACTTCGCAATTAGAGTAAGGTAATAATCAATTTAAGTTAACAAAAATTACTGTTTATACAATTTATTATTATTTTCAATAATATCCTTTTTAAATAACGTTAGAAAGTTGCGGTTTTTTCTGAAATTTTCAACATTTTGTCCACTTTTAACTTAGAGTGAAGTGATAATAATTACAATTTAGCAGATTTAATTGTTTATAACTGTCATCTCCTATATTAGTTCATTAATATGTTCTTTAAATAATTGCTAGAAAGTTGCAGTTTTTTTTTGAAATTTTTAACATAGCTTTGGCTTTTTAGTGATGAAAAAATAATAAATTAAAATTAAAAAGAACCATTTTTTCAACAATCTCTTTTCTTGTGTACATACTTTTCTGAAATAAAGCAGATATTTGAAATATGTTTCAGATTTTCTATATGGGGCATATCAAATGTAAAATTTCCTTGAAGTAGTTGCTGAAAGCCTTCTTGTTTAAGTTAATATTATTATTCATTTCTTGTTTCTAACTAAAAATTCAAAGAAAAGCTGAAAATTTTAGAAAACCCCGGAACTTTCTAGCAATACAATAATTATCGCAAAAAACTCGCAAAACCCGATTTTTCACTTATGGGATTTTTTTGAGACCCTATAAAACAGACTTATAGGAGTAATATTTAAAAGGTTAATTTATTTAAGGTTTATTATTTAAAAAGATTATTCATTTGTATTCTGCAGCCAATTTTAAAGAAAATTATTGCGTTTCAATTTGATTCGCCTAATATTTACGATTGTTAATAAAATTTACATAAACGTATTTTTGATCTTATGGGAAATACGTGTTAAACTTTATAAAGCTTGTGCAACATCTAAATATCATTTACCTTAACGCATTATTTCTTTGTGGAATCGAACACATTTACGGCGATATGAATAACAAATGTTAAGAAATTGGACTGAAAATTAGACATAAATTGAATTTCAGTGACTTTTTAACAAATATGCTAGGAATCTTTTTCACTTCATAAAGTTTAAATTTGACGCCGAACACTTTGTATTGTGTCCGGAAAATGCCCCAAAAATTCAAAATAGCAGTTTTATTTCAAATTCATGTCAGAGACTTTTTTCTTTAATTTTTGCTGCAAAGTTTTTTTCATTTTATGAGTGAAAAGTTTGCAAGTATTTTTTGACAAATTTCAAATTATTTAGATAATTAATATTTGTTAAGAAATTTTTATTTCCTTCGTGAATCATAAAAAGTAAGTATTTTTTGGAATTTGTCACACACGAAGTGAATTTTGAGAATAATATTTTCTTATTAAGTTACTTTTCAATTGTTTAAATAATTTATTTGCTTCAATTTTTCTTTTCCTACTAAATCATGAAATGTAGTATTTTCTGGAACTAATTACACAATTATCGAATGTTAGGAGAAATATATGTTTTGCTGAAGATATTTTTTAATCATTCAAACAATTGACATTTGTTTAAACTTTTTTTTCATATCAAATCATCCAAATTTAGGACTTTCTTGAACTACTTACATACTTAATGGAGGTCAGGAATAATATTTTTTACTTAAGACATTATTATATTAAATTATTCTTGTGGGATTATTGAGGTGGTTAATTTTTGTGTTCCTAAGATAATGAAAAAAATGGTTATAGCAAATAATAATTGTAAAGAGATTCAAGTAGACTTTTCTTGACTTTTCTCGACGTTTCCAATCAAAAGTCAGAAGTGAATGCTTATTAACTGTTAAAACATTTAATAATGTCAGAAACAAAAAATATTACCCCCATCATCCATAAGTGTGTAATTAATTCAATTAAATACTAAATTTTCATGATTTGGCGGAAAATATATACACAAATTGAAATTGTTCAAATAATTGCAAAACGTCTTCAACAAAAAATATTCCTTTCTGAATTCATTACGTGTTTCATTTATTCCAGAAAATACGAACTTTTCATTATTTAGAATGAAAACAAAAATTGCAATAAATATAAATTGTTTCAACAATTTGAAAAATGTCTTGAACTAAAAAATACTGACTTACCACGATTTACAGGGAAAATTGAAAATTGAAAAATAATAATTGTTTAACCAATTTAAAATTAGTTAAAAAATACTTGGGTCCGGATTATGCCAATCCCCGGCTAGTCACATTTGAAAAATTTCCACAAAAAATTCCTTTTACTAGAATTAATTTTGCTTTAAAAAAAAAATTCGGGTGAAAAAACTTAACATGTAAAATGTCTCAAATCCTTGAATTCGTGTAGATATGCTACGCTACTGTGCAGATGTTATTCTTCCTTCATCAGGAAATCTGGAAAATCGCTGTAAATGTGCTAATTAATCCAGACCCAATTATCTCGAGATTTAATTACAATTTTAATAATGATTAAAATAATAAATTCGTCTTCTCATGACGAATCCAACGATACAAAAAAATAATTTTTCATACAAATGCAGTTATATATTATGTAGTTCATTTAACAGGACGACAGCGACGACAGTATTGATGTCGTTACATCCTATTGAATACGATTCTCCCATAAGAACCTGCATTTGCTCTTTACAAAATATTGGTTTGTCTCATGAATTGAATTTTGGTTTTTAAATAAACAACTGAACTGTTTTCATAATACATCAATTCCGCACATCTTGAGAATATCAATTTTCACATTCGTTGTCAAAAAGATTTTGTTCGTTCCATAATGCCTTTACAGGGAATCGGCTTTCATCATTTAAACAAAAAAGTCTGAAGATAGTAAACTTTTTTCCTTGTAAGAATATCAATAAATGAACCCCATGTAAAGAAAAGAGTACGGCTGTAAAATTTCTGAAATTATAAGGGATAGCCTCAGTAATATTGGACATTTGCCGAACATGGTTTAGTTTAGAAGTTCAAAATGTTTTACTTTGAAACACAACAAAATTACCCACGAAACGTTATGATTACAAACTTGGATCAATCTTTTCGTTCTTTTCCCAAAAACAATCTTCACTACATCCATATAATTATTATTAACATTTCGTCATATGATCACATGCATGAGGTTAGTGAACATTAAAAATAAAAATAAAAATAATCGATCATTTAAAACTCGCTCTTGAAAACAGTTGATTGAGTTATTATTTAAAAAATCAAAATCAAATTGCATCATCTGATCGCAAATTGCATCCATTTAACAAAGCAAAACAAATAAAAGAAATTTCCGTTACTTCCAACATTTGCACGTTATTACTGTTCAAATTACGAATTTCACATCCTTATAAAAGAGTACAATAATAAATATTTCAGATCATTGTATTATTTATTAATGGCGTTTAGTTGGCGTTGAGAAATTTCCTTAATGTGTATAAAATATTTTTGCGTCGTAAAAATAATTCGTTCCACGTTTGTGCCTAAGCCAAAAATTCCTAAATTCCTGAAAGTCCAGTGACATCGGAAAATTTAAGTCGAATTCTTAAGGTTTTACGAATCTAAAGCTAAGCTACGGCTCCAGTCTGTCTGACTCTGAACTTCGACTTGTGGATGTTGGCATGATTCATGCGAACGGTAAGCTTTCTCGCCTCCGCTAGCAAAAATGCGTAATATTTATGCTGAAGTTTTGCGACCACGATGCAAGAGAAAATACGATCTTCGTATTTTCCGTTAGTACCCTGAAAACGACAGTTCACACCGAGTATACAAATGTACCCCTGCCCATAAAACATTTCACGCGGTACTTCGACGCTAACTTTTATATTTTTACACCAAACTGCTTTGCGTCAAAGCTTCAAACTAAATGCAGACACTAATTTTATTGATGCACTTATTTCAGCAAAGCTGAAATCGTTTATTTTCACTGTGAAAAGATTTGTAATTTAAAGAGGACTTCTGGAAAAATGCCTTCAATACACTTTACTATCAGCACTTTTGAATGTGAAGAAGGGTTCATCCATCGTCCAAACTGAGAGCATGACATTTTATTGCAGTTTCAAACGCTTACAAGAAATAAATGAAAAAGAATTACATAATATATTATAGCTAGAATTAGGTGGATTTTACAAAGAAACTACAACATTATTTTCTTAAATGTTAAGATAGTACTTATTAGTTAAAAGTAATTTTATTATCTCGAGGTGATACCTCACTCAGTAGTTTGAGCATAATATGGGAGCAAAATAACCATAATTAAACTTCCGGTAGGTGATGTCGAATCTCGTGACAATAATTAATTTTTAACTTGCAAACAAGCGATGGCTAATTTCAACTCAATCAAGTAATATTACATTCGCTTTGTAGGGGAATTTAATTTTGCATCGAAACTGGATAATTATTAGTTTAATCTGATTAAGTAACATTATCATTTTGATTCTAGTTAAGCATCGAACACTGAATAATATATCGAGCTCTTGATGAATTCTAAATTTCACTAAGGTCAACAATATAATAATTCAACGTTGACTCTTATCCGTAATATCCACTAGTTTATAATGTATAGTGTAGATGTAGATAATCAGATAAGTAACTTCCACTTTTTAAAATATTTAATTATAAATTAATTGTTTGATCTCAATTAACAAGCAGATTTTGTGTCTTCAAATTTAAAAAACTTTATAGATTCTTAAAATGGTTGAGTTTGAATTTTAGGTTTGCAATTAAAGTTTTTCTAAATAAATGACATTCTCTTGAATCGTATATAAAACGAATTCTACTAGATGTTTTATTATATTATCAAGAAGGCTTGAAAACGATTGTGATATTCTTCTTTCAACTCGCATAAAAAATAATTTCTATGGAAAAAGGTGAAAGACGAGCTGGAGAAAAGATATGACATAATATTACGAAGATTGAAAAAGAATGGTATTTTATCAATGGTAACTTCCAAGAAGAAGAAGAAGATAATGGGAAATAATTCTATGAACTCGGCAGTTCACTGTCTTCTAAGCAGTAAATTTACGAATTGATCATATAATTCTATTTTTTTATAACAATAATTTGTTATATTTAGGTGACAGATCTGTTCTGTAGTAAGAAAATAACAACATTACAACGCATTCCAAATGAGTATTTTAAATGTGTCGTAACGTTGTTAAAATTGAGTTTTATAATAATATTAGAAAGTTGAAGTGATAAAGATGTTTTATATATATCTGTTACATAACACTGTTTTGTATCTTTAACGATATGTCTCGAAAATCTCGCAATCATTGTGTTGTGAGCCTTATTGGCTTTTCATTACTTGTAGTTGTTTTATAGCTTACATTTGAAATTTTGAATTTTAAATCTACGAATAATCCCTTTTAATGAGGAAAATCATAGAAAGCATTATGCTAATTGAGAAAAATGTCTGTTGTTATATTCTTGAGCAATTAAATTTAAACTTTCAAATTATAAAATAAATTATTGAAAATATGTATTATACATTTTGTATGCTAGTGCTTTTCCCTGGGACCTGTTTTTTAACAACTATGTTATGTTAGCGTTTTTAAGCCAAAAATGGGTATTTTCAATCAAGAATTATTATCAGATTTGAAAAATTTAATAATTTTCTGCGATTTATTACTTTTTTTTTGTTTTGTTCGCAACTTATTAAATGGAAATTAACATTTTTAAACACAAATCATTAGATTTTAAAGATTTATAATTCTTTAACAATTTTAGGTTACGTTAGCGTTTTACACCAAAAGTTGATATTTTAAAATAAAAATCACTATAGTTCAAATGAGACTTTTAAGTTGTTAACAGTTTTAGGTTATTCTTATGTTTCTGACAGTAAATTGCTATCAAAAGAAATTGAAAAAATACAAAAAAATAGATTTTAAAGAAGATTCACAACATTTTAACAGTTGTCGGTTACGTTGATTGTTTACATCGGAATTTGGTGGTTTTAGTAAAAATCATTAGATTTCAAAAAAGATTTGAAATTTTTGAGCAATTTAACGTTAGGTTCACGTTTTTTATTGTTATTCCATTATTATAAACAAAAATAATGAAATTTCCAATAAAATTTACAGTTTGGAATTTATCATCCAGAATCATTAAATGTACTATTTGTGTCAAATTGTGGGCATTGTTGGCATTTTATACCAAAAAACGTTTTTTAAACAAAAAAATTGGGTTTAAACAAATATTTTAAATCTTTAACAATTTTTTATTATATTTACGTTGGTGTTTTTTATCTAAAATTGCTACTGTTATTCAAATATCATTAGATTTCAGAGAATATTTACAATATTTGAACAATAATAGGTTATGTTCAATTATCAAAAAAATTCTCCTTGCTTTTCTTTCTTATTATTTTAACTAATTGAACAATAATTTCGAAATCGAAATTTATCATCGAACGTCTGTTATAGCATTCTACAAAATTTTCTTGGATGAAATTCTCACTAAATGGTTAGTAACCTATTCTTGCAAGAGTTACAGAACTTTCCTGTAACTGTGAGAAAAATGAGAAAATATACGATGTATGCAACGTTGTCAAAAATATTAATTTCTAAACCAACCATAACAAATTTGAGTAAACCATTGTTTTTAAAGCAATATGAAAAATCATTACCGATATCATTACTTAAAACCATTATTTTCGTCAACAGACACGAGAGTTAGGTCTATCAAAAATAAGTGTTCAGTTTACTTTTAATTTTTATTTTTAAATTGTTCCAATTGATTATATCATTATAATATGGACTCATCTACTCGTAAAATAATATAGATGCATCAAATAATTCGATTTAAAACAAGCAATTTAATGAATCTACCAAACTTAGTAGAACATTATTTCTTTTTAAACAGTTTTTTTATTTTCTAGATATCCAAAACTTCCATATTACCTCAGAGTCAAACATTCTCAAATTTTTGGCATAGACCCTAGACTTTTGAGTATCCTGAGGAAGATTTTTCAACGTTCGACAGGCAAAGGATGCTAATATGCAGGGATGCAGATCTCGGAAGGGAATTTCGGTCGGAATTAGGTGATCAAAAAATTCTTTGGCGGTTGTAAAACTGAACGACCGAGATAGCAAATACCAAGATGGTCATGAGCGAAGCCCTTCAAAGAGCAGCCGAATGAAAAAGAAGAATAGAAGCTGAATAAAATATTTAGGTTCTCAGCCCTTCCTTCTAGTGTCCTATATAGATATACAAAATATATGAAAGTGCGATGCCCATCTTCAAGTTCAATTGGTTTTCTATATACGAATTTGCAGCGCGTGAATTCTAGATTTCAACCCACTGAGGCACTCGACTCTGCATTCACATACATAGGCACTCACAGAAGACTGTGTGCGAAAGATAAAAGCCATTTTCCGCTTGATTTCCACAGTCGTACTATCCGAGTCTTCTGGACGTAAAATCGAGGCCAGTTGAATTCGCGCAATGAGTCGATGATGATCCAGCGACGAGGAATGACCTTGTTCCAAGGAGGTTCAATCAAGGTTTTTTACGACCCTAAAATTATAACTTTGCATATAAATTTGAAATTTGTGGAATTTATTTTAAAAAATTAATATTTTTATCGAAAAACGATTGGTATCGTTCAATTCCTCTCTCAAGGGGAACCTCAACCCTTCGGAATTTTGCTATGCTAAAGTGATAAGATGCGGTTTCCAACCATTCTCGAATGTACCGAGAAGAGATTTTTTTCATCCGCAATTTCGGAACAAATAACTCGATTTATCCGATAAGAATTCCAGGTGGAAGATGAAGGGGCTATTTCTAAATATTCTAAAATATCTAAATATTGTGTAATTATTATAAATGAAACTATCAGTCCGAAAACATTCATAAGCATATTAGCAGATTCGAGAATGAAATACGTCCAGGTGTTATTTCAACCATTGCAAAAAATAAATTACACAGTCACACAAAAAAATATTTTTTCGGGTCTGGAGGTGAAACCAGGTTTACTGTATGTTTTTGGGGTCGCTGAATCCGAATGCGTGGTCCAAGAAACCTTAGCACGTCAGGGTTCTGACATAACCTCAAGAACAAATAGTAAACATGGTCTGACCTCCAGATACAAACAAAAATTTTAATGCGATTTTTTAAGGTTATGTCAGAACCTTGACGTGCTGGGGGGTTTTTGACTTCGGATTCGGAATCAGCGATCCCAATAACATATACTAAACATGGTCTGACCTCCAGACCCGAAAACAGATTTTTCATGAGGTTTTTTGAGGATGTGTCAGAACCCTGACGTGCTGGGATTTTTGGACCTCGGATTCGGATTCAGCGACCTCAAAAACATATAGTGATCATGGTCTGACCTCCAGACCCAAAAAATGATTTTTTATGAGGTTTTTTGAGGTTATTTCAGAACCCTGATGTGCTGGGGGTTGTGGACCTCGGATTCGGAATCAGCGATCCCAATAACATATACTAAACATGGTCTGACCTCCAGACCCGAAAAAAAATTTTTTTGTGTGGCTGTGTTATTTGAACAAATATAATTTCAAAGTATAACATAAAGACTTAACTATTGTTTACAATGTAGCTACAAATAATTCATGTGAATAGCTTTCTACTGAAGATGAGTAGAAATGCTTTCTAAAACAATTGTTAAAAGACTTTGTACAGTTTCATTAGTATCTTCTCACTAATAAAGATTCATTGAGTTTCATTAAGTATATTCCAATAATATTATGAGAACCGTAAGGAAGGGAATTGTACGAGGCGGTGTAATGGGGGGGGGGGGGGGGTAGATTTTCAGATTAATCTAGCATTCCCGTGTTGTTTCTTTAAATAAAACGTTCGTGCCATGTAAAGCTCTACACTCGAGCCCATTAGTATCCAAGGTCTTTCGTTGCAGGCGTCATTTTCTCTACTGATACTCTTTATCATGCATCCCTTATAAACTATTTTTTGCCTATGGCTTTTCGTATATTATCGAATAAGGGTCTCATTCACATAATCCAACACTCTTTCCTTGGTCTGTCTCTGGGTACGCTACCATTTACTTTACCTCCATATACATATTTCGTCAGTCGTTCATCTTCCATTTTCTCAACATGCCCAAACTATCTTAACGAATTTCTTTCATACGTGTCGAACAGTGACTCCGCGACCACATTCTTTGAGGATTCTCTCACTACTGACTTTGTCAATTAGAGTTTCACCGCATAAATGATTGATATTCGTTTTTCTCAATATGTTCTTTGAACACGTAACAGGTTGACTTATTACCAAATTTTTTGATTTGAATTAATTTGAATTTGGATTTGAATTAAATATATCCTTTAAATTATGAGTAAAATGTGATTTTGATGTGTGTATTTTTTAAAGCGAGAATCACATTGCCAGGGAACATATCTTATTACGCAAAACCGTTTTTAATTATGTCATTATTCGACATTCAATTATTTCATGAGCGTTGAATTTCAACCAGCGTGCCCCATATTTTGGGGCATGGCTTACGTCATATTACTGCCGTGTTATTCAAACAATATGAAAATTGTAGCATAAAAAGTATACGATATAATAATTCTGGTGAGTGTAATGTAACAAAGGAAAATAACTCCAGGCATTTTCAACATGGAATAAATGTTTGTTATCGATCAAGGTAAAGTATAGTGGCAAACCCGAATCACTCTTACTCCCTGAAATACATAAGTATGTGATTTTGCAAGATTTAATTTATTTTAATATATTTAGAACGTTCAAAGAACCAACTTATGTACTTTGAAGTTTAAAAAAATACTTTTGAGTCTTTCAAATTATGCTGTAAGTTTTGACATCTATGCTTAAACCAAAACTGTTTTTTCATAATTACTCTTCCGACAAGCCAACAGCAAGAAAAAGCCATTCCATGATAAAAAAAAATTCTAAAAATTAATTTGTTGCGCCATCATAGCCGACTCTCTCCTAATAAATTACTTTAATTTCATGCACCCTAGTTACTACACAGTAAAAAAAAAAGTATTATTTTAGGGCTAATTTCACGTATCAAATAAGACTAAAAAAAACAGTCTCGACTGGTACTAAAATGAGACCGCTGCTGGGAACCCAGATTCACTTGTTTTACATTGAAAATCAACGTGTGAAGTTCTCCTATTCAAAAACAGGACACCTAAAAAATGATACCATAAAAAAAGAGATCTCTAGTTTTTACAGTGTATGGTATACGACTTATCACATGAAAAGAAAACCAGAACTTTCAATGCATATGGAGTATTCTAGAATTTCTAAGAGACCTATTCATATATTTTTAATGGTAAAAGATTCATTAACGAAATTTGACAGATTTTTTTCAAGAAACCCTGGAGCATTATTATATTTTCATTTAAAATACTTCCAGTATAGTTTTGGATTGTATTTGTGCTGGATGCTAAACATTAAAAACGTTAAAAATTTCAGTAACATTGCATTTCTTTGAATAATGATTTTTCGCAATGTTTGAAAAAACACCTTGAGATAACGCTGAGAGAAATACAACGATAGTCTTGGTTTTTCCGATAGGACTATTAATTTTATCTTAATAATTTCCACAAATTTCAAATCTATATGCATAGCCTCTTCAGGGTCGTGGTTTTTTGAGGGAGACGTTTATTTACAAAAAGGATCTCAGGTTATCATCCCTGTCTCCGTAAAAAAATTGCTGAGGTTCGACATCTGTATAGGTTTATATATGGCATATATGCGGATCAATCCAATTTAGGATAAAGAAGCGAGAAAAATTATCGGTAAGAAAATATTTTGGCTCCGCTGCCGTTCGAGACAGTTTATCGTCATCGAGATCAACATATGCCAGGAATGTTATTATATTTTGGGAGAACCTAGCATGAATTGTAATTTTTGTTAAATTACTGCACTTTTTTTTAATTTAACCATAATTTCAAAATTAAGTCTTCTAAATCAGTTTTCGACCATCAATTTTCAAAATCCCACTTCTACGAATCGTAAAGAAAATCCCTGTTTATTAAAGCAAGAATTTTTATTTTTCAAATTTTCACTGGAATTTCTACGCTATGAAGAAAGGAAACTATGATAAAAATCGTTATTTATTATTTTCCGATTGCCACGCAAAAACCTCCTGTTGGTTTCTAGAGAATTGGCGTTACATATACACATAATATGTGTAATATAGTATCGAGCGACCTTCACGAATAAAAAAAGTGCCAGAAATAAAAACGAACAAGGCAGCGGTTCTATCCACTAAATTTAAGCGGAACTCACCTTTTTTTGCAACTCAAGTTTCCAGGTCAGGAGAGTCAGGAAGGGAGAAAGGAGGGAAACAAAGGGAAAAGAGATGAAATAGTATGTTTCGTGAAAACTGGCTAATTTCAATCTTTTCAGATTTTTAGCGTGCAGACAAAGTAACTAAAAACAGAATTCTATCTAGTCTAACCCTTTATAGCAAAGAACTAATTTCTGCCGAAATTTATCGTCCTTTGCTCCTCCCAGCCTGCAATATGATTCGAGCCTTAGGGCTTAATCGAGAGATAAATTTTATTTGTGGGGAATGCAATTTTAAATTGGGACCGAGCCAAGTGTGAAAGTGATTTTTTTTTGAATTGTGAATAATATAGGGGTAAATTCTATCTATGGTATGGTGAGATCAGGGTATTCTGTTTGGAAAGTAGTACTTCAAGTTTTCTCCTTAATTTGAATTCAAAATCATCCCGATAAACTGTTTGAAATTTTTTAAAATTTGAATTGTCAAATTTTGAATTATCGGATAATTTTAATATACCGCCCTGTAATTTTTTTAAATGTTCATCAATGTAAAAAAATAATATTCTTATTTCAAATAAGCATATGCGATTGCTTTTATTAACGAAGTTCCCAGAAGTAAAAATAAATCGTTATCATTTTGTGCGAATTCATGTAAATAAAATTTTATCAGACCGGTTGAGAGAATTTTTCAGAGTGTACTGAAAACAAATGTTACGCAAAACGAGATAGGGAGATGGCAGGTCTATGTGGGTGGTCCACGTGGGTTGAATCAGCTATAAAGTCAATTCAGTGACGCTGCAAAAGAGAAGGTATTAGAATTAGCATGACCAGTTCATCCAAATTATTACTGGTCGATGGATTTTAACAGGAAGGAAAGCGCGATTCAAAAAAAGAAACGTGTAACTCCAACGCAATTTTTCAAGTGGTTTTTCTCAATCATTTTTTTACTTAATTTATCAATTATTTAGTTAATCTTAAGGTTATCGAACCTCATTTTCGACAAATGAAAAAATTATCTAATCATCTAATGGACTCTCCTCTTGAACGTAATTAAATTTTTGAAATTGCGTTAGATCGCCGAGAAATATTGATATAAAAACTAAGTTGGGGATTTTCAGCAGGCAATTGATGAGTTTAAACGATTGGCCATTTATAGTAGTTGGTCAGGGTTTGAAGAAGGGCAATGACCTAGGAAGGTAGAGGGTATTTAGAGAGGTTGGTCAGGCACTTAGGTAGTGAGCGGGCATTAAGTGAGATTGGTCGGGCATTTGAGAATGTTGGACGGGCATGTAGGAGGTAGCCAGTGTTAGAGAGATCGGACGGTCCGTTACAGAGGTCGGCAGGCATTTAGAGAGGGTCTCGATTACTGAAACAGCGGCAGTGGTGGTGGCGAGATCTTTTTATAATATAAAGAGAGAAAAAGAGAGAATAAGAATCTCCTGAAGGGGAATTTTTGATTAGGCTTTATCTAAAGAATTCCGGCTGTCTGTGGCTTCAACTCTGACATTGGAATGCTCCAACTCGCCTCTGCCATACCCGTATGTGTGAGAGCCATTCAGGAATTTCGATTGGGCTACCATTCAAAGTATATGTGAGGGTTGTCGGGGAGGAAAACCTTCACATTCGAAGAGGTTAATCCATTTTAAAAACTTGCAAGAGAAAGCGGATGGACCTCAAGTTAACGGTTCGGAATGACGTGTTGAAAGGATTAATCTTTATACGGAGAAAAATGGATGTTTAAATGTAGATGTTCAGAGGGTAAGATTCATCCCGAACATCTACTATCTTTTTGAGATGTCGGGCGTGAAAATATTTTTATGTTAATGTGAAACACATTCAGATGTTAAAATCGTCTGAGCGCATGCGTATCGCGCATTGAAATTTCACATTATATTTCACGGCTATATTTTCGATATTACAATTATGGAATATTACAATTTGGGAAAATTTCCAAAGGATCATAATTAGCCATCCTTAATTAAAATCGGATAATGACTTTTGTCTGTCTACACGATGGAACAAGGTCCTTAAGTTTGAAGTTATGTTGACTCGAACACATTTGACAAAATTTTTCTAAATTTAAAATAAAACTTGAGTTTAAGTAACCTCAGATAGATGGAATTTCAAATGATGATTGCAGGTAATTCGTTCTCAGCTATTATTTACCCTGTTTTTTTTTATTTGGAAGATTTTGAATTGAAAATAATAAACATAACCACTGGGGAAAGGGCTTCAATGTGAGGATGAGAAGAAGAGGGCTTCGAAAGAAAATCGAAAGATAAGATAATAAATAAGGAGGGGGAGATTTCAAGAGACTGGATGGAAGATAGAGCCTTGGTGGAGGCGAATGGTATTGTAACAGGGGATGAAGAGGGAGAATACACTTATCAGTAAGGTAGGGGTATCGATGATAGACTATGTAGTCATGAATATGCAAGTGTGAGGGGTAACGGAGAGATTCGCAGTGGAAGGGAGAGTAGAATCAGACAATCAGCCATTAGGGTTGTGGATAAGGGGGGAGAGCGGCGGAAGGAAATGAGGGAAGAAGTTTCGACGGGAGAGAGTGTGAGCTGGACGAGGGAGGCGATAGAGAAGTATCAGGAGCAGTTAGGGAAGGTACACTTTGAATGGGAGTCGGTGGAAGAGATATGGGAGGATAAAAAAGAGTAAGTGAAAGGGTGTGTGCAAAAGAAGGTATTCAGAAAGAAGAAAAAAGGAATGGTGAAGCCATGGCAAGATATGGAATGTAAATAGATGAAAAGGAAGGTGAAGAGGAAGTAAAAGAAGTGGAAAGAGGGAACTGCGAAAAGGTAGGAGTACGTAGAAATGAGAAAAGGGTTTAGATTGATGTGTGAGAAGAAAGAACAAGAAATGGAGAAAGATCTGGAAGAGAAGTTGGGAAGTCTTAAGACAAAGGGGACGTGTCGAAGATAATAAATAGGTTTGGGAAGCGTAGAATGAGGATAAGCGAGAAGATAGGGAGTGAGGAGTGGAGGGAGTCTTTTAAAGAATAATTTCAGGGCTCAGATAAAAGGAAGAGAGATGATGGAAGTGGGAGAACGAGAGAGACAGAGATGGAGATAGAGACGAGATATGACGAGGAGATAGAGAAACAGATAAGAATGTTAAGAAAGTTGAAGGGAGCAGGGCTGGATGGGGTATAGAGAACGAAGCGTGCCTGTTTAATACATAACAGGTTAGGGAGAGGCTGAAGGAGGTAGTGAAGAAAGTATGGAGGGGGGAGGGATTCTCAGGAGGGTGAAGAGAGGGGTTAATAGTGCAGCTTTATAAGAAAGAAGGTAGGGATGGGCAGGAAAATTATAGAGGGATTACGCTAATGAATACGGCGTATGAAGTATACGCGATGGAGGTGGCGGAGAGGCTGCGGAAGGATGTCGAGGCGAAATGAATATTGCCGGAGACGTAGGCGGGCTTTAGGGTGGGTAAGTGTACTATTGACAATATTTACGTTTTGCAGCACGTGACAGATAGAGCGAATTAGCGAAGAAGTGGTCGTGAGTGTACACCCTTTTTGTGAATCTTAAAGGCGCGTTTCCTTCGGTGGATAAGGGTAGGTTGTGGGGGCGATGAGGGAGAGAGGAGTGCAGAGAGGACTAATCGAAAGGGCGAGGGAGTTATATGAAGCGTTAGGTGAAAAAGCAACCTAACCCGGGTTAGGTTGTTTTTCCGTAAATCGCTTTTTAGGAATCAGCGAACCCTATTTATTTAGTACACAGCTTAAAAATAATATAAAAGTAAATCACAGAAACGTCCAGGTGTGACATTAGTTCGACGAGGAAAATGAAAAAATGTAATTAAATAATGTTTAAAACGTGAAATTAATAAAAAAAATACCCATAATACCCATTGGATGGAAAAACAACCTAACTCGTTTTTTTAATTATTTTTCTCAACAGGATTTCACTTTTAGATTGTGTTACTTTAAGTGTATGAAAGGATTTATTTTTAAATTATTATTTTCTTAGTTCAATAACAGCTTGAAATCTTTGAATCGATTTATCTCAAAACACGATTTTCCGAGTCAGGATGTTTTTTCACCCAACGCTTCATATGAAGAGACAAAAGATAAGGTAAGACGAGAAGGAGAGATTTTTTAGGTATACTGGATGGATAGGGGGTTAAGGCAAGGGTGCCCACTCAGCCCGACGCTTTTTGCGATATGGAAAGTAAGCTGGAGGCAGGAGTGATAGGAGGAATTAGGGTAGCAGGGGTTAGAATTTGGTCACTCGCGTATGCAGATGATATAGCGTTTTAGGAAGAGACGAGGAGGCCTTGAAGGAGATGATGAAGAGGTTGAAAAGATACCAGGATAAGAAAAGGTTAGAGTTGAATGCGGAAAAGCTCAAGGTAATGGTGTTCAGAAAAGGAGGTGGAAGGGATAAGCTTCAGAAGTGGAAGTGGAAGGTAAAGACAGTGCAGAAGGTGAAAGAGTTAGTGTAGCTCAGCTTCTTATTACGGAGAAATTGGGGAGTGGATTGTCACATAAAAGAGAAAGTGAGGAGGGCAAATGTGGTGATGAGGCAGGTGTGGGAGTTGGGAAAGAAGTTATTCGCAGATGATTTTGGAAGCAGAATGAAATTGTTGGACTCATTTGTGATGAGTGTGCTACTGTATAGAGTAGTGGTGTGGGGGTGGAAGGAAAGTGAGGAGGTAAATAGGACACAGGAGAGGTATGTAAATTGGACACTGGGGTTGGCAAGGAACACGCCTAATTATATTGTCAGGAGAGAGACGGGGTGAACGAGTTCAGGGATTCTAACGGGGAGTCGGGCCTGTAAATATGAGGAAAATTTTTTGGAAGAGGAGGAAGTAAGCTAGTCAGGAAGTGTTGGTGGGAGAAGGAGAACAGAAGAGGGGGTGGGAAGTTGGAGGTTGAAAGGGAAAGGTATTTCAGAACGAATTGACTGCAGATGGATAAAGTGAGAAGGATGTATGAGGAAGGAAGGTATATGAGATAGTTAAGAAAAACGGCATGAAGAAAGAGAAGGCAGCACGGGAGGAGAGAATAAGAGAGTCGGGATTTAACGGGAACTATGTGAAGATTATGCCAAGGGAAAGAGCGCAATATTTATGTGGAAAGGAGAGAAAGGAAGTCAAGAGCTTATAGCGAGGATGAGATGTGGGTGCATGGAGGGTTTCAATAGGTTCTGGCTTTCTAGGAAATAGAAGATGTGTGAACTGTGCGGGACGGGGGATGCAAGAATGGTGAACTGGTTGGAGGAGAGCGTAAAGGTTAGTCCAAGAGCCAGTGAAATTTTTTCCGGCTGATTTTTAAATGGCTAAAAAAATTATATAATATAGCCTCGGATGGGTACAATATGGAATCGAGTGACTGGCAGCTCGAATCCGTTGCGTTTGTTAATAAAAAAATTATTTATAGCGTTTTTTGAAATAAAGAACCGACCAATCGCGTTATGCATGAAAATTTGTTAACAGATCAGTCAGATTTGGATTGAACATGCAAAAATCTATATAAAAACATGTATAGCACATCAAATGTAAGGTCAAAGCATTTTTGGTATTCAATAAACGATTTTTTTTGCCAAAAATTCCATCTTCAACACAGATTTTCAAGGTCACCATTTTTTTCTGTCTTTCTCTATAATTTTTCTATATTCGGAAATATTTGTTCTTTAATTAAAAAAAGATATATCCCTCCAGTTCATTCCGATCCGAAGTTCTACGATTTTGAGGCAGAATTTCAAAAAAGGTCCACTTTGCGGCGCGGACTTTAGGGGCTGGCAATCAGTAGAAAACAACGGCTTTGACATGCCAGTCACTCTGGAATATTTTTCTTATGCCTTCAATTATATATATTTTTTTTCGTGCATTTTAAGATCAGCCGAATTTTCAACAAGATTTTTCGCGATTTTTGATTGGCAGTCACGACTTAACAACGGATTTCGAGTGTCAGTCACTCAAAATCGTTTTCAGCAAAGTTTTTACTATATGTTAACAAATTTTCATGCATAACACGATTGGTCGGTTCTTCATTTCAAAAAACGCTATAAACAATTTTTTATTAGCAAGCGCAACGGATTCGAACTGCCAGTCACTCGATTTCATATTGTACCCATCCGAGGCTATATGATATAATTTTTTTAGCCATTTAAAAATCAGCCGGAAAAAATTTCACTGGCTCTTGGACTAGGTGGAAAGGAGTGGGATAAGCATGCAGGTATTCATGCATGAAAGGGGGGACAAACACGGGCAGTAGCATGGGTGAAGGGGGTGTTGGGTAAGATGTAGAACGATAGAAGGAAGGAAGAAGAGGAATGGAGAAGAAAAGATTGTGAATAGAAGAGGAAGTAGATATCAGTTAACTATAAATATTTTGAATAGAAGATGAGTATTAGGTATTATTCGCGGTGGCAGAGTTTGCCGATGCGAGGCAAAGCGAGAAAGTAGGGACATGCATGCGAGGTGAGGCGAAGCGAGGAAGGCGAGAAGATAAGAGTGAGCGGCATTAGGATAAGGTGTGGATGGATGTTAGTTTTAAGGGTCAGTTTGTAAGAAAATTCTGTTAAAAATAGAAGTGTCAGCAAATCAATTTTTAAGACCAGCAAGCCGAAAAATAAACGTTTATCTATTAAACATACCCTCAACTTGACTGAATGTATCATCTGATCTATATTTCATACCCTTTACCTGTTTTTCATGTATGTATGAACATGTAAGTTTAATTTACAAATAATTGATCAATTACTTCCTTAAATTATCAAAAATAAGTGAACTCCTCAATTATTGACGGCCGTTATTTGCCATACTCATCATGTAATATTTTGGATATTACAGTTGAACATTTTGGATGCTACAGAGTGAAATCTCACTTTTTAATATTTACAGATACTAACTTTGAACATCTGGATTGCTATCCTGTAGTTAAATATAAAATATATTAACCCTGAACATCTAGATGTGTCACGTTTAAACATCCATTTTTCTCCATGTAAAGCTTTGAGTTTAATTATAGAAATTATAAATATAGACCTAATTTCTTATCAATTATTTATTCTTTTTTCAAAGTCTGTATTATATTTTATTTACAAAATGCAAAAGGATTGTACTTTAAGAAATACTTGAACATGAAAGACGCAATAATGTATATATATGTATGTGTGTGTGTGTGTTTTTGTGTGTGTGTGTGCGTGTGTGCGTATTTTAACATTTTATCAAATAGATCTTCTTGTAGATACAAACATTCCAATCCGTCTCCTTGGACATTTTTCCAGATCGGAAATTGTATTCAGGCTCAATAAAGAATACATGATCTCTTATTTTGTAGTGTTTTCTTCCTGCAATAAAAATAGGAAGTCGTAAAAAGTCTATAAAAGTCGTCCTTCGAATGAAGAGGTTAAACAGGTTAAATTCGAAGCGGTTAAAGTTAAAAGTTCAAAGCATTAGAGGAATTTCCAAGGAAGTCAAAAAAGTTCGATAAGTAGTCACCTAAATGTCGACTTTTGAAGATGAAAATTAGCGAAACGAACAAGCTGTAAAAGTTTTCTGTATCCTGTGTAATAGTCGATTGAACAAAACTCTGGAAACTTGAATTCGAATGTGCCACATTATTGTGACCGTTTTCAAACCGTGGGGGAATTTCCTTCGGTATTTGTGCCGATACGAGGTTTCCATTACCGCGAAATCTGGTGCCAACGCGTTCCAGTGGAATTACCAAAGTTTTGGCATAAATAGCCATGCGGACCTTGCCACACACGTTTGACAATGAGTTTGAAAATTCAAATTAGATCGATACATCTTCAGCAATCCATGCCGCTGCTGCACAACGAGGCATGGCAAAAAGAGAAGGTCAACGTTTAATTAGACTTTTGGGTACAAACAACTGATAATAATTAGCAGGGTAGGATCATTTTATTTAGAAGAGAAAGAATGATAAATTATATTCAGAAATAGGTCATTTTAAAACCAAAGGAAAAAATTCTAAAGTATTTTAACAAATACAAAACTTTCTCAATTTTACGCATCTGAATGGCAAGGTACATTCTATCTTGGATAATGGAAATGGAAAGGCTCTAGCTCAGGGTGTTCAAATTAAAAGGTTACATAAAGTTGATGCCACTGGTGTTTCCAATACATTTTATATTGCATTCGGAACCTTCGGGAATTCGTCAAATCCAGATAAAATCTTTCAGTTTGCTGCAAAACGAGGCATTGCAAAAATAGAAGGTTAAAGTTTAATGAGAATTTTGGATACAAAAAATTTATAGTAATTAGCAGGACAGGACAATTTTATTTAGAAGAGAAAGAATAATAAATTATGTTCAGAAACAGGTACTTCTACAACAAAAGAAAAAAACTTTAAAGTGTTTGAAAATATTGAAAACTTTCTCAATCTTTACGCGTCCGAATGGCAAGGTTCTATCTTGGAACATGGATATTGAAAAGTTCTAGCTCAGGGTGTCCAAATTAAAAAGTTATATAAAGTTGATGGCGCAGTTGTCTCAATACAGTTTATATTGGATTCTGATGCTTCGGGCATTCAGCAACCCGATATAGAACCTTTCAATGTGACCTCTCCGAAATAGCGCATTGTCATTTGGACACGTCGATTTGTAAGACACTGAAATTTGAAAAATTCTGATTTTCAAGCTTGCAATTTTTCAGCCTATAACTTTTAAAATTCTAAAAGTTAAATATGTCTTATTGTAAAAGTTATGTTAAAAAAATATGACATTTTGAAAGAATTAAAAAACTTATATTAATTAAATGCTTTTGTTTCATTGCAAATTCCGGGCATGACTTCAGAAGCATTTCTTTTTTAATTTCATTTTTTACAATTTCAAAGCTCTTAGTTTGGAAACTTCGCAAGTTTTGAGATATCAAATTTGTACGTTTGAGATTCTAAAGCATTATTTTTCAAATATTTTAAATCCAATGTTTGACCCGAAGTCTAAACTTTCTCATTTCTCATTAGAAGCCATTCGAAAAATAAGTAACGTTTCTTTCTGAAAAATTTGTCCCCCCCCCCCCCCCTCTAAGAAATACTTCTTCTACAGTAGGTGTATATAACTTTAACATTAGCGTAACGCTTAAGGTGACCTCGCCCCCTTTAAAAACCTTTACTTATTTTTTGAACGGCCCCTTAAATATAAAAATTTGCATGCTACTAAATCTTTTGACCTTGACAACAGAGAGTGACCCTCCCCCCTCATTGTTATTTAACTTTCAATAATCCGATTCTTACACTATAAATACAACGTTTCACTCTGTTATAATAAGAATAAATTCACGTACATTTTGGTATAAGAATAAAATAAAATTTGTCTGTTTGAAGAAATTATTTCCAATTTTTTTATGTGTACAGTTTTCGATAAGAAATAATAATGTAATATAAAATAACATTTAAAAAAAATTATCTTCAATTAAATTATAATTTTTTGAAACATCAACAAAAATCTTATATTTTTTCGCATTTAGTTAATGGAATATTTATTTAAAATTTCCAAAAATTTCCTACCACATATCTTTTCACTTTTTGCTTACAGAAACTTATCTTTACTTTTCTAAAATGAAAAAATACAACTTTTGATGAACCAATAATGGATCCATAATGGTTCAAAAATATTTTCACGTTCAAAAAGTGGTGTGTTGCTTCCGTTCGTACAGAGCTAATTTTATGAATAGTTCTTTTTAAAAAACTGTAAATAAGTATCTCATTAACCAGATGCGGGAAAAACGTAATCCTTATTTGTATTTACAAAAAATCGAATTTGCTAAAAATTATTTTTTCTGAAGGGAGTGTTCAGGCGTACCGAAAGAATGTGACTATTTGTATCAATTTTTTGGTGCGAAACCCCCTTTTCCAGGTCCTGATTTTCGTAACAAAAAGATTCTGCTATTTGTACCGAAATTTTAGCATACTTAACCATGGTCTTTTCTAAAATATGATTTTTTAGGACTCGTTATCGAAAACTCTAAAAATCCAAAATTCGCAATGCATTTTTAATGCATAGCATTTTTTTTTAATTTTTTAAACTTTGAGAAAAGTTTTTAATTTGTCAATCTTTGAATACATTCAACACATTTGCGGTGGTCAAACGTGATATCTAATTTTCTTATTTCACAGGTTATTCGCCTGATAGGATACCTCAACTTTGACACATAACTCAAAAACAAATTTGAAGAAATAATTTTTTTCACCCTCTTATATTATTTTACTTTTTCTTTAAATATTACATTTTATAAAATTGTACTTAACATTTTCTCAATAGAGATGTTTTTATATTAATTCAATCCATTTTCTTGCTTCTTGTCTAATTTGAATTATTTGAACTTCCCTTTGACACTACAACATGTTAAAAATGAGTGGGTTTCATCATTGAATGTTACTTTTGACATATTTTTCAACAATATATAAAATTATAATCAAGTTTCACGATTATTAGGACCGTCACGATTACTGGGACATTTACCTTGAGGCGAACAAAAAAGATGAATCTAGTGTGAAGCTGTCAGCTTACAAAGCTGTGTGTATGAATTATGGGTCACCACCTTGTGTCAAACTTCGCTTATAGCATCGTTAGGCTTCGTTGTGATGAACAAAGTTAAATTAATGGTTACTTAATGGTCTATAGCCTACAGAAACCATAAAGACGAATGGTTACAAGTTTCACCAATAACAAGTAAGGCATGCAAATATTGCTTTGAAAATATTCACCATAACATTTTTTTCAGTTAACTACAAGTTTATATGGCTTAAACCAATCTACAGTCAGTTTTTCAAACTGAAATACGCGCTTAAATTGCAAAAAATATTTAGAATATAAGGCCCTTATTAGTCTTATGAATTCATAGTTACATTTTCATTCGCACTAGAGAAAGAAACGCGCCAAACATTCGCCCTCTTGGGTGGTGTGAAAATGAGTATTCTCATAAAAAATCATTTCCTTAAATTATTTATAATTCCTGTGATTAATAACTTATATTTGTTAAATCATTAATTTTCAGATCCTATTCCTAATCTCCAAATAGAAGTAATCTCGTTCACGTATTCGGTACTGATTGATTTTTTTTAAATTCAAATTCTTTTCGCCTCCATTCAGCACTGGAATCTCTCAAGAGTGGGCTTCTTGATTTTTCTTTAATTGAAAATTAAATTTAAGAGAGCCTTTTTTGTCTCCCTAAAAAATGGTCAAATGTGGCGTAGTGTTGTTTGCCTTGCCACCCTTCCAGTTATAACCCCTCTAAATCCAACATAAGGCGATAAGAAGGAATACAAACACAAAATATACATATAATAACTAAAATATCATATTAAATCTATATATTTATCATAACCCATTTCATCACTCATTCCACTTGACGTTAGTGTATATTAGGGTGTCGAAAGATCCATTTTTAAATTTCCTAAAATTTCCCGTATTTTTAGCCGTAATTTCTTGTAACATACCGTGAATTACGGACAATTTCCGATACCTTAATATGATGTTAATGTTTTTTTTCTACTTGGTCTAAAATCAATATTTTTTCTGAATATTGATTATTTAATGGATAAGTTGTGAAAAAAATCGCTCTAGTTTCGCTGGAATTCGAACACCAGGTCTTTCAGATTTCCGGGCAGATCGGCATCAGACCGGAAATCTGCAAGACCTGGTGTTCGAATCCCAGCGGAGCTTGAGAGATTTTTTTCACAACTTATAAAATTAATAATCAATATTCAAAAAAAATATTGATTTAAGACCAACTAGACAAAAAACATTAACATGATATTAATTACTATTATGCTGGTCAAGTACCATAACATCAATTAATAAAAATCATTCTCATGTTGAAATTATTAAAAATCAATCTTGCAAGTACATTGAATGACGTCGACATTCAGCTTGTAGGAGTTATGAAGAAAATCTTCTCGTGTCTCCGTAGCTTGGTTGGCAAAAGCAACAGACCAGAAATCTGAAAGGCCTGGTGTTCGAATCCCAGCGGAGCTAGAGAGATTTTTTTCACAACTTATAAAATTAATAATCAATATTAAAGAAGAAATATAGATTTCAGACCAAGTAGACAAAAAACATTAACATCATATAAATTACTAATTCGCTGGTCAAAAACCATATCATCAATTAATACAAATTTCCGATAACACTTTGAAAATTTTCTAATTGAACTCTCGGACCAGTTCTGGTTTTCGTGTTTTCGGTCTGGCTCGGATTTCCGGGCTTTCGGGTCGGGTTACAAACCCAAAACTCGACCCGACCCACCCTGAAGTCATTTTGCACACCGCTAACGGAAATTAACGTTAATTAATAGTTTTAATCATTTTGGATCTGCTTATGCCCAAGGACCACGGTTCAAACTTTTTTCTTAAATAAAGTAGACTCTCACAAAGCGCCCGGTACTCGAGGCTCTAATTTGGAGGAAATGGAAGGCTGAAAAAAGCGCTTAGTGGAGAAGACGCTTTTTGAGAGTCTACTTCTTAAACAAAAATACGCATTTTTTTCCCCCAAATGGAGGAAGTTTAGAGAGTGCGTGATCGAAACAGAAAATATTGAGTTTATTTAGGACACCCTAATGCATATGCTTTCCTAAGCCATAAAATAATCGCCAACAAAGTTTGCCTTGAGCCGAGAGGAAGACTCAAGAGAATGCGTAGACACGAAGAACATAACGCTCTCTAATTCCTTCCTGGAGCTAAATCAACGTGTAATCCAGCTTAAAAGAGTTACCGAGAGAGTCGCGGAAACACGGTTTAATTTGAACCTTTTGAGATATTCAGCTTAGCGTTCCACCTATTTGCACAAATGCATCCATTACACACATATGCATATGCCCTCACCAACTACTCTTCAACTTGCTCTCCAAGTTCTCTCCGCGAACCTAAGCAATCGGATAACAATTTTCCCCTTTCCCTTTCACCCATAATTAAAGGCAATTTCACCTGCATGCCAATGAATAGGTTCCGTTTATTTAAGGATAGATTAACCATTTAAGTGCTAACTACACTCAAGTACACTATTGGATTTTGGTGCGGTAATTACACCACAAAATAATAGAATCAGTTTTTTTTATGCACATGCGCCTTTCTCGTAGAGAAAAGCAATTACTGAACGTGTCTGGCGTTAAAGATCGCTTTTTCTTCTGGGGTTAGTGGGTGTTTTTCTAGTCACCCTCATACATTTTTCAATTCAGATGCACGTCGTATTAGCTTTAGTTCACCCCTACGGATTTTTTGAATCTTGATCGAAATTTCAATTTAAATCCACCCTTAAATATTTTTCAATATAGACCAGATTGATGCTTGGTTCTGAGATATTTCGAAGATTTTTTTCAACTTGAGTATTCAAACCTGTGTTAAATTCTAAACGGAAAGTACAATTTTATTTATTTATTTTAACAAACAGTAAATTGAGAGAAATAATGTCTTGTATTTTGCATTCGAGTTTAATTTCACAAATGTGTAAACGTACGGACCTGACAAGGGGAAGGGGGACATGGAAAAGGGAATGGGGCATGTCTTGTGTCCAGACAGTTAGACACTACCTTTTTTGAATTAATTTTCACATAAGCAACATTTAAAAGATGATCTAAAAATGTATTGAATATAAGGACTATATTTTTTTCTATAAGATGATTTTTTCCCTCACGCTTGATTCCCGGATCTCAACGCCATTGCCAACGCCCTGCCTTTGGGTGTTTGGCAAGGTTGATTTTTCATCTGATTTTTGCCCCACCCCTGAACATCCAATTTACTCAAGACTGCTTGATCTCATTCACATTCACCCACATAATCTGGCGGAACAAATTCTTTCACTTTTTTTCATCTTGTCAGCTTCTTTCAGAAAACTGGCTTTGATCTGTTTGAATTAAAAGTCTTTAAGTAAACAGTTTTATTCTAAAACAGAAAAGGACGTGCGATATCATTTTCCTTCATCATCATACTTTTTCAATAGAGGGAAAGATATGAAGAATATTTTGTATATTCAGGGTGGATATTCAAACTTCAGAAAAAAATTCCCGGCTATTTCCTGTTTTTATCGGAAAGAAAAAATATTTTTCACGATTGAATTTGAAGCGTTTATAATATTAATATTCTTTTTTTAATATTGATTAGGCACTTGCTTTTAGAACTGGAAAAGGGATTCGTCTTACGAAAAATCCCGTAACGATAGACAGTTTGTATTGATTATTCACTTCCAATTACTTTGCTATACAAATTTTGAAAAGAATGAAACATTTGTACGGTTACGCGGCATAACCATGTAAGTGCCACTTTTTTCAAACCATGTTTTATTGGTCTTCAAATTCTCTCAAATTCCATAGAAAATTATGGTGATTGTGGATAATTTTTTGTTCTTCCCAATTTGTTATAATATGGTATGAATATAAATTCTATACCATTCAATTGTTCATTTATACTACTTCACCAACTGAGTTGATAAAAAAATGGTGAAAGACATAAACTATATGTACTTTTTTTAGCTGGATCGAATTGCGCGTCAGTTTTATCGTATTTCGCATTAAAAAAATACGCGAATAATTAAAAATAAAGTTTTCTTGAAAAATAATCTATCACTTTTTGCGCTGTTAGTTTTCTAAATATATAATGAAAATAATTTTTTTTCAAGTTTTAAAAAACTGAAAAAATGATAAAATTGCACTTTTGAGCCTTCTATTTTTCTTGTAACATGTTTCTGGCGTTTCTCTGATCTATTTTGTGTTAATTAGAGTTTCAAAAAATAATATAAAGAAAGTTTTTTGCTGTCCTAAATAAATGATTCTTTATACATTTTAAAAACTACGAAGTAAAATATATGCTGTAAATTATTGTGCAAGTGATTTAAGGAATAACTATTCATTTAAAATAAAATAAACCATAACGAAAATTCTGCACAAGAAGGAAGTAACTCATGTTATTTCATATTTTAAAATTTAGAAAACATCTACAGTATCCATGAATTATTATCTATAATATTAGTTATTTATTACGATAATTAAATCTATAATGTAATTACCAACAAGTTAAATATCCAAAACAAAGCTTTAGGTTTTTATATCAGGAAGAAACTTTATTTTTGAGTGAACCATGACCACATGCTTTAAATTCATGAATATGACAGGAACATTCGCTTACAAACGAAATATGTAAATGCTAAAATTTTGAAAATAAAATGGTCTTCGATTCTTCAACAAAAATAATTGATATCACTGCAATTTGAACATAATTTCAAAAAAATCCTGTTTTTTCCGGTGCTCAAAATTAAAGGATATAATTCCCGGTTTTCACGATTTTCCGCATGGTGATCACCACATTGAAAATATCTTATGAATTTTTCCTGTAATTTGCAAACAAAATTTATTATCCCCCTTACTTCATTTCAATACAAAATTTCATGACCAAATAGGCATGTTAATATTAACCAATTTTAATATTAAAATCCCTATTTCTTTGGGGAACGCTACAAATTGACGCTATATCCCGAAACTGAAATTCCAATTTTTTTAGCGGACTTCATTATTGAAAAAAATGTCTTATTTCGTTTGGCGGAATATCTGATTGATTGGGAAATTATAGGTTTGGGGAAAGCGATAAATTGAACACGCCAAAGCGGTATGATTAAGTGGCGTCTGACAGACCTTCGCTTCTCATATTAGCCCCAAAACTTGTTGTGTCTAGTCCTGAACTAACTTCAACCCTCCAACCAGTATTGCCGAAGCCAGAGTTCAAATGTAAGTCTCCAAAATGGCATTGATATCAATAAAAATGTTATGAATAATTTTGAACGAACTAGTCAGTTGTTTTCAGAATTGAACAATTTTGACTCAATATTTTTAACGGTTTTCCAGAAAGTCTAACAGGATTTTATTTGACTGTATAACTTAGTGGCGTGTGATTCATTTCAACTTTTTAATTGAAAAATAAATATTTTTTCTAGTATTCTGAATCAAAAGAATATTATTAATATCCATGCAGAATATTACAAGAACAGTTCGCGTTTGGGTAACGCACAATGATCTACACAGACGTAGAAAAACAATTTTGCAGAAATTGCACTTTGCAAAATAGAAAAATATATATGAAGTAACGTGTATTCTCCGGAAGCGATATTAGGACAAACATAAGTTAAAAAGAACGCTGAAATGGAAGTGTAAGGAAAAAGGTCAAAGTTCAAGATCATCTCGATTTCCTCGCAATTTGGCAAACGACTGCGACATCTTAAAACATTTGACATCTTTTCTAAAAATGTCATTAACTCGATGTAGCCCAGATCATTATTGCGGATCACAGGATTGTTTAATTTAGTATAACGACACGAAAATCCAATGATAAACGATGTCATTTTCTTTTCACGCCTGTGAAGTATTACTGGTCATTTTCACTATAGATGTCTTCCGTTCTCTCATACAGAGAACGAAGGTCCTGAAAGAAATTTCCAATTTCCTAGAAAAACCTCGGTGATAACACATCTGACCTCATTTTAATATAATAATACCTCTCGCCCTTCCCGCCCCAGTCACATTTCGTCTTCGTACAAGGAGGGGGCATGATTTAGAAGTCACCCCCCTGTTTTTTCTAGAGCCCATCCTCCAATTCTTTTTCCCCCTCTTTTTCATCGTTCCTTTTTGGGATACATTATTTTGTTTCATATGAAGTGTGGCCTGTGAAGATGGAGAGGAGATTTAGAAGTCACCCCCTAGCTCTTTCCAGCCACCTATCCCCTTAAATTTTTATTTAAGGAAATCTCATTCAAGGACTTTATAGTTCCAGTTTCCCCTTTCTTTTACATTCTTTTATTTTTAAGATTCAGTTTTTCATTTTATGTTATCTCAAAGTTTTGATTTTCAGTGCAGTGAATGCTGAAAGTGATATAAAATTTTTTCCAAATTTTTCATTATACTTAGGTTTTTAGTAAAAATAATTAACGTTTTTCAGTTCCCTTCTTGATTTTTAATAAGATTTTTGAAAAAGAACCAGATCGAAAATTCCGAAAAGCTGCGATTCTAGAAGCTTAAAGAAACTATTTAAGCTCCGCTCCTGAGATTTGGTATTCGCTCCATGAAGTGATCACCGCGGAGCGTGGAAAAGTACTAAGAGTCTTGGGGAAAATCTGCTTCGTATTAAGATTCCAACTTTCAAGCAATCATTTGTGAGAAAAGGGAAAGGGGGATGAATAGAGAAATTAAGGGTTTGAGAAGACCCCTCTGCTGAAAGCTTTTGTTTTAGTCCGATTTTTCTTGGGGATAGCTCAAATTGACTATCTGGGCATGTAGCATTAAGATAAAGAATAAAATTTGCTATGTAGTAGTTTTTATTTTTTATATCAGTTGTTAAAAAATAGGAAGAAATGAGGTAAATTTAGTTTTATAGAACTCCATAATGGAAAGTTCTCTCTTAGTCAAATTTTCTTCGGGGATGGCTCAAATTGAAAATTTTGGCATTTACAATAGAGATTAAAAATCAAATTTGTTAGGTTATAGTCTTCTTTTTTTATAACAGTACACGGTGAGCCTGAATCATTTTAAATCTAAAAGTTCTTGCTCTCGACTTTTCTTGAGAGAATCATTTTTTCTAATAATTTTGAAGTGATTTATACTCAAAACGAAAATAGAGTATCAAGTTCTTTCTGAAACAGCAAAATTCAAATATAAAAAAATATATATATATATATTCATATTTTGAATTATTAGTTAAGGATTCTGAATTAAAACTGAGTAGAAAGTATTATAAAAGAAGTGGATAAAGTGAAAACTGTGCATTTTATGGATGTTTTTGTACAGTAGAAAACAGTTTTTGTCATTAAGGTTATCAAACAAAATTAGACCTCGACTTTTCTTTATCATTTATCACTTGTGAATAATTTTTAAAAGTTTTAAATATTTGAAGAGAAAAAAATATCGAGCCCTTTTCGAAAAAGGTGAAATTTTATGTTATGTTTCACATATACTCAAAATTACTGTTTAGGAAGCGTTACAACTGGATGAATTGAAAACTGTGCGTTTTATGGTGGTCTTTGTATAGCAGAAAATCGTTTCTTGTCATTAGGGTTATTAAAGCGTTTTTGCACCCATATTTTCTTTTTTGTTTATGACGCTTGAAAAGTTTTTGAATTTTCCAATATTTAGAGAAAAAATGTATCGAGTCCTTTTTGAAGTAATTAAGTATAACATTAAATTCTTTGTTTCACATAATTTAAATTATTGTTGAGGAAGTTTTAATCGACAGTGAAAATTAGGTTAAAAAGAAAATGGTATTTCAGATTTAAACGTTTTAAACATTTAATGAGAAAACAGTATAAATTATCAGAAGAATGCTGACTGTAAAGAAACCTCAATTTCAACAACTTTTAGTTTGATAAGGAAAATTTGGATACTCAAACAGCCTTTCTGGATGATTTTCTTTTAGTGTGATGTTTTTGGGGTGGCTAGAATTGAGTGTTTTGGCATATAGAATCAAGATAAAGAATAAATTTTGACAGTTTAATTATGAATTTGAGAAAAAATCAGAAGTTAAGAACCTGCAAACAAATTGGCAACAAAAATCTTTTAAAAAAATGTACCTACGAAACCCATACTTGAGGTCGCGTGCCTATTTTTTCAGACAAATCTATTTGAAATTTGTTTTGATATTTTTTTTAAAGTGGTTTTTTATCCAAATAAATGCAAATTCATAGCATATATTTTATATATAGTAATAAAACAAAATGTTCCTGTAGAGTTTTCCATGTTATTTGTATACTGTGTTGGAATATTTATAGTGAACAATGACTATACATAAAGAATTAGACATAATTGTAATGTTCCTTCTATAAACAAAGAATCAATCAGATTGAATATTGTAGCACGTCGAATTGAGATAAAAAATATAATTTTCTAGATTACATTGTCAATTTAAAAAAAAAGCAATAAAAACCTGAAAAAAAACTTTTTTCTCAATTGATGCCTATGCCGCGGATATTTTCTTTTAGCTGTTTTTCATTTTTAAAGAAAATTTTACCTAGTCAGAAAATAGTTTACTCTAAAATCATGTTTGCACTCAGATTTCACTTTAATTTGAACAGATTTTATGATTTTCATTTCCTGCAAGTTACCTCGTGACGTTCCGTCGCAAGTAAACTGCGGAAACTATAACATATATGCGTAGTTCTCATACCTAGTCTTGAGCACATGAGCATTTCCCACGGTTTATCTTCTGCTACGTAACGCACGTATGTTTCAATATAAGAAAATAAGAAAAAGTGCTTATGAATTTTCTCTCTAAATTGTATTCTAGAAATTGATTCTGGAAATTGAAATCTTTATTTCATTCTTATATTAGATAACATATGTCTCTTTCAAACTGAATTATCTTTAAACAAGATATCCATCTTCATTCATATCAATTTGAAGCAAATTTTTCAATTTAGTTTCTGTTGTTACTTACATGCTTGCTACTTCCTCTATTAAACATTATATACGTGCCATATAATCGATTTTACCCCACTTTCATGATTATACGCAATCAAGCATGCTCCTAATACTATACATTTAATCATTATTAATAATAAATAATAATTTATAATAATTTATAATCCTCTCTTTATTTCTGCCATTCGTTTTAGCGTGTGCGAGATTCGCTTGGAATAAGCGACAATTAATATTTCATCGAAAAGAGAAGAGGATTTGTCAATGTCAAGCATTATATTGCAGAACATTGTTCGAACAAATTCGAGTTGATGCAAATTAATGATACTTGAATTATTTATAAAATAAAGCGAATTTCCACGAAAATGCTTGGCAGCTTTAATTATTATCTTTGATTTCTAAAACTATGAAGGCTTCAAACTTGATTATTTAATTTACATTTTGAAATTGAGAATAAAAGTTTCTATGTAAACGGAATTTTGAGCAGTTATTTTATTATATCATTCATATCTCAATAAAAATGTGAACAATTGGATCCAAATATTTACAATAATAGCTAATGAAACTAAGCGGAAAAGATTTTATTTGATATATGAGGCTATGTGATTGAAAATGAGTCCCATAAATTGATACTGAATTCACGGCGTAAAAGCTTAATGGATTCTTTGTGAGGAAATATATAAAAATATCAATTTCATCAGTATCATCCATAAGGATGCATTTTTTACTACTTTGACATACATGAAAGAGTAGAAAAAGTGTGTCTAGGGGGAGAAAATAAATGACTATTATCATACACATCACAGATGCAAAAGCATATCTCTTTATAAATAAAACATCTTTTTTCAAGTCATATTCAGAAATCTTGGCACGTCAAAATAATCTATATTTCGTGCCAGAATCCATCACTGGATACAAGGGCTGAAAGAAATGACAAGGATAAGTGCTGATAAATGTTTTCAAATTTATGTCCAAACGACTCGTGTAGAAATGAAATTGTTGTGATAATAATACAAAATTAAAGCTAAAAAATCATGAAACAAAATAAGAATCTCGCTTGTTTTAAATTACGTTTTTTGAGAACAGATATTAAAAATATATACGTTGAATTTAGTTTTGGCCTTAGGTCCCCATAAATCGCAAAAGAGCTAGAAAGAGAGAAGAGGAGAGAGGGGGCGCGAGAGAGGGAGGGAGGGGGAGAGGGAGATTGGGATGGGGTGTGACCTATGAACATTCCATCTTGGGCAACTGATTTTGACACATGATCTCTGACTTCGATTTTTTCCTCCTGACGTACTTCACCTTTGACCTTTCAGTGCTTTACTCCCTGACGTTTGACACTGGTCTCTGTGACCTTTGCAATCCCACCTGCTGAAACCCCTCTCATTTCTCCCTTTCCTCTTATCATAATAATATAAATAAAATATAAATATAAAATATGTTTAAAATGTATTGCAATGCTCGCGTTTGAAACCAATCTTGATAAGCGGTTGCCCATCGTAAAACTGTGATCGGTTCTGATGTTTTTATACCCCGTGCAGAAATTTTGGCGTGGCGCGGGTCGGGCCCAGATGTGGCA
>CAKNXH010064541.1:127814-151956 GCA_932178445.1 Andricus quercusramuli | reverse complement strand
AAACCCGAAAAATCTTTAAATTTTAAATTCTAAATTTAAATTTATTACATTAAACAATTAACTTAACTTTTTTCACTGTTTTCACGTTTCAGGTTTCAAATAAAAAAAAGGTTAAATGAAAAAGCTTTAAATTGTGATTGTCGCATGGGTCAAAGTATATATTCCCTTCAAATTTCCAAAGTACTCCCCTTTAGAAGTCACAAATTTCTTCCAGTGAACCTACCACTTTTGGAAGCACTTCTTAAAGTCAAATTTCGGAATAGCTGCCTCGTCGCATTCTGTTTTATTTCCTCTGTGTCTTGAAATATTTTCCCTTTCAGAGAATACTTGAATGATGAATATAGGTGATGCATGGGCTGAGGTGTTGCCTTTTTGCCCAGATAGCACAAGAAAATTCGTGAAGATTTCCTACAACTCGCGATACAAGGTTGAGAATATTGCATTGCAAGGTTAGGCCAAAGTTCTTTCAAACAATAAAACGGCGCTCTCACATTACCTCCGGATGTACGTACCACGATTATTTTCCATATTAAAAAAAAATCAAAACACGTTTTAACGACCAGACTCACCGAAACTAGAAGGATTAACGATTATATGGGTAAACATCATATTTCGGGGTGTTTTCATACCTTAAACATCCAAGTATGGAAATCATAATTTCTTAGTAACTAAAATCACTAGAGATTTTTTATTCAACTGCTACGGTATAAAATCACTATCAACTAAATCGAGCAAGCGTGCATAGCAAAAATATGTCATTAAATTCATTTTAAGGGATGTTTTAACTACCCTGATAATAAATACAAACGCTGATCTTGAAAATAAACACTTTCTGTGTATGTTTTAAAGAGATTATGTTGGCCAATGTATTAATAAAAAAATCTCTGCTGCTTTATCCCGCATAAAATATCGATTTTCGTGTTTCAATAATCAAGGGATGAATAAACTACCCTGAAAATAAATTCTGATTCAAATCCTTCTAAAAAATGCTTCCTGCGTATGTTCTAAAGTGATTTTGTAGGCCTGACTATTAATACAAAAAATCTTTGGTGGTTTATTCCTTACGAAATGTTTATTTTTCTGCTTCTCAATTAAGGGATGATTAAACAATTCTCTAAAAAAATTCAGACAAATCCTTGTCTACACTTTTCCTCACTTACTTTAATATGATTTCCTATCCTCATAGATTAATCACAAAACCTTGTGTGATTTTAGTTATTAATAAATGTCGATATTCTGAATTCACTGTTGCAGAGATAATAAAGAAACCCTTGAACTAAATTTAGATATATATCCTAGTATGTAAACCTACCCTGATATTTTATTCGGAACATCTCTTGTGTTTTCGTTGATTTAGGATGTTAAAACATCCCTTGAAACTAATTCAAAGACATATATTCTTGCTATGCACGCATCCTCTATAAATAAAAAATCTCTAGTGATTTAAGTTATTAACATAAGAAATGATGATTTACATTCTTGGATGTTTAAGGTATGAAAAAACCCCCAAAACTTGCTGCAAACCCAAAAAATCGTTAATCTTTCTGGTTCGTGGGTATGAACCTTTTGTATTAGTAAGTTATCGTCAAAAATGTGAAACTTTTAGCCAAATCTATCAAAAAGGTTTTGAGAAAAAAAACTTTTCACTGAAATAAGCATTTTTCTATTAGAATAATGTAAAAATTGAAACTTTGACCAGTGTGTGTCTAAAAAATGTCCATTTTTCTAACTTTTTCTTTCGAATTTTTGCTCAGAATATTCGAAAATACAACATAAGATGAGATTTATAATTTTTCACAAAATGCCATTTACTGTACATTTGGTGCGGTGTCCTTTATACATCTATGATCTCACATTTGGGGCTCACAAAAATTGACCATCAAGCGATCAGTTGATATTGGATCAAAAATTCAAAACACAAATAGGGGAATCCAAAATGATGAACAGCATGAGAAAATAAATTTTTTTTCGAATGTCTATTTATATTTGAATTGAACTGTTTGGAAACTGCGACTTATAAAACCACGAGAAAATGTGTTTTATACAAACCGGATAATTTTTAAAAAAGGTTCATCGCCGTATTGAATTTTTTTTGTAGTATTTGGAATCTGTTACTCGAAAACTTCATAGAAAAACAGTTTTATATGTAAATTGGATGATTTTTCGGTAGTAGTGCATTTTGGTAGTGGTTATATGAGGAGGTGGATTCATTAGTAAAGTCGGCGCGTCATGCGCCAGTAGTATAGGTCCGTCTTGTGTCGGCCAGTTGGAGGAAAGATAATGTATCAAGGTTTAGTCAGTCATATAGATATGTGTCACACTGTCCTCATTTTTCATTATTTCTAATTTCTTATTTACATAAAAAATTTGCACTCCAATAAAACCTAATTTACATCAATAATATAAGGCTTTTCTTATCCGCAACACTGAGAGAACGCATTTAGTAATACGTACTATATCCGTTTAGTAGACGATTGTTTCGTATATTATACTATGCATTTAGTGTCAAATACTAAACGCCGTTTGGTTCCGTTTAGTAAATGTCACTAAATAGAATGGTACATCAACTGACTATCTGGTTAGTCATAGCTACTACACTGAGAGAACACATTTAGTAATACGTACTACATCCGTTTAGTAGACGATTGTTTCGTATATTATACTATCCCTTTAGTGTCAAATACTAAACGGCGTTTGGTTCCGTTTAGTAAATGCCACTACATAGAATGGCACAACATCTGACTATCTGGTTAGTCATAGCTACTAAACGAAATAATCATTTAGTCATTTAGTACCTTCTACAACCGTTTGGTGTCGATTACTTGTCGACTCCATTTTGTTCTCGATCTTCATTGATCTTTGCATCACGATGACGCCACAATCAAGTTACAGTGAGTTTAGTGATTTTTTCGAAAAAAAAAACTGCAAGTTGGAATGTCCATCATATATACAACCATGGAGGATGTTTTGAAGAGTTTGAATTTCGAGGAGTACATCGAGAATTTCAAAAGTAAGTACACTTAATCAATCACCTCATTGCTCATATTCTGGGACTAATTTTCTTACGCTAAGACATGCTGTGTAGTAGATTATAGATAATAAATATTCACTATTGTAAATTATTGTAAATAAATATTATAAATGTGTTGCAATAAAATAATTTCATAAACTTCTATCATGTTTTATATGTTAATTTTTTATATTAGTTAATTTTTGATGTTAGTTTTCTTGACCAGGGTAATACGTAATAATTATGAATTATGACTATTAATTAATTATGATGTTAAAGTTTTTTGTTTACTGGTCGTTTCACCGGAGCTAGAGAGAATTTTTTTCACAATCAAAGTATCAATATTTTCATGAAAATATTGAAACGACCAGTAGACAACAAACTTTAACACCTTGCGCTTAGTATTCACCACTTTTATACCATAGTAGAACGGACAAATCGTGTAGTAGAACCTACTTAACTGGAAGCTGTTTAGTAAGACTTACTAAGCAGGAATAGTATTTAGAACGAAAAGTTCAATAGAAGCTACTAAAACGGACAGCGTTTAATGAAATATACTAAACATATTTAGTTTGTAGAATCAATCACATAGCCATATCTACTGAACAGGACGCTGTTCAGTACGGCCTACTAGACAGAATTAGTGAGAGCTACTAAACAACAAGTTAAGGCTAGTGCTTTCTACGAATCGTTTAGTCGAGGCTACTAAACAGAACGCCGTTTAGTGCGACCTTCTACGTAGAATTAGTGGGAGCTACGAAGCGTACAGTAGGCGCTACTAAACAGGACGTCAGGGGTAGTGGGGGTCACTGAACGCCGGTTAGTAGGACCGACTAAACGACCGCTTCGTCGATTTCACTGAATATTTGGTCCGTCCATATATTACTAAATGGCGTAGTAGCTATGACTAATGATTTGGTAGTATTCACTAAACCCTTCTCTCAGTGAAGGTAAGAAACCCACTAATTGCCATTGTAAGACTATTAAAATTAACTTCTTTTTTATGGAAATTAATATTCTTATAGCTGTTGATTCGTACAAAAATGACATTTTTCTGTTGTTCAAAATACCTTAAAATGCCCCTGGCGGACCGAACGAACGGAGCGGATACGCTACAGCGTATCCTTATAGTATCCACATCGTATCCTCTCCGTATCATGCAAGAAAAACTCATTAAAAAAGAAAGATTAACATTTCACTTGTTGAAATTCGGATTCTACGTGAAATTTTGAGGTAAAAGGTCACAGAGTAATCGCAATAGTTTTTCTTGCAACATTAAAATCTTTTAATAAATATAATACTCATCGATGACGTGCGCTGAAGGCGACTTCAAACGCATCGTCATTCAGTAGCAGTTCATAGGCTTTTTCCGTCGACGATGCGTTTGAAGTCGCCTTCAGTCCACGTTATCGATAAGTATTATATTTTTTGAAAGTTCTTAATGTTGCAAGAAAAACTATTGCGATTACTCCGTGACCTTCTAACGCAAAATTTCACGTAGAATCCGAATTTCAATAAGTGAAATGTTCATCTTCCTTTTTTAATCAGTTTTTCTTGCATGATACGGAGAGGATACGATGTGGATACTATAAGGATACGCTGTAGCGTATCCGCTCCGTTCGTTCGGTCCGCCAGGGGCCCTTGTATACTATTTATTCAAAATAATCATTAATTTTCATGATTACTGTGTCTCTTATTAGTTCAGCAATAAGAACACCGGCCATACAGTTCCTGAGCTTCAAAGTAAAGAAAAATTGGTTTTTATTTCTACAATCGAAGAAATATTGTTTTTAACGATTAAAAACCTCATTTTTCTTGAAAACGTCGAAAAATATGAATATGAAAAATATGATCATAACTCAAAATTGTTCTATTTCCCGAAATCTAAAAATACCATAGCGTATTTTAAACAATTCAACACACAAGAAAATATAAAAGATTCATAAAAATAGACTATAATAGCATTTACTTTAAAATTGGTACTGAAATGAAAACAAATATTTTTTAAAATAAAATGTGGAAGTTCTTTAAACTAACTGCTATTTTAGTTCATTTATGTCGACTTTTTCTATTTTTTTTCGAAAAATTTGTTCAAATACACAAGATGAATACCCGGTAAGCGATGTTATACTTTTGTAGATTTCAGGAAGTGGAACAATTTTGAACAATGAAGTGCTTTTAATTTTTGGCGTCGTTTTTGACCAAAAATGAGATTTTTAATCGTTACAAATGACGCTTCTTCAATTTTAGAGATAAAGCCCTATTCTGCTTCACTCTGAAGGCTTCAATAATCTCATCTAACATATTCTTCATATTGTTACCGAACTAAAACCAACGTTAAAAAAAGAGTTTATTGGTGTTGCCCCTTAGTAATTATATCTAGAATGGACAGAAATATGAAATTTCAGAAAGTCCAAAAACATTTAAAAAAATATTTTTCGAGCTCTGTGAATAGCACATTTGTGTGCCCGCATCTATCCTCCTATACCACAATTATTCAATTTCTATAAATTTTCGCAAAATACCTAATACTCGGACAATGGTCAACCAATTCATTGCTGCATTCTTTAAATTAAATATTTTTCGAAATTTTTAGAAGAATCGATGAAATTATTGAAAAAAAATAATTTTATAGTCAATAGAGCTTTTTTATTTTTTTTTAATAATCATGAAAAAATATCATATCGCGCATGTCCTACATTTCTATTCAGAACGGCTAGGAATACGAAATCTTTAAGCAGCCCAAAACAATTTAAAAATATTTTTTACAGTATATGGGACCTTGCCGATTGTATACAAAGAAGCAGAAAAAGGTGTGAAATCACAAACGAAAAGTGGGACTCTTTTACCAGATTATTTTATCTCAGATAAAATAATATCTTCAGGATTTACAATAAAACTGTATCGCGATTACAAAAAAAATAATTTAACCTATTCAGGCATATTTTTACTTTCTGGTTTACCATTTTTTAAATTAAAAATCATGCATGCACATCAGGGCGGGTCGAAAATAGCCATTTTTTCATCGTGATGATTCCATGAGGTAATGTTTTCTTTTGGCAATCTTTTCTTATTTTTCACCTAAATTTCAAACGACATTGAAAAAGGTTGTTATAAAAGTTATGCCTTATCTGTTCTTTGACTTATTTGTAAAACCAACAGTTTTGGAGAAAAATTAAGAAATGGATGGAATTTCGAGTTTTTAAAATATTATTTAGATAAAAAGACTTAACAAATATAGCTGAACATAAAAACATAGTTTATTAAAAATGGCTGCTGTATTTTATTTATCTTTTGTTACACTGCAGTCCCGCTTTATCCGTTCTCGATAGAACAGACAATAGTGCAAGGGGGCGAGAGAAAGGCGCTGCGTGGTCGGCGGGTCAACTCCGCAACAAGGCAGGGGTGTATAAAAAAGCAGGCAGTACTTTTGGTGGTTAAAAATGCAGTCTTGATGACTTGAACAATTAAAAATTAAAAGCTTTTGAGGTTGAAAATTTGGTATAAAAAACCTTTATCATTTACCATTTATTAAAAAATGTAGATGTTCTGAAAAAAGTTTAAAAATAATTTTTCATTTGAAAAAAACTCAAAACAACTTAAGGTAAGCGTCCCAATAATCTTGACCTTAGTCCCAGTAATCGTGATGCCAATTTCCTGGTTTTTTATTTCATCTGAATGAATGTAATTTCTATTTGCCATAATAAAATGCTAAAAATAAGTGAGTTTTATCATTAAATGTTACTTTTAACACATTTTTGCAACAATATATTTAAACTATAACAAAGTTTCAAGATTACTGGGACCGTCACGATTACTGGGACATTTACCTTATAGATTTCTCAAGATTTTGAAGCTTTTCAAGGATTTTTAAAATATTTTTGAAATGAAAAAAAAATTTAACTTCTAAATTACGAAGTTTCTAATTTAAAAAAATTTATTTTTCCAATTTTCAATATTTCTAGCTAAAAATTGCTTAAAATAATATAATTTTTAAAATTTTCAAGTTAGAAGTTGAGAAAATTTGAATATGTAGGAACATGAGACCTTTTCTGCTGTTTGATTTTTTTGTATAACCAGCCGTGAGAAAAATAATGAAGAAAATTAAAAAATTGATCGAATTTCGAGTTTAAATTGTTTCTTTAACATTATTAAAATACACTGCAGTCCCGCTTTACCAGCCGTGTCGGGGGTACCGTCAATGGCCTCGATGATGAATCAGGGACACGTATAAAATGGAAGGTTCTAACACTTTTCAATTAAACAAATTTAAATGAAACGCAGATAAACTGCAATATTTAGAATTTATAAATGTGGGTTAAACTTTATGTATGTGGTATAAACGTGGATTTATATTTTTGGAACTTAATCTGAATCTTTGAACTCTATAATTTATAAATTCTAAATATTGCAGTTTATCTGCGTTTCATTAAAATTTATTTAATTGAAAAGTGTTAGAACCTTCCATTTTATACGTGTCCCCGATTCATCATCGAGGCCACTGACGGTACCCCCGACACGGCTGGTAAAGCGGGACTTCAGTGTATTTAAATAATGTTAAAGAAACACGTTAAACTCGACATTTGATCCATTTTTTAATTTTCTTCTTCATTTTTCTCACGGTTGATTATACAAAAAAATCAAACAGCAGAAAAGGTATCATGTTCCTAGATCTTCAAATTTTCTCAATACCGTTTGAAATTTAGATAGCAAATGAGAAAAACTGATTTTGTTTTTACCTTCATGACCGTTGCGCTTGGCTTTAATGTTGACAAAAAATAAATTTTAAATAGTGAAGTGTTGCTCTAATGCTCATAGCTGCACAAGTATAGATTTTGGCGCGCATTTTTGAATATCTTAAAAAAAAGAGGGAGAAACGGCCAAAATTCTGAAATATAGGGATTATTGCAGAAAAATAGAAGGAAAAAGTGGATTGGCTGTGATTGACTTATTTCACTTTATTCTGACAGCCGCCACATTCCCTGACTTCCCGTTCGTTTGGTACCATGTACGTCCAAATCTTCGTCTGCCAAGTTCTTCATATCTTCTTCCGCTTCAATGATTATCCGGTATATTCCCTCCATTTTTCAAAATATTTTTTTGAAAAAATTCTTTACGGTACTTAAAAATCCTATGTAGGTATATTTTCCTGTGATTTCCGAAATTGTTTACTTTCATTTTAATTTATTTGACATTACTGTCCCTCGATAGGAAAATCGAAGGTAAAAAAAAATATAAATGGTCCAAAACAAGTTTGAAATTATTATTTAATTCATTTTCCATTATTGTAGATATTTAAATGAAACTTATTTATATTTATTACTTAACTTTTAAATCGCTAACATGGTCGAATTTCGAATTCTTTACATTGATCAAAGATATTTTTCAATATGATTTAAAGAAAATGTTGGTACAGTTTATACTAAATATGTACATCTTCTGTAATTTTCAAAGTACTAAATAATTTTTTTGTAAATTATTTTAGCGGCGGAAAATTAGATTTGTAATCGCGTAAAAAAATTATGACTTTATCTTGAAAGATTGGATAATTAAAAATCTCTCCTAATTGGTATTAAATCATCAATTTTGATCCTTGATATTTGAGCACGCAATTTTTTTCAAGTTTAAAAAGGAATTAAGATTCTATAATTAGCTACGATATGAATGAATGTCAAAGAAGGCTCTATCAAAAATGGCCTATTTTCCTAAATTTGAAACAATGCTTAAAAATACTTTCTGTTGGAAAGAAATTATTAAATTTAACTTGAAACTTTATTCGAACAACGCTATTAATACCTTATATAAGATTGCTAAATATACTTAAAAACAGTAACGACATAATTTCTCTACTTATTTTTAGCGTTACATTATTAAAGCTGCATTTACGCAGAAACGTTATCTTTGGTATAAGCGCAAGACTTTCCTTCTAATTAAAACAATCGAAAGCCTTTAGTTTCGTCTTCCAGATAAAATTGATAACGAGATAAAATTGAAAACTCGATAAAATTCCAAATGAATAACTTTGTAAAGTTGATAACACGATAAAATTCAGAACATGATAAAATTGATAACGAGGTAAAATCTAACATTCAGGATGTAGGAAAAGGAAGAACAGAACTTGGCAAAAAAAAGAAGCAAACAACATAGCTTATCTGCAAAAGTATAAATTTTCATCGTTTAACAAAATCATATCAAAATATGAGCAACTCGATTTTGAAAATGGCTTTGGAAACAAAATACAAGACGTAAGATTGTAACAAAAAATAAAAACCGAATCGATTTCCTACAATCCGCACCAGAATCGTAGACCATGTACTTCTCCGTTTCGTCAACGATTAAACAGTCCAATAAATTAAGCGGATTTCGTCCGCTTCCGCTCCGACTAATAATAATTATAAATTATAAATTAAGTCTACAGTGGCAGTCTACCTATCTTCATACACTGTATAAATCTAATGTAAAACTAACAGAGACCCATTATTTCAATCGACGCGAAAAGGCAACACGCCAATTGGACGAGACTTATTTTTAAATTTTAATCGGCGACAATTTATTAACTGTATCTAATGCACTGCGAAATTTAAACGAAAATCGTGCTGCTCAAAACGGACAATAGTGTTTTCTTTTCAACTCCCTTAAGTTCCAAGAAATCTCATCAAATCACTGAAAAAAACCCCCGCCGCAGAATCGAAATTGAACATCTCCCTAGGAATCTTTCACACATCAACAAAAGGACAAAATAATTCCATATTTTATAAACTTCCTCTCGAAAGTTGTTCAATTTCCCCCCTGAGTATCGAAATCGAGAAAATGAGATTACGGAATCCAAGATTTCATTGAACTCGGTGGAGATGAAAATAAAAAATCTGAGAACGCAAGAGGCTGATCTATCGCAGTGACACTGAATCACGACTCTGAACGTAGTTTGATCAAGAACTATCAGATAAAAAGGCATTGTCACTATAAAAGCCACAATCGAGCGAGCCCTTAATTCAACGAAAGGCATGATAACAAGTATCACACCATCATTGTGAGGAACTTTTGGCGCTTCTACTTATCGATTTCTTGTAAAACGATAACGAGAGACGCAGTCCCTAAATAAACGCACAATAAATAAAAAAAAATAGTCTTCACAGAAACGTGGAATGCTACATTATCGACCACGTTCCATGTGAGATTTAAATTCGCCTTATCACCTTCCAATTTCTGCGTGTTTCGCTCACGTAGTAAAGATAACGAAACAAAATGAATTCTTGTGTTTTATAGTTAACTATAAATGAATTCTGGTACCTATTTCGTCAAGACCAGCTGCCCGCAGCTCATTGCGATAAAACTGAGCTTGCACCGTAATTGAGAATAAATTATTATCGGTGCAGTGTCCGTATACAAATAACTAGTCAAAACAAACTGAACGTGGCTCTGCATCGACTACGAGCTCTTTAAATCGCAGAGCTGCTGGACAATCGGGAAAGGCTGGCTCCCAAATTCGATGACATTCCAATCATCTGGCTACTTTTCGAATTGCGAGTCAACGGCTCGTGCATTCGCATTGAATCCGTTGAGTGTTGCCACTGCCAGCAGTTGCGACAGAAATAACGGAAGCACATCTGAAAAGGAAAGGAAGAAAAGGACAAAAAATTTAATTGCAGATAAATAGGGATATCAATTTATAAAGGGATTTCAGTTTAAGTTAGTTACCAATTCGCGACAGAAGTAGGGTCCTTGTTGCACGGAACATGCGGAGCAGAGAGCATCTTCGATGTAAGGATCTACTTGAATCTGTAATTAGAACAAAGTGCAAGAGATATTAATTAAGCTTTTTCCTTTAAATAAATTGAAATAAAAATTAAAGTGATGTTTTGGGAATAAATAATAATAGTAATCCGAAAAGCTAAACAAATTATTGTAAAAAAATGGAGAAGTGATAACTCGACAGGAAAAAGAAAAATAACGAGAGAATGTTAAGGGGAAAAACAGAGGGAGAAAGAAAGGTACATGGAAGAGGTAGAGAAAGTAATAAATGAAGGGAGGGAATAGGAAGTGATAATCAGGAAATGAAGAGGAAGGAAGACATGAAGATATCGGGATGGTCGAATGAACGGAACATTTCAAGGGTCGGTTTTTTTAGTTTTATATGCGTGAATAAGGGAAATGGCGAAAACGAGATTAATAGAGAAGAGGTGAATGAGGCAATTGCATGGCTTAAGAGAAACAAGGCAAGGGGTGAGGATGGTTTGGAGAATAAAGCCCTGAAATATAGAGGAATACGGCGAAGGAAGAGATGTTGTGGATTTGCAAGAATATTTGGAGAGGTATCACACTCACGTCAGTCGGATATAAAATTTCAAGTGAAGTGCCTAGAAGGACATTGGAAAGACAAGTGGAAGGAGAGGGAAGTAAACTACAGACAATTTTATGCAATAGTCATGGGGGTGAGTTCGAGCTTCCCAGGTTATATACTGAGGAAAGAAATAGGAGAGAAAATTGTGGTCAAACAAATGAAAAGATCCTAGAATTTTGAAGAGAAACCAACCAGGGCTGAGGGAAGCGGAATATTTTCTCGAAAAAGTTGTGTGACGTATTCCCACGACGTCGTGATAAAATACTCAATTTAAACCAACGAGGGGCGCTATTCAGGCCTCTTTTTTCATTAGTCAGCCCCTGACGCGGAGGAGAGTGTACAGGGACCGTGGTGGCAGTTAACGGAGCTGCGCAATTTAAAATGGCCGTTTACAGGGGACTTGAAATAGGAGGGTCTTGAAATAGTGGGTTCTTGAAATAAAGGAGACTTCACTGTAGTTGGTAAGGTATGTAAGGTTTGTTTAAAGAAAACATGTAATGGTTATGTGAAGACTCTCAAACGCGTAAAAGGGAAAGAGTAGAGACAAAATAGAGAATATGATTTTCACTGGATGTAAAAGGGTTATTAGAAATTTGTTTCTTCAGAGTTCAAATAATTTAGCTTTTCAATTTGCTGCACTTCAACATTATCAATTTTATTATAAAACCAGGCATTTTTTATTTAAATTAAAGAGTTATTTTTTCACTTGCATGCTTCTCTGGTACATTTTTAAAAATGTCAAGCGCTTTCAGATTTAAACTTGGAGTTTTTTTAAATTAAAAAACTATGAAATTTAAACATTTTAAAGTTTCAAATGATATCAATCAAGGGATTAGTTGCTCTTGAAATCTGGTGTCTTCGTGACATTTTTGAAATCTTCAGAAATCTGCAATATTTTTTTAATCTCTGTGGAATCTTGGCGAAGACTTTGAAATCATTGTGAGTTTTTTTTTAAAAGCTTCGAGAAATCTTTTAAAATATGAAGTCTTCTCAAATCTGTGAAATCTTTTGAAATTCTTAAAATCTTTGCATCATATTCGAAATATTTTTGAACTCTTTTGATATCTTTTGAAATCTGTGAAATTTTCCAAATCTTTGATAAATCTTTTAAAATCTTTTGAAATTCGTTGAAATTTTTTTGAGTTCTCTGAAATCTTCAAATATAGTTGTACACTCAAAAGTAGAAGTGGTCAACTCCTCTGTTTCAATATTTTTAAAATGTATGTAGAAGCTTAGATGCTTTTCATTTCAAACACTTTCAAAGTTTTCCAACTTTAAAAGTTTAAAGTGAAAAATTACAATTTTCACTAACAATTTTTAATTAAAATATTCACTATTGAGTATTTTCACATCAACCACCAGCTGTAATGTTATGTAAAACATGAAAGATAAGTTAAAAATTACCTTCTTCGAGAATTTTGCGGTTTTGATGTCAATGAATGCGGCAGATACGGCGTTAATGTATGAGCAAGTGTTGTCAAATGTCACACGGGCGGATCCAATCGGATATTTGTGCTTATCCGTGTCAATACCTGTAAAAAGAGAAATTTCGAGCTCATCAATTAATGTTTACAATTTTCCGTTTAGAAGAAAAGCACATTGTAAACTTATAACCAATAAGAATAGTTAATTTAATAATTCCAGTTTATACGTTTAGAATTGGGGGAAAAAGGTTTATTTGAATTTAAAAAAAGGATATTTAGTGAATTTCTAATTACCAGCGTAAATAACTCCATCAAAGAGATCGTTCATGATCAAAGCCAATGCAGGAGCAGTCATCATTCCATGAAGAGCTCCGACAAATACAGTCTTCTGCGGATCCAATTTTTGAGAGGAAGACTTAATGTAGTTGCTTTCGTTCAAAGCCCACGGGATTACTTGTACCTGAAATAAACCAACACGAAGTATTAGGCAAATGTTCAAATACTTAAATGCATAAAAAAATCCTTAAATATAAGTCATATTTTACCTCCTTGGCTTTCATTCGTTTCGAAGAGATTTTGTAGAACCAGCTACCGCCATTCGCAAATTCGTGTGTGCAACAGGAAAGCAGAGCCTTGACCTGAAAATAAAAGATTAATATTCATTTAGAGTTTTTATTATATTTTATAATTACTTTGTAACAAAATTATCAAGACCATTATCGTAGATGCATATTTGAAGGAAAATTTAAAAATCTAAAGGTCCTTTAATGTAAGTCTCGGAATCAATACAAATTCTTTAATTTATGAAGCTACTTACTTGTTTTTCAGATTCGAAAATTATGTAGACGTATCCTTTTTGAGTTGGCTGTTCTTTTCCAGGCCACTCGATGCGAATAGGGCCGAACTGCTTGAAAGCCGCAACCAGCATGGCATCGGTAATGTCCCAAGGTACTCCGCCAAGGAAAACTTTGGGAGAGTAGCCAGTCGGTTTTTGCGTACGCTGCGGCAAAATTCCTCTCCATGTTCGTGTGGCTTCACATAGTGCTAGAAAATAAAAGAAATTTGTATTAAAATAAAAATAAAATTATTTTAGTATCGAAAAATATATACATACAGATTAAAAGCTTTAAAATATTTATTTCTTCTCTCATTTCTTATAATTCCTATATGGCTACGATTTTTACACACCTGCCCCAGCTAGAAATTTAACTGAATTTCGTCTTGTAAAGAAATATAGCTGTGTTACCTAAATTTCTAGCTGAGTTTACCAGTTTAGCAGTTTTAGCTAAATATTTGGGTAACACAGCTAGAAATTTAGGTAACACAACTATATTTTCTTAGAAAACGAAATCCAGCTAAGCGTATAGCTTTGGACAGCTAAATCATTTTTTTTTTCAGTGTGGGGTGTTTTTCTTTTTTAATTGGAAGGATATCAGTTTATACACATTCAAAATTCAAAGACTTTCAGCCAAAAGTCCAAAACGACAAACTCAAAAACTCCAGATTTCCAATTGATTAATAATTAATAATAATAAATTATTAATATATTATTCATTATTAATAATTAAAAAATAAATAATTAATAATGAAAAATAATTAATTAAATTGGAATTTAAATAGAATTATGTAGAAAACATACCATACTATGCTAAAAAATATAAAGCTTCAATTCAAAAATTATGTAAATATAAACAAAATCGACGTGAACCTTTCCGGTTTCCCCGAACTCATCGAAAATACATGTTCTACTATCACCGAATTTCGGTGAACCGAGACATGGGCATTTGAAAAATGCCTAATTTTTGAGATGCTTAAAATAAAAGCATTTTAAGTAAGACTTAGTAATGGAATGAAACTCTGAATGACTCAATTTTCAGATTGTTCAACTCCGAAGACATAAGTTTTCGATGTTTTAAATGTTCTAATTTTACTTTTTCTTAAAACAAGAACTTTCAATTTAAGGTATTTTTTTAAACAGTGATTACTTCATAATTTAAAATGTATTTTAAAATCCCAGACTCTTCTAATCAGCCGATTTTCTAAAGTACAAAATGTTTGAATTTTTTACATTTTCGTTATTTGATCTTCAATGTTTTCAGCAAAAAATAATTTCTGATCTAAAAAATCAGCAGTTTCAATTTATTTATGTATACTTTAACTTCCATAGATTACTTATAATAAAAAATTATATTGTTTAAACTATAGAAGCATTTAATCTTTAAAATTAAAATCTAAAAATATATAAGTAAAACAAATGTATTCGTGTTTTTTCTGTTCTCTCCAAATTGCATTTCTGCTAAACGTAATTTTAATTGTATTAAATTCAGTGTTGGGGAGTAACGAGTTAAAAGTAAAAATTTTCCTCAAAAAGTTACAGTTACAGTAACTTTTGATGTAACTAAGTTCAAATTTTTCTGTAACTTGTAATGCAATTCCAGTTACTTTAGAAGTTACTCGAAAGTTAATAAAAACTTCAGATAAGTCTTTTATTAGGTGTTGGTTTTTTTTTTTTTTGTTCAGGGTGTCTACTCAAATTCTGAAAAAAATCCCGGACAATGCTAGGGTTTTTCCATGTTTCCCTACATTTTTCGAGGTGTAATTTTTCTTAATACGGAAACATTCAAGTATCAGGTATCGAATTTTTAAAAGTAATTTTGAACAACACCCTTTCTCTAAGTATAAATAATATATAATAATATCTGTGAAAAGTTCAATTATAATTATTATCTTATTGAAAAATCGAAAAAAAGGAATAAAGGCTTGTGCAAAAATGGGCTTTATTTATTTGTCTAAAATGGTTCCTCTACAAATTTTTCTTTTTCACGTCAAAATGTCCTCTGAATTTTGTCAGAATTAATACACAATGTTCAGAGATATCTGAAGCCACTTTTTGCAAAGAATTGCATTTTGTAGTGGCCGTCGTTAATTAACTATTTTACTTTGGAATACACACATTTCATCCTTTTGCATTTCAAAATAAAAAAATCAATTTAACAACGGCAATTTTAAAAACACTGTTTTGCCAAAACGGGCTTGAGAAGCCAATAAATATTTTATTTAAATTGTGTCAAAAAATTTTGTGATGTATTTGATTAAAAATAAAACAAAGAATGTATTTCAAAGTGAAATAATCAAGAAAAAACGACAATTTAAAATTTAAAAAAATATTTTGTTAGACCACCCTAATAAGTATACAAAAATTACGGGAGTTAATTATAAATAATATTTTGCAGTGCTTAGAAATATCTGTGTAGAAAAGGTACTTTTTATATATAAAATTAAATAACGATGTTCATTAATTTATGAAAGTAACTTTAGAAAAGGATAAGAAATTGCTTAATATTGTAAGCTTTTAAGAATTTTATAGTAACAGGATATTCTTAAATATACAAGTATTATCACTATTGAATAATTAAAGAAATTAATAATACTAATCACAAAATTAATCAATGTTTAGATGTGTTGCTACATCTATGAAGTTGATGAAAATGATGAATAATTAGAACAAATTTTTGTATTATTTTCATAGGTACTTAAATTCAGTGCATATTTAACATATTAATTTTTTTAAACTGCGTCTAGTCGCCCCGAAAAATTAGGGGAGTTGGAAAAGGTGATGGACTAGTCGTCCCGGATATTTGAGACAACTAGCCAAGCTTCTGAAAAATATTTGACTAGTCATCCCGAATTTCGGGACGATGAGACACTTCGTTTTTTCAAACAAAATATGTATATTTCCCTGCGATTAGTGAAAATGATACAAGAAGTTTGACTTAAATAAGTATATAAATGCATTACTACGAATTTGCATTTGCAAATGAAAAAGCACCGTTATTTAATTAATAATTAGGCTTTCCAGGTGAGTTGACATCCTGTTTTTTAAAATAAAGATATAAATACTGACATTAACACATAATATATATTTAATAAGCCCCGAAATTCCGTTTCGGCATAAAAAAGTAACTTTTAACGGAACTTTCAAGTTACTTTAGTAAGTAACTGTAATAGAGTTTTTTTCCAAGAAGTAACTGTAACGAGTTCCTTTTTTTTGAGGATCTTGCCCAACACTGATCAAATTTACCTAAATTTGCATTCGGCTATTATTTTTTTAATTTAACTTACCAGCAGCATTTCTGTGACAGCGTGCAGCTCGATCAAGCGACATATAGAAATCGGGAATTGGTGGTTGCGGAGAGCGCATCATCATATGTGGATTCACCGTGGGGCAACAGCTCTTCTCCGAGGACAAGTACGAATTCAAGAAGCTCCCAGGATGTGGCTGATTGTGGTGATGATTCCGGGAATGATTATGCGGATGATGGTGAAAATACTGTTGTTGATGTTGTTGGTGTGGCGAAGGTAAATATTTCTTTGCTGCCATGCGCTGAAAAGCGGCTGCTCTGTTTCCTGGACACATTTCCATTTCTGGCGACATCAGAGAGCTCAGGGATTGAGGGTAACATTGGTGAGAGGACGAGTTTAACGATAAACAGTTCTGTAAAAAAAAATGTATAAACTACTTTTAAAAAGTAGACGAAAAGTAATTGCGATCTTTTATAACTGGGCATACATAGCTTAAATTATTTTTATATTACATTTAAGTTTTGAGAGAATAATTCATAAAGGAGTGGACCCATTAATATCCGATACTAAGGTAATTAAAATATTACTCAAAATATAAAATAAGAAAATCTAATATTGGCAGACAAGCTATATTCGAATCTTGGTTCTTCATTTAAAGCGAAGAATAATTTATCCACGGACCCAAAAGAAACTTTATTTCTGTTTCATTGCTATGATGTAGAGAATTTATATCAAAATAAGAATTTGACTAAATAGTAGGTTTTGAGTCATGTGCATATCAATTTACCATTAAAATATTTCTTTTCTATGAATAATTAAACGAGGGGTTGATCACTCTTGAAATCTGGTGTACAAGTCTTCGTGATATAATTGAAATTTTGAAATCTTTGAAATATTTTGGAATCTTTGTGAAATCTTTGAAATCGTCTGAAATATTTTCAAATTTTTAAAATATTTTGGAGTCGTTGTGAAATCTTTGAAATCGTCTGAAATATTTTCAAATTTTTTTAATATTTTGAAATCTTTAAAATATTTTGGCGTCTTTGAAATTTTTTGAAACCTTCAAATATTTTTTATGCTCAACAGTCGAGTGGTTAACCCCTTGTAACTAAATCCAGGGTTCACAGCGCAAAAGGAGCTCAAAAAAGAGGAAATGGGGTCATTTTCTCACGAAAAAGGGGGAAAATAGGAGAAAGATTAAACATTTATTTTTATATGTCGAAAAGAAAAAAAAATCTTTTTATAACAAATGTGACATTTAAAAAAAAAATATCAATGATTTTTCAATGATTTCTGCCATTAAAGAATTTATTTGCAAAAATTGGATACTTTCAATGTAAATTTAAAACTACTCTCTTCAGTAGAGCGAAGTGAAAATACTAAAATTAGTCGAATCGTTTGAGTTACAATTTGTGGGTCGACATCTAAATAAGTGAACAAACAAATTTTTTAATCGTTAAATATCTTCAGTTGTCTTTTTCAAATTTACAATTAAAAATTGTAATAATTCGGAAAAAAAATTGCCTTATTAAATTTTTTTTTAAATGTACTAACAGATGTTTTTTGGATTGATTCGAAGCTCAAATTTCATTAGCTTGAACCAAAGAAACATGTCATTATTTTTTATTCATGAGAAACATTTTTTTCATGGTGTTTATAACATACCAAAATCGCAAAAAAAGATGGGAAATCCCAAAAATCCTAACTCACGACACAATTTTTTTCCGAAAAACCAAAATAAAAATCAGATAAGTTTTGAACAAAATAGTTTAATTGTTGAATTAAGAACAACAGTTTTTAACCAAAAATGGAATAGTTACATTTTCGTTTCGAAAAAGTAATTTTCAATTGAAAAAACTGAATTTTCGCCCAAATTGTTGAATGTTGAAGCCTGGAAGAAGAATTTTTTACAATGCAGTTGATTTTTCAACATAAAAATATGAATTTTCAATTAAAAAGTTAATTTTCAACCAAAAATTACAATTTTTAGTTAAAACCCCTATTTTTAACAAACAAAAAAAAACCTTAACTGAAATTATGAATTTTTTAACTGAAAAATGACGAAAGGACGATTTTTTTACAAATTACATAAATTTTTAACCGAATATTTGAAGTTTCAAAAAAAAAAAAGATCAATTTTGAACCAAAAAAGGAATTGCTACATTTTCATTTGAAAAAACTAATTCTCAAATGAAAAAAAAAACAAACATTTTCTACCAAATTATTGAATTTTTGAGCGGAAAAAAAAGAAATTTCTACAATAGATTCGAATTTTTACTCAAAAATATAAGCTTATAATACAAAAAATAATTTTCAATTAAAAATTGCAATTTTCAGTTTACAAAGATGAATTTGTAACAAAATAGTTTGATTTTCAACCCAAAAGTTAACTTTTCAAAAAAATATATTTTCAACCAAATAGTTGAATTTTTAACCAACTTTCCGCCAAAAAATATAACTTGTGAACTTGTTTAATGGTCTGCACTTGAAATGTGTACCTTATTTATTCATAAATAATTTATTTGAATGCTATAATTGATTTAATTATTATTCAATACTGGGTACAATGTCAAATATCGTATATTTGAAGAGAAAAGGGGAAAAGGGGGAAGTTTTTTGAGAATAGGGGAAAAAGGAAGAATTTCAAGAAAAACGAGGAAACTAAGAAAAAAAGGGGAAGACTGTGAACCCTGTAAATCGAAAAGAAGTTTCGTTTGGATTTCCGAATTTACCATAATATCGGAAAGGGAACCATCCATGCTACTAACGCCGCTTGCCTCCGAATCAGCAGGTGAATTCGAACGGGAACCATTGCATCCACTCATGTGTGAATAATCCGTGGATGGGCTGCTACAATCACTGAAAAAGAGGACAAATTCTGTACAATTAGAGTTTCAAGTATTGTATTATTAGTTATTGAATTTTACTTAGAATTTAAAATACCTGTAAGGTGGAGAACCCCGAATAGGTCGACCATAGTACGTCGAATTAATCGGAGATGGTGGAGATCCCAGATCCCCCATATGTTGGAATTGTGAACGGTTCGGGGGTGAAGAAGAAGCAGAGTTGTAAGAGCTGCCGCACGCAATGGGATTAAAGGAGTGAGGGTTAGAGTAAACACTTCCCGGTGTACTGGGACTTCCAGGCGTAGTTACTGAAGTAGGAGAATTTGGCACTTCTTGGCCAACAGAGGAATTTCCTCCGTACCCACGAATTTCCTCGAATTGCTGTAAGAAAGAATCGGAATTATTACTAATATAACAATTTTTATATAAACTTTCCAAAATAATAAACAATTTATAATTTAAAGTATGTATTCAAAAAAAGATTTTCCATTCAACGAATCTAATGTGGAACAGTTCTAAATTTGAAGCGTTTAAAGTTGGAAATATAGCATTGAAAATTAAACAATTTAAACTCAAATGTTTAATAGTGTACTGAATCGATATTTTTTTAATTAGACACTGGCTAAATAAAAAAAAAACTTTTAGCTGTACACTTTCAAAGTAAAAACAATCAGAATTAAACCATTATTATCTCAAGGCCTCCGAACATCAAAATAATTCAAATTGCACATTTTCAAACTGCATTTCAAACTACTTTAGGACAATTAGAATTTGAGAGATTGAGAAAGAAGTACTAGAAATTTAATATTTAAATTGTCTCATTTTCAATTTAAAAATATTAAATTCTGAATGCTCTCCATTTAATTATAAAACTGACCCGCTGGATGCAACAACCAGCCCGACGCTCGAAAAAGCGTAAAAGTCACTAGAAGTTGTTTAAAAGTAGAAGTTACCTAGACACTTTTTACCGGCGAAACCAAGAAAACACAATAAATGATTGACCTCATTTTACAATTAAATATTATTGAATAATAAGCGATTGTTAACTTACTAATGATTACCCAGATATCGATAGAGTATTTTGAATACGTCCTACAATTATTAACTCATTTCAATAATATTTGACCGAGTTGGAACGATTTAAGTTTTAAAACTTAATTAAATCAGGGAGAAACTTCTTTTCAATATTTCGTTTTTATTATTAAAAATAAACGTTTGGCGAAAAAAAATCTAGCGCGAAAAAGTTTTATATCCTTATTCTCTACAATTCTACATTTTCAAAAAATTGATTTTTCGATTTTAAAAATGAGCGTCGAACTAATTATTGCATTCAGCGGGTCAACTATTAAAGCCTTCAATCAGAAATTATAAAGTTTTGAGTAATTTCAATCTTCAAATAGGCAGTTTATAAAGCTTCAATTAAAAATTATACAAGAACTTGTAATTTGAAATTCTCTAATTCTGGAAATGTCTACCTAAGTCAATTCGATTTTAGTTCAATTAAAATATTCAAAATTGAAAATTTCATTTAGGGCAATCGGAACTTGGCAGATTAAAAATGAAGAATTGAAAATTCTTGAACTATTAACTGTCAATTTGAAATTGTAAAAAATTAAGCAACTGAAATTGTCTCATAAATGTTCAATCTAAAATAATTTAATTTTGAACGTTTTCAATTTAATTATATATCTATGTTATTCAGAAACTGTACAACATTGAAATAAAAAATTGTTAACTAGACAGTTTTTGAAGCATTAATTATAATTTTGTTTAATTTTAATTAACATTAAAATTTGTTTCACTTCAAGCGCTTCTAATTTGAAATTGTCCAATTTCCAAAATTTCAAACTGCAAACCTTCGATTTTGATCATTATGAAATAATAATAAAATTATTAATTAAAAGGCTTTTATTTTTAGTTCTGCAACATTAAACGATTTGAATTTAAAACCAAACAATTTGAAATGTTTTAATGTAAAATTATTGAACACTTTGAGTCAAAAGTTCTTCCATTTCAAACGGTTTTTTCTTATAATTAGTGTTTTAAATTATCCTAATTATCAAGTTTTGAAATAAAATTACTCAATTTTCAAAGTTATGAATTAAAAAGTAGTTAACTATGAAGGCCTCGATTTATAAATTATATAATTGTAAGAAACTTTAAGAAGAAAAAACAATTCAATATATTTTAACGAATTGTCTCGTAATTTCAAGGGGATACCCATTGGCATCAATAATGCCTTTACAATCTGGCCCTATACTCCAATACTATATTCTTGTTACCAAGATTTTTAATACGTTATATTTTTAATAAATAGTTATATTTTCAACCAGAGATATGGATCTTCAACTAATAAAATGAATTTTCAACAATATAGTTTAATCTTTAATCAATGAAATGAATATTTAGAAAAACAGTTCAACTTTCAACCAAGTACTAGTTGAATTTTCAGCCAAAAAATATGAATTCGTAATGAAAAACTTAATAGTTGAATTTTCAACTAAAAACTAACATTTTTTAACAAAAAATAGAATTTTCAACTTAAAAAATTAATTTACAACCAAATTAAATCTTCAACCAAGTAGTAGAATTTTTAACTAAAAGAATAATTTCTGAACCAAAAATATAACAGTAAACTTTTCAATTAAAAAGAATGAACTTTCAATGAAAAATAGTTGGATTTACTTAATGGATTATAGCGATTCAGTTCGCATTCAAGCAAAAAAAAACGAGGAAAATTCTTTTTTAAAAGGGGTAAAGTGGGGAATAGGGAAAAGAGTGTTAAGTCTGTAATTAGATGCTTTACTTGTAAAATAAGATCACACATTTTCATTTTTTCAATATCTTGTACCAATCGATCCAATCGACGATGCGTGAATCATCAGCAGCGTAGCCACAACGGGACATTGAACGGTAACTCACGCGCGTCTGATGTAAAATAGGTTCCACGCCGCTGACTGTTCACGTTTGGATTCCTCCAATTATTGAGGATCAAGGCTACTTGCAAGACAGACCCCGAAACCGTTCTTATATCAGGAGTTTAGTGTATTCTGTACAGGAATCTTACAACTAAAAAAAAAATGAAAAAATGTCTCGCTATCCGGCTTAAAAATTAATTGCCAAATTCAAGCCTTCAAAATTACATAATTTTACAATAATTAGTCTTTAAAATTCAACAATTAAATAAAACTGAATAAAACTATGAAACTATAAGAATTTAAAAAAATCTCGACCAGAAAATTAATTCACTGACATTTTTCGGCATTTCCCCGACCTCAAATAAATTGCAGCTCATTTTAGCTAACACAAATTAACTCCAAGGCATTGTAAAATGCATTTTTGAATGAAATTTTAGTTTTTCAACTGAAAAAAATGAAAAGGTGACAAATTTCCAAAATAAATGAAGTTTTATAACATTTGACAACACGCGAATAGGCGATACTCTGTGCTGACTGTTAACAAATTAAAATATGTCTACTAATTTCAACCGATGTTTTCCAACTATTCTGAGATTTTTAAATTAACAGCTATAAAATTATAATTAACTTTGAAGATTTTTGCTCAAAATAAAACCCTGTCATTCCTTCTTCGAACTATATTCTTTACAAATCCTTCAAGATTTTTAATATCAAAGTTGGGCAAGGATTATGATTTATGACGAATTTGTTTGGCTCATCTACAAATTCTTGGCTTTGAAGGAAACAGAGTCGTCCTAACGTATTTCACTGCTTGAATTATTCGATGCGAAATATTGCATGTGTTCAGGATAATATCTTCCTTTTAGCGTCTTTAATATGCCATAAAGTACACATTCACTCAATGCCCAGACAGTTTTACCATACTAACTGGGAATATGGACATTTGGAATAGCAATACATAGTTGGCTCTCTGACAAACTTAAATTTGACAAAACGATTTTTAAAATAGAGAAAATAATTCAATTTAATAAGGTCAAGTTATTAGCTTACGTTCAAACAGTTGTAAATAAAAAAATATATTTCTAATCTCCAAAAAACTTTTAGTACATATGGGACATTTCATGTCAACCGGATCACCTGCACTCCCAAAATTTGGGTTGATGGATTTACATGTTTGGGGCGTCAAAATATTCGTATAGTGAAGTCCTTTCTAAAAAGTTCTGGCCTTTAGAAAAATCCAATATGGCGGATCAAAGATGGCGCCTACAAGGACGCATCTCACTTTAATTACGGAGAAAGTGTAATAAAATTATCGTAATTAGTAAAAATATATATTTCTAATTACGTGTAACATCACACTTGGACCATAAATTCTAAATGTACCTTAGACAATGCGAAAAAATTGGTGGATCTAACATGGTCGACATTAATCCCTCCTAAACCATATCATGATCACAAATAGTTTTGGGTCAATTTTCGGAATTGATATGGTGTTCTTAGGGCCTCTGAATCTTATTGCA
>CAKNXH010064541.1:18575-127804 GCA_932178445.1 Andricus quercusramuli | reverse complement strand
TTTCGCATTGTCTAAGGTACATTTAGAATTTATGGTCCAAGTGTGATGTTACACGTAATTAGAAATATATATTTTTACTAATTACGATAATTTTATTACACTTTCTCCGTAATTAAAGTGAGATGCGTCCTTGTAGGCGCCATATTTGATCCGCCATATTGGATTTTTCTAAAGGCCAGAACTTTTTAGAAAGGACTTCACTATACGAATATTTTGACGCCCCAAACATGTAAATCCATCAACCCAAATTTTGGGAGTGCAGGTGATCCGGTTGACATGAAATGTCCCATATATAAATAAAATTATTATCCGATTTGCAATTTGGAAGGGTTCAAAAACGCCCTACAGATACATTATTTTTTATACTTAATTTGAAGAATCATAATATAGAAAAATACTAATAATCGTAAGAATGATTTTCTGTTTTTGAAAAATCTATCATCCAAAATATAAAAATTTTGAAATAAGATTAAATTAAGATAATGTTTGATTTCCGAAGAAACGTCACGGAAAGAACAAACTCAACCCAAAATATTCTCAACTTAGGTTTCACTACTAAACTACGGAAGGGAAGCTGCTTCCCTTTCAGAATGCAAATGAAGATTTCTTGAACTGGATCACGTTCGTGAATTTCAATATTAAGCATCAGAAGCGACAGCGTTTATTTTTCTCTGAAACCTTTAAGCATCTTTATGATGTGAAGAGAAATTTTGATAAATGGGTTTATTGAATTCGCGACGCTAAATGAGAATACTTTGAACGTAAAAATATTTTTTCTCTTCCTGTGTCTTAAAATTAAAAGATTATGATTATATAAATATAATTTTCAAAGTTCGACGAAAAATAATTTTAAGCCGTTTTTTCAGATAACTTAATCAAATTATAAACATTTAAAAATCACCTATTTCAAAATTTTAAAAAACTGAAAAATTTTATGTTTGAAGAGTTCCGAATTGAACAACCTTAAATTACAAATAAAAAGTGGTAACCATTTTGAATACATATTCACATTTGAAAATGTTGACGAACAATTTTAATTAAAAACAACCGAAGATGAACTATCTCAACTTTTTAACGAAGTGTCTATTCATACGGCCGGCCGTAAAAATATCCTCGAAAAAGTTGTAATGTTTCTGATTAAACATTTTCATATTTTACAAATTCAAAACTGATTTTTAAATGTAAACTTCAAAATTGAAGAATTTTATAAGATTAAAATTTTCTATTTTATAGCGTTCGTTATTGAAGTTTTCAAAATCAAGGAATGTACATAAAATTACTTTCAAGTATAATAATTTAATATTAGTTATGTACAAAACTAAACAATTAAATTTTCAAATACATATATTGTTTTTCAAGTGGAATAAGATGAAACGTCATGGTGAGCCTCAACCAACTTCAAACTAAACTCCTTACGCAATACCAGTTCTTCGCAGGAGGATTTAATTATCTGATGTTGCCCGAATATTCGAAGTACGTAGTTTAAAAAATCGATCGAGCCCTTTTTTGAAAATTGATAAGTGATGGGCACTGCTCAGCCTGACTGTGGTAATACCTGACCTGACCGGTAATGTCCGGTCATGACGGTAAAGGTTGGTAAAACGCGGTCAGACCCAAATATCTCCATCAGGAAAGTTTTTTTTATAGAGAAAAGTGGTTTAGTTGTTAGGACATACCCTAAGCTAAACATTTAGAAAAGAAAAACTTCTTGTAAACGAAAACTGGCTTTTCTATGAAGATTTTTGTATGGCTAATATGGGGGATTGTCCCTAAGGTTATTAAAAATTCTTACTCAACAAAAACTCTCAGCAGTATTCAATTATCTGATGTCGCTTGTTGGTAAGCACGAAGGAATAGTAAGGACTAGTATCCCTGTAAGTGGGGAGTGGGACGAGCGACGTCCAATAATTCGTTAATGCTAGCTACGAATGAAAACTCGTATGCTCCCCCGTTCACATGCGCACTGGCGGTTGCCATGCCAACGATGTCAACACGCGTTTGAAGTTTCGAACTTTTGTATTGAACGAACATAAACAAACGAACATAACCTACATGTGCATCGAGATGCCAAAAGGTAACATATTGAGTGGGTATAACATGTGACTGCGAAAACAGCACTGCGCATGTGCACTGGGGAGCATTCGAGTTTTCATTCGTAGCTAGCATTAACGAATTATTGGACGTCACTTGTCCCACCTCTGCTCACCGAACACATAGGGTGATACCACTCCTTACTATTCCTTCGTGTTGGTAAGATATTTTTAACCAACAAGAAAAAAGACGATCGAGCCCTTTTTTTGAAAATTAAAAATTTGATTTTTTTTTTAATTTAAAGTTTTAGTCATAGTTACGTTATTATATATCAAATATGTAGTAAAAAAGTTCCTATAAATTTTTATGTCAAACTAAAACTGGGTCTTCTATAGAGGTTTTTATAATTATAATATTTTATAAGAAAAAAAGATCTAAAAAAATAAAAATTTGAATTTAAAAAAGAAAAAGAAATGGTAATTAAATTTTGTCGAGAAACTCAAAACCAAAAACCTACAACACTTTACACATACCCAACAAATTTTGAAATTGAGAATTTTGAGAGTTCCAGGAGTTCCGATCAGAATTCTGGTAGCCCCCTGAATAGAACTACAACAAATTCTACTAACATTTTTCGGTATACTAAAAATCCAAAAACCTAAAACACTTTACACATACTCGACAAATTTTGAAATTGAATATTTTGAGAGTTCTAGGAGTTCTGATCAGAGTTCAGGTATCCCCCGGAATAATTCTAACAAAAAGTTTAATAAAATCTTCCGATAAACTCAAAATCCAAAAACCTACAACACTTTACACATACCAAACAAATTTTGAAATTGAAAATTTTCGAAGTTCCAGGAGTTCTGTTCAGAGTTCTGGTAGCCCCCTGAAGAGTTCTACAAAAAAGTCTAATAAAATGTTTCGATAAACTTAAAATCCAAAAATGTCAAGGGTTGTTTTATATTATTGTGGGGTAAAGGAATATAGCAAGAACTGTCCATTTTTACATTATTTTCTTTTGAATTTTTCACTGTCAGGTTCGAAATTACAGTAAAAAGTTAGAATTAGAATTTTTAACAATAAGCCACTTTCTGTAAATTTGGTGCGGGGTCCTTTGTTCAAGTTGATAATACATCCAAAACCATTTAAATTTTTGTGAAGGAATGGGAATAAAGTTTTTTTAAGATTTATTTATTTACTTTTATTAATTTAATGCTCGTTTCAGCCATACGTAACGATATATATCAATACTTCAGTAAGCGGACATCACATTCAAAAAACTTAGCACACAGTAAAAAAGCGACATATATTATATAATCATGAAATTAAATGAGAAAAAGACAAAGCAAATATTATATACGATCTCATCAACAACGTTTCTGTAAAACTAATTTAAAAACGTTGACAACCTTTCTTACAAAAATCATTACAAATCTTACACGAATGTTTTTTTCGAATGGATTTTTAGTATATCAAAACATGTTATTAGACTTTTTTTTGTTAGAACTACTCCGGGGGCTACCAGAACTCTCATTAGAACTCCTGGAACTCTTAAAATTTTTAATTTCAAATTTTGTTGGGTATGTGTAAAGCGATGCAGGTTTTTGGATTTTGAGTTTATCGAAAAAATGTTATTAAACTTTTCGTTAGAACTATTCCGGGGGCTACCAGAACTCTGATCAGAACTCCTGGAACCCTCAAGATTTTTAATTTCAACATTTTTGGGTATGTGTAAAGTGTTCTAGGTTTTTGGATTTTGAGTTTATCGGAAAATTTTATTAGACTTTTTGTTAGAACTATTCCGGGGGATACCAAAACTCTGATCAGAACTCCTGAAACTCTCAAAATTTTCAATTTCAAAATTTGTTGGGTGTTGTAGGTTTTTGGAGTTTTAGTTTATCGAAAAAATGTTATCAAACTTTTCGTCAGAACTATTCCGGGGGCTACCAGAACTCTGATTAGAACTCCTGGAACTCTCAAGATTTTTAATTTCGAAATTTTTGTGTATGTGTAAAGTGTTGTAGGTTTTTGGATTTTGAGTCCGAAAAAGGTTATTGGACTTTTTTGTGGTTCTATTCAGGGGGCTAACAGAACTCTGATCAGAACTCCTGGAACTCTCAAGATTTTTAATTTCAAAACTTTTGGGTATGTGTAAAGTGTTGTAGGTTTTTGGATTTTAAGTTTATCGAAAAATGTTATTAGACTTTTTTGTAGAACTCTTCAGAGGACTACCAGAACGCTTATCAGAACTCCTGGAACTCTCAAAATTTTCAATTTCAAAATCTGTTGGGTATGTGTAAAGTGCTGTAGGTTTTTGGATTTTGAGTTTATCGGAAAATTTTATTAGACTTTTTGTTAGAACTATTCCGGGGGATACACGGAAAAAAAAAGTTCATTAAACTTTCTTGAAGTATTACAAGAGTCGGGGATGAGAGCGAACCTTGAACAAATTTTCTATATTCTGTATAATTTTCAGGATTTAATATAGAACTAACCTAGAATAACTCTAGAAGAATTCTGAAACTTTATATTGAACTCCGATTTGGAAAAGTTTAATAAAATATATAGAGAAATTCATGAAAGAATGCTGAAAACTTTCGTAGAAATCACAATTGAGGTATTGAAAGTTTGTAATCACATAATTATAAGGTTTAAATACCTCAATTCAGTCAAATGTATAGAAAAATTCTTCAAAAAATGTTGAAAAATCTCATAGAAATTCGATTCGAAGTATTGAGTGTTTGTGAACTACTTCAATCGAAGATCTATAGACTTCAGTTCTTTAAAATGTAGCTGCGCAGTCGCTACTGTGCGCAGGCAGCGACTTTTCCGCATGGCTCCCGCGTGAAAAAAAAGAATTCAAGTCTTAGAGAACAGTAGCACGCGTTGAAAATTAAAATATTAAGTTTGCCAATAACCGAAATATCTCTAAATGGTAAATCCACTACCCGGGTGCACCAGGTCGTTCAAGACGTCATCTACGAGAACTTTTAGAATCTAAATTGTATCAATAGCCAGAATAACTACCAATGGTGAGTCGACGATCAGGATGCACCGGAACGTGCACCAGGTCGTTTGGCACGTATTCTACGAGAACTGCTTTAAAATTCAAATTGTGTCAACATCCAAAATAATTAAGTGTTGAGTCGACGATCCGGGTGCACCGAGTCGCGCACCAGGTAGTTTAGCACGTATTCTACGAGAACTTTTTAGAAATTTGAATTGTTTCAACCACTAAATTAACTACCGTCGACTCACCATTGGTAGTTATTTTGGTAGATAAACCTCAAGATTTCTAAAGAAATCATCAAGTCAAGCTTCCTTTGATCGTTTTTTTATGTTAAGAAAATATGAGAGAAAATAAAGTTTTCATATTTTTGTTTCGGTCTTACGATCCATTTAGAAAAAATTGAAAAACTAAATCGAGTCAAAATTCCTTTTTATTGACGTTTTGGCCCCATCTGTGGGCCTTCATCGATACAAACATCTTAAAGAATAATCGGAGTCAATGATAAATATACGTCGAAGCAAATGACAACATTTTAAAATTTTGTGAAGTCAGATATCATTCTGAAGTTTTAAAAATCATTATGAAGTTTGTAAAAAAAGTATTGGGAAACTATAAAGTCCAAGGAACTTTCCCAATATGTTAAAAAAGGTTCATATTTTGTAATTAAAATGCTGTGAAACAGCTAACAAACTGATGTTTTTTTACAAACTTCATAGTGATTTTTAAAACTTCAGAATGATCTGACTTTACAAAATTTTGAAATGTTGTCATTCGCTTCGACGTATATTTATGATTGAGTTCGATTATTCTCTAAGATGTTTCTTTCTGATGAAGGCCCACAGATGAGGCCGAGACGTCAATAATAAGGAATTTTGACTCGATTTCTTTTTAAAATTTTTTCTAAATGTATCGTAAGACCGAAATAAAAATACGAAAACTTTTTTTTCTCTCATATTTTCCTAATGGTAGTTAGTTTGGCTATTGACACAATTTAGATTCTAAAAAAGTTCTCGTAGATGACGTCTTGAACGACCTGGTGCACGTTCCGGTGCACCCGGGTAGTGGACTTGCCATTTAGAGATGTGTCGGTTATTGGAAAACTTAAGATTTTAATTTTCAACGTTAAAAATTGAAATAGATTCAACTTTTTCCATGACATATCTTATTTAATCGATTAAAAATATATAGAATTGGGAATTCAACTTTTAAAATTATTTGCAATGCAAGCCTTTAATTTCATATAACTTATATAAACTTATTCTATATAGCTATATAACATCTTATTAATCTTGAACCTACTAGAATTTATAAGCAAAAAAGAATTAGCGATTAAAAATTTGTTCGAAATTTAAAGTTTCCAAAATTTAAAAAATGTTAAAGATCCCGAAATTTGTAATTACCTAAATTTTAAACTAAATTTTTGAAATATGATATTCTTGAAATTACTGAAATTATAAACATAAAACTCCAGAAATTTCGAATTTCCGAAATCATTAACCTTTCACTTAGCCCTTCACAGCTGTAGCTTATATTTTAGATTTTTTTTTTATACTACAAGTTATGTTAGCTGCGAGGTTTTCTCAGGAGCTCCGAATGCGTAGGTAGGGGGTTCGAGCCCACAGCGAATAATAATTTTAATAGCGTGCGATTATTTGTGTAGTGATTGTTTGTGTAATAGTAAATGATTATGTACTTAAATATGTGAACAAATATTAAAGCATAATGATAATAATAATGATAATAAAAAAGATTTTTTTTTAGGCTAAAAATCGGCCATGATTTTATAGAACTGTTCTCTATAGTTTCGAGACTCCTCCGATGTAGACTGTATATTAGCTGGACTTTTAGATTTTCTAGAACTATTCTACGTTTTTCGCATTTTAGAGAACTCTGTATTAAATTTTGTAGAATAGTTCGATGCAATGTAAAACCAAGAAGATTTTAACTTTTAATAAACTACCCGTCGTATCCTCTACTATAGGACTAGTTCTATAAAATTTAATGAAATTTTTTTTCCGTGTACCAGAACTCTGATCAGAACTCCTGGAACTTTTGTGAACTGTTGTGTAACTTTTGAGTTTTCAAGTTTTTCGAATTTATTTTGTTATAGAACTCTAGAACTCTTTTGGAAATACATGAATATTAAAGAAAAAGTTGATTTTTTTAAAAGTGCCTCCACTTTAAAAAAAAAATTTTTGGGTCTAATTTTTGGGAACTATTTCCAATAAGTATCAGGAACTCTAGAACAATGCTAAATCTACCCAGAACTCTAAAAAAAACTTCATTTTTCGAAAAGTGCGGGGGAACGTGAACTTAGCCTCCAATTTTGAAAAATCCATTTTTCTAGTATTTATACGCCGGAACTATTTCTAAAAGTTATCAGGAACTGTAGAACTATTCAAAAGGATGTCAGAACTCTAAAAAAAAAATTCGAAATTTTGAAAGTGGGGGCGAAGTTTACACGCATACAAAATTCTTAAAAATTTATTTTTTCTCATCAATACTGTTTTATGGTATCATAAAAAAAGAACATAATATACAAATTTCAATAACTTGTACATCAACGTATTTGTTAAATAACACAGGCGGACAAAATTTCAACCAAAAGACCGCACTATGTGACCCCGAAGGATTTTGGTATCCTAAAACCGTATCAGTTATCCAAATTTTTCCTATATGTCAGGTTTTTGAGATATCCTAACCTGAAAGTGCAAAAATGGCTATTTTCAGCCATATTTGAGGCAATATAACACGATCATCAATTTTTCCCCCTAAAAACTGCTAACGCCATCGTTTAGTACTCCTTTTCATCTTCCATTTACATTTTTGATCATCTCGAATCGACTTTTTTTCTCCGAGATATAACACACTAAGCATTCAGTTTCTCTTCGCCTTGCATTGTTTCACAATGCATTGTGGAACTGAAATGGTTAATGTGTGATATCTTGGAGAAAAAAATCTGTTCGAGATGATAAAAAATGGAAATGGAAGATAAGAAGGAGTACTAAACAATGGCGTTAGCAGCTTTTCTAAAAAAATTGCTGATCGTGTTATATTGCCTCAAATATGGCTAAAAATAGCCATTTTTGCACTTTCAGGTTAGGATATCTCAAAAACCTGACGTATAGGAAAAAATTTGGATAACGGATACGGTGTTAGGATACCAAAATCCTTCATCGTCACATAGTCCGGTCTTTGGGTACAAAAATGATGTCATTTTTGTCGGCCTGTGCAATTGATACTCTCCATTTTTTCTGAAATTATTATTCTTCCGCCAACAATTTGTTAAAACTGTTTAATTAGGTCCTTTTTGGTGGTTTTTATCACACCGTAAAACTATATTGTTAAGAGTCAAAGTTATCTAACGGATTTCGAAAGAGGACAAGAAACTATCAGAATCAGAAATAAAAAGATAAATACCTATATGACATTGAAAAATGTCACAAGTTAACCAAAACTTTTTATCATTTTTTGATAACATATAACATATTGTCTTATACCCTTTAAAAAACAATATATTTGACAGGTAAATGATTATGTGACTTACGTCACTTAAGCATGGACTGCCTGCCCAATTTGAAAGTCCGACTGAATTTTTATACTGAAATTGTGCCAGGATGCGGAAAATAGCCCAGTTGAAAAATAAAAAATCGAACAATTTCGATTGGAAAGAATGCAAATTGAAAATTGTATCATTAGATCATTTCCGACCATTTAAACTTGCAGCTTTCAAAGGTAGCTAGTCAGTTCAGATATTCAAAACTGAGAATCTAATTTTTGTTAAATTAGAAATAATTTTTTTAAATTGTAATTACAGCAATTCTATTTGATTTCGAGCTAACCGAAAATCCCTTGCCTCTTTTGGTTCCCGGATACGTTAAACAAAGTGTTCATTTCAAAATAATAGGATTATATAAAAATAAGAGCTCAATATATAAAAGATGTTTAAATCGGAAACTAAACGTATCTCACAATCTCAAACATACTTTTAATTAAAAAGAAATGGTATACATTAAAATATAAAAAATTCTATGCTCTGCACTACATATATAGAGTAATATATGGACCAAATTTGGTAAATTCGGTAGTATATAGGGACTACACTGTGCTGTGAGAAAAAGTGTAACAAAATTCTAAAGATATTTGGATTAACTCCAATGATATGATCATATTTCCGGTTATTGCATTGGCAGCAGTCACACATCTCCAGTATAGTAAAATATTGTCTGTTTATATCGCGACTGGCACTTTTATCGCTGCCTAAAGTGTAGTATTTACAGGTTGCCAGAATCAGAAAAAGTAAGATCTTTCGCCTCTTAACTTCATCTTTGAAAAATGCGAGTTCTGAGGTCCATAAAAATATAAATAAGGAGCTGCAGTTTCATATTTTTCTTTTCAAATACGAATAAACTTAATGGACAATTTCTTTCACAAATAGAAACTCGTAAAAAGTAGGTACTTATTTCGTTCAAGTAGCAGTCATTTTTGGCTAAAAATTCGCAGTGATCAGAGCATAACACAAATTAATAGAAGGAAATAAGAATTTAGAGAACTTTAAATTTAGAAAATTTCAAGCTTTCTGAAAATTAACTAGAAATTTATTGTTTACAAAAGAAATACTGTAGTTAGCAAGTCTTCATAATTACTGTAAAAAGTGAATTACAAAATTAAAATGTCAAATGTGATTTGACATTCTATTAAACATAAAAAACAACAGAACTGGAAAATTTCGGAAAACAAAATGTATATTAAAGAAGGATTTGACTTTGTTTTGACAGATTGGCAATTTTTCTATTGACTGATTCACAGATTTTGTTTTGACAGTTTCGTCAATTTTGTACGAATTTGAATTATCTTGAAAATTTTATATTCTTTGGAAGGGTAATGCGATTTTTAATATTTTTTCAAGTCAGGAACCTGCAAATTTGACAAGTTTCCACATAATTCCTCCATGAGGGATAATTTGGAAGAATCAGAATTTAGGAAAGTTTCTTTTTTTGTTTTAATTAAGCTAAAAACTCATTGAATTTTTTAATAATTTGTATCACTTTAAAATTAAAATATATATAAGAAAATGTTTATATGGAAACAAACCTGATAGTACGGGCCGGTAGAACTTTGATTATGGTTTTGACCATAATGCTGATGATGTCGGAATCCCGGCGTGTTGCAAGTTGACTGTCCACTCATTAAAGATCCTCGAGGCAACCCTAGACCGAAAAGGTCCGAAATCGACATATCTATTGACAAAAAAAAAAGATGTTTTTTGTCTTGAATATCTTTGACACTAAAGACAGGTCTGTAATTCTTCAAGACTAAATTAAACTAAATTTAGGAGAACAAAGGACTGACAACTAAAGTCGAACAAACGATTCTAAAGACCCTTCAAACTTCTGAAATGTAGCGGGAGATCGAAATCTTTTGAAAATATCGAATTTACAAAAGGAATTGAATTACCTAAATATATATGAGTTTGATGTTTTAATGAAGATTATAAAAATAATGTGGAAATATTATTCATTTATGCAAATATGTATACATGAATCGAAGGCATGCGATTGTCTACTCATGGTATAGCAACGGGAATTTGAATTAATAAAGAGACAAACAACATAAAACAAAAGTATTATCTAACGTCATAATTTTAACATCTTCAAATTTTGAAGATAATTGACTGAGAACGGATCGAACATAAAAATTATTCAAATTCAAATATTTAAGAATTTGAAACTTAGATTCTGAAGGTTTTGCATGACCAGAATGTAAGGGCTTTGGATTTTGAATTAAAATTAAAACTAGACGTATTTAAATTCCAATTTCTTCCAATTGGATCATAATTATAAGGTAAAAAAATAATAGTTCAATGCAAGCTTGAACGATTTGAAATATTTCAAGTGTTTTTTAAAAAATGAGATTCTCTCCCATATACGATTCACTAAATTTTGAAGTCTAAATCCGAATGCTTTTGTCTTGGAACATTGTCAAAACTTATCATTTTTTAAACTTTATTTGAAAAACTAGCCGTAACTGCGCTCGCGCATGTTCACGTCACTGGATTATTATTTCCTAACAATAAAAATATAAACAATTTAAAACTATTTTAGATTAGGTAAAATTTTGAAAAAAAAGGAAAATATTTCGAATGGAATGAAAAGGAATTAAACTTTCATCATTTCTAAATAAAACAGCGTTTAAAATTGCATAATTTGAAATTGAAAATTGATTACATAGAAGATCTTAAAACTTAAAAATGTGAATATTTCTAAGCGTAAAAAAAGAAGTATTTTCAGATTCCAATTTTGAAAATTGGATCAGTTAAAATTCAAAGGAATTGAAATTGTATTATTTCTATTAGTAGTATTATTATTTTGCTTCTGAAATTAAATTTTTTTTAAATGTTATCACATTGAAAAATTGTGATTTAAACTAAAATTGATTAGACAAATTTGGCTACAATTAAAAAAGAGTTAACCGTCGTTTTCAACGTGAAAATGTAATTATTAAAAAAACACGACAAAATAAAAAGTAATTTTAAATGGGAAACATTAAAAATAAAAATACTTATGCTTCGGAACGTTCAAATTTAAGCGAATCCGAACTTCATTTAAAACTGAAAAAAATCTAGTCGCCAAAAATTTCGATATTAAAACTTTTTTATACCCAAACCCTGTAAAATTTCGACTGTTAAGTAAATATGAATCGTTTCAAAATTAAAAAATTTCAAAATGTTAATTACCCAATTACTATAGTATCAAACGTTAGTCTCACTTTATTTGATTATTATTATGTTTAATATATAATGAAATAACAATACATTTTTGTTGCACTCAATAGCAGGATGTATTTTGTACATAAAAAATGTAATAAATGCGAAAAAATGAAGCAATATACCAAAATATTGAAAATTTTAATAAAATGTATGTTTGTACGTATTACTGCGGCTGAAGAAAAACTGTTTACTTATTACTGCGTCCCTATTACTGTGGATATTAATTTAATATATGTGAACGTATGTATTAAAAAAAAACAGATGACTAAAGTGAGGTTTCTTTATTAACCATAATCTTATTATTTGAAAAAATTATGAGATAACAGGAAATGTACTTCATGTTCAATCTATATCTTAAAATAAAATAACAGTGATGATGTGTACCTATTTCTGCGTCCCGATTACTGCGGATCTATATGAGTTACATTTTGAAAAATGAAGTTATTTCATATACAAAATTGTAAACAACGATTAAGCATTCCAAACTTATACTCAATCACAGACTGAAGTGATAAATATTAATCGAAACTACATTAACAATCACGAGTATGCCATCGCCTGTTTGTCGATGATTGCTTAAGTTCTTTTGATGATAATTATATAAAAGTTAACAAATTTTTCTTAAATATTTTGATAATTATCGGTATTCTCGATAAAATATGCCACGATGAAATCATTTTCGTGAATATTTTGTTATTTTTTTAATGAAGATATTGCAAAAAGTAGCGCAAATTCCATTATTTTCTTCGAATTTAAATGAAATCTAATGCAATAGATATTTTTCAATGTGATTAATTTTTTCTGCTGAAAGAAATATTTTTTGTAAATGAGTGATTGCCAAAAAGTTGACAATTTTAGACAGAACATGCGAGAATGATAAAAAATTCAAAAATATTTATAAAATATAAATGGAAAACAGATACAAATATTTAAAAATATGGGAAAAATTAAAATTTTCCCGATTTATTTGATTTTGATTCTAGTGCTTTTAAAACATCCTTTCATTTTATAGTCAGATAAATTAATATGGTGGCGTCTAAAATTTCTTTTTCAAAAATCCATAACTTTTCCAGGTTAAAAAAATTTCCAGGTTCCCTTTTTTTACAGTGAAAAAATACTTTTCATGAAACATAATAGAAATGGTAGACCTTGTGAAAATAAAAAGTATCATGTGCAAATTTTCTTATACAACCCAAAAATTTTACTTTGCTGCAAAAAAAAACTGTTTTTTGGTGATTTTTCATTTCATCACCGTGACAAAACGCAAAGCTCAGGGTGGCGATTCAGCAGACGATTCCAAATTCCAGCTCATTTCCTGGTCAAGTTTTGTCAATTTTCCCGGAAAGTAATATATTCATATTTGCCGCAAAATGCAAAGATATATTTTAATTCTTGACGTTCATTTTAAACACTCTGTAACACAATAGAGCATAAATGTGTCTGGAGATGAAAAATCCATAATGTAGACTGTTAATTTAATTTATGTATAACAATTAACTTTACCAGATAATACCTTTTTCATTTGAAAAAACCCCTGCGCAGCCAGTCCAGCGATACTGAACATAAGAAAAAATTTTCCATGAAAATTTAAAAAAAAAAAAAAAATCGACTTTTGTCGCTATTTGCATTAACATAAATGTTTGAACAAAGGAACATTTAAAAATCAAGCCAACATAAACCTCTTAAAAACTGAATGCTTAATTTTGTAAAAAAAAAAAAAAAAGAAATCCAAAATCGATTAAAAATTTGCCTTCTGCAAGTTATTTTGAACCTCGTTGTTTTATTTCATCCCACTGTGTGTTGTTAGGTGCCAACACAAAACGAGATTAGAGTTTTAGACTGCTAACCCCAGATTGAAGAGTGTAGCATGGAGGTGACTTTAAGACTTGAATTTGAGAAATTATGGCCTTAATTTTTCATTGTTTTGAATTTATTCTGGAGGCATTTAATTTGAAATTGTTTATGTCTTTACAAACCCTTTAAACTGAAAATTGTGAAACTATCAACTCTTTCAATTTGATATTCTATGATTTCGAAGAATTAAAAAAAAAAAAACAGAAAATTATGTGTGTTTGAAAATGAAACCAAACAATTTGAAATATTTAAATCTAAAATTAATTAATTTAAAACTGATTAAAATTGGAACCAAGAAATTTAGAATATTAAAATCTAAAACTATTAAGTTAAAAACTGACTATTAAGGCTTTTAATAGGAAATTTTGCAATTTTTAAAGATTTATTAGTGAAATTGTCCTGATATTTTTAGTATCTAAATTTGAAACTATAACATTGTAAAATTTGAAATTTAAAGCCTCCAAAAATTAAGAAACTTTCAAAATGAATGAATTCAAACATGAAGCGTTAAAAATTATACAATTCCAAATTTCGTTTAAAAATTGAAGTATTCTTGAATTAGGATCTTGAAACTAAGATGTTAAAAATGATTAATTTTTAAAAATGCGCATTATGCTTTTTAAAACGCATTTATATTAAATATTTTAATATAAAGTGCAAAATGAGTAATTTGAAACTCAATGATGAAACATTTCCATGCAAGGAGTACAACTTCATTTTTAAGAACATTTTAAAAGATGTCATCGTGACCTATACTAATAAAAATAAACTGTCACATTGAAATGATAGAAAAAGCCGCAAGACGAAAAACACGTGAAAAGGGAGTGAAAACATAGGTGCTTCAATGTTGAAACAATTAATGAATGGTAAATTATTAAATATAGTAACAATATTATATAATTTCAATGATCAAGGCTGCATTAAAATATTCAAATATAAATAAATTAATCCTGCACAACAATTTACCGAAATTAACGACTTTTTCTGACTAAATAATAAATTTTGTAGGATAGTTTCAGTAGATAAGGATGAGAAAACAACTTTCGTGAAACGAAAACCTGAGCCACCCCACTATGTTTATTGACAATAAAAGGTCCAATGAGAGCGCCATTGAATCTGGGTCGTATGAATAATTTCCTGATCTTATTTGGTATCAAAGTGTTAAACCCAATTCCAAAATACAAAATTCTTTAAAAATTATAGATGAGCTGATTTATTGAATAATTACTCTGTAAATAATCGTCCCGAAAAAAGATGGATTAAGAAAAGGGAATGGACCAATCGTCCCACCAATTCGGGACGACTAGCCAAGCTTATGAAACAAATTTGACTACACATCCCGAAATTCGGGACGACGAGACACTTTGGAATAATTGATTTAAGTCCTTATCTCTCAAAGATGAAATTGTGAACTCCGATACTTTCAAAGCGGACAAAATTTAAGCATTTAAATTTAAATAAACTGAAATTCAATACGTTATTGCAAATTTTAATCACGTGGAATTGCAACATTTGGAATTCGAAATAAAAACATTTCTAATTTCAAACATCCAAAAATACACTTTTTATGAATTTTAAAATTGGCAGAGTTTTCAATTGAGGTCTTTAAAAAACAAACATTTATAAGCGTGTTAAAGTATCAGGAAATGAACCAATTTAAATTAAGTAAGATTTTATTTAACAATTTCGAATAATTGTGTCGTTCAATGTAAAAGTGGCGTAAGTCCACATTTTTAAAAAACATATTTTTTTGCCGAATGGGATCATATTTAGTCCAATTCGGCAACAAAATATGTTTTTTAAAAATGTGGACTTACGCCACTTTTACATTGAGCGACACAATTAACAACCGTGTTAAATAATATAAAATTTCAAATAAAAAATTTCAACGAAATGAAAAATTAACTTAAAACTGTGTGATGGCAGTGAATTTGTTTTCAGTTTTCATCCCTGAAAGTTGGTAATCCTGGTCACCATTTAAATTTGTAAACGAGTCTGTTCCATGCTTGTGAGTTCCTCGCTTTATGATCGTTTTAAAGTCTACAAATTTAACTGTTGTCTGCCTTTAAATTGTCTTTTTAATTTAAAAACAGTTTTAGTTCATTTTGAAAATCGATTTTATTTACTTTAGCTAATTAAGTGAGACTTTTATATTTTTAAGAACTTACGAATCATCCAATTTTCAATCACAGAAGAAGTCAACTGAAACTTTTAGAATGGAAAGCGTCGTCAAAAATTGAAAGCATTTATGAATGAAACAGTATAAAACGCAATTAAAAGTTTGTTTAGTTAAAATGTTTTAAGTTTAAAAATGTACAATATAGAATTTTAGTTAGTTTTTCCATTTCAAATTATTCATTCTTAAATTAAAATTGTCAAATTTTGAATATTTTATTCAAAGTAAACCTCGCAGATTTGAACTAAAATATATTAAATCACTCCTGCTAGCTAGAAATTAAGAAAATTAGAAACAAGAGGCCAGCAAATATGAAAAACAGGGATTAAAACTGATCCGTATAGTTCAATTTCAGGAAAAATAGGAGACTTTTTTTTTAAAAAAGGAGGTATTTTTTGACAGAATAATCTGTCAATAAATTTACCAACGAATGAAATAATATTTTGATAGTGGGGACAGTTTCTACTAATTAATGAAAAAATATTAATGAATATGTATAATCCTTATTGACAGTTGAAGGTTATCTAAAATTACACAAGTCATAAAATCGGAAAAAACTTCATAGATTTAATCTTTCTTTTTTTGTAGTTTTAAAGCTTTGGGCTAATGAAATGACTTTTTTAACATTCAACCCTACAAATATTGAAGCGTTCTTATATGATTATTGTAGTTAATTAGCGAAAGTTTTTTCACAAATCTGACGATTTTTCTACATTAAATCCTTCAGCACTTTGTAAATATGTACTAATACGTATATTATACATATTATGTCACAGTTATCTGTTTATGATAATTCTTGAAAAATTAATCGGTACTTTGATAAAAAGGGGAAAAAGAGATAACATTCTTTTTAAAAAAGGGATTATAGGGAATTTTTAAAATAATAGGTTAACAGAGAAAACGGGAAATAGGGTACTTAATGTGACTTATTGTGAAAAAATTCTCGATGCGATTTTTAAATTAGGACTTCAAAATACAATAATGAAAATTGAAAAATGTGAAACTCAAAGTTTCATAAATCAAACAATAATGCCAAGTGCCTAAAACTGTACAATTTCTAATCAGAAACATAGGAATTTAAAAAAAATTTTAAACATAAACGTTCGTAGATGGAATTACAAATAAAGAATGGAACTAAGAAAGAAAAAACTTCTTGGTCAAAAATTAAATTCATTATCATTTTTCGGGTTATTTTCGGTTTTAAAATATTCCTACACGTTTTTTGGTTACGCCAATCCAGTGAACATCCTGAATATAAAATCTCAATGGAGTATTCAAGGTCGAAACTATCAGGGCTCTGCTTCAAAAAATAAACGGTGGCTAAGGTAATATATGTTGGATTCTTAATACCTCGTGATAGATCTTACGTGCAAAAGGTGCAAATTTCAATTTCAATTATCTCATCCTATGAATAGTCCACATTTCTCCCTCGCTTTTTCTAATTGCGCAGTCCTTTAGAAAGCACTTTAATGAAACTATATCCCAAGTTTAAATGATTTTCTCAGAAAGTCAGTGTTTGAATTATACTTTCTTAATACAGTAATAAAAAGAAACACAGTTAAAATTTTACTTGCAATTATTGCGTAGCACTTTAACGTATGTAGTAATAGTCTTTTTACTTCCCTTGGTATTTTTTGAAATTATTATCGTTTATTGAAAAAAAATTATTTTTACAGTCCGTTCACCCAATAATCGTCTAACTCAACGCGATACCGTCACACTGAAGTTTGATTTTCTCGGAACAGAATAACATTTTGTCTTTCCATTAGCTTTATCATGTCTCGGGAGTAAGTTTGTATTTTTGTGAAAAATTGAAAATTCGAATTTTTCAGATCAAAACTTTTATACCCTCATTCAGACATTCAACATCATAGTTCACTTTCAACCAAGAAGATAAATTTGTTACCAAAAATATGCATTTTCAACAAAAAATGGGATAGTTAAATTTTCAGTTAAAAAAATTAATTTTCAAATTCAAAGAACGAATTTTCCAAAGAAAGGAAATTTCAATCAAAACGATAAATCTGCAAAGAAGATTTATTTTCTACCAAAATAGATGAATTTTTAATAAAATACATGAATTTTAAACATGTAATTAAACCGTTTAGCCAACGAAAGTAGTTTTCGAATAAAATGATTAAATTTTCAACCGCAATATTAATTTTAAACCAAATAGTTACATTTTCGACCAAAAAGATTAAATTTCAACAGAATACATGAATTGTCAACCAAAAATGGAATACTTTTATTTTCGGTTGAAAAAACTAAGTTTTAGCCGTGAGAAATGAACTTTTAACAAATAAATTATATTTCTAAACAAAGAAATGCATTTTCGACCAAAAAGATGAATTTTCAACCATTAAAATGCTGTAAGTTTTAACTAAAAACAGTTGAATTTTCAACAAAAAAGTTGATTTTCAACCACATAGTTGAACTTTCAATCCAAAAAGACGAAATTTCAATAAAATAGTTGAATTGGCAATCAAAAATAATAAGTTTTTTGTTTTCAACAAAATAATAGAATTGTATGTTCATTCCCTAACTTTATAAAAACTTAAAATTTTGCGGTGGGGTGGGGGGAGAACAAATATTATGGTATCTAACATGGGGATGGGGCGGTTAATTTCAGAAAAACGCATTACGGAATTTGTGGATGACCCCTAAACTTCAAATTCAGTTTATCGAAAATTCCCTGACTCTTTCAGGCTTTCCTTGACATTACCTGACCTGTAGCAACCCTACATGACTTTTCCACACTTTCCAGTTCTTGTTGCAAACCTGAATAAGCCCCAAATATATGCAGGATAAAAACAATTTAGTGCTATTACTCACCATCCATACTGGAGTTCTTGGATGACATAGCGCAAGAATTGTCATAATTCGAATGATACGATGGGGAAGGTGGTGGTAAATCCAAAAGCAGGTTGCTGATGGACTGGAGCTGATGTAGTTGCTCACGTTCTCGAGTTTGCAGCTGCAATTTCTCTCTGTGAATTTGCTCTCGCTCACGTTGCTGAAACTGCAGTTGTTCTCTGTCTCGATTGGGATGTGGCACCTGCAGCTGTTCGCGTTCCCGGTTCGCCTGCAGAAGAGACAAAGGATCTCGCTGCTGTTGCTGCAGTTTCAATTGCTCTCGTTGGGAGATCTGCAGTTGCTCGCGATCCGGCTGATGCAGCGGATCTCGTTCGCGGTGCGGGAGCTGCAGTTGTTCGCGGTTATCTCGAGGTTGCAGCTGCAGATTTGGTGAGTCATTTCGGTCTAGTGCGTCTACACCGGTTCCTCCTTCGGATTCGTACGATGAGGCCAACTAGAAATTAATAATTAAGAAGTTATCAGCGAAAGGCTTGAAACGTAAGATTTTAAAATTCCGCCCTCCAAATTTTAAATTCAAATTTCAGGCATTCGAATTTGAATGCACCATTTTTAAACTTTAAAATACAGTCATTAAAACTTGATAATTTTAAGTTTAACAATTAAAAATTTCAAAATTTATTTTGTCTAAATAATAACGATTTTTAAGATACATAATTTGAATGAACAGAAACGATTATCATCCCCTGTGAAATAAAAATATTTCTTTAAATATATAAGAAGAATTTCAGAGGTAATAAAACTAAAAAAGTTGTATTAAGATTGTCATAATCGGTTCGACTCATCCCATCTTTGAAGATAAATATTTACATTAAAATACACAGAATTTATGTAAGGAATATTTCTCATTGTTTATATTGTTTTCAGGGTGTCTACACAAATCCTGCAAAAGAATTCCCTGACAATTCTAGGCTTTTTCAGGATACCTCAAGTTTTTTCTAGGTATGACTTTTTATAGTACATAGCCATTAAAATATTTTGCATTTTTTAAACAAGCTTTAACAAATTATATTACATGATATTCTTAAGTATGTCACCACTATCAATTAATTGAATAATTAAATAATACTTCAAACAAATTTTTATTTATCTTTTTATACATAAAATTCAGTGTATAATTAGGTAAAATTAATGTCGATAATATATATTAAATTTAACTTCAACCGCTTCAAATTCCTAACTTTTTGAGTAAAAATATTGTATTTTCAACTAAAATAATGAATCTTCAACAGAAATAGTTGAATTTTAAACAAATAAGATGAATTTTCAACTGCCAAAGACAAATTTTTCAACCAAACAGTTGAATTTTGAATTAAAAAAGATCAATTATCAGTTAAAATTAATTTTCCATTAAAAAATGTTCAACCAAAGTTATGAATTTTTAAAAAAAGTGTTTAACTTTTAACCATGTAGTTTTATTTTAAACCGAATAAGTTTATGAATATTTTGACTGGAATATTTTAATTTTCAACTAAAAAACATGAATTTTTAATCAAGAAGATTCATTTTCTACCAATAAGACAAATTTTCAACCAAATAGTGACAATTTTGAAAAAAAGGAGCAATTTTTAGACAAAAATGGAATAGTTGTTAAATTTGCTGTTGAAAAAAACTAATTTTCAACCAAACTGATGAATTGTCAAGTAAAATGATGAAACGTCAACTTAAGTAGCTGAATTTTGAACCAAAAGGATGTATTTTTAACTAAAAATTATGAATCCCTAACTGTAATAGTTAAATATTCAACTAAAAAGATGAATTTTCAACCAAGAAGATTAATTTCTACCAAAGGACGAATTTGCAACAAAATACGTCAATTTTCAAATAAAAAATTAATTTTCAACCAAGAAGATTAATTTCTACCAAGACGAATTTCCAACAAATTACGTACATTTTAAAATAAAAGAATTAATTTTCTACCAGAGATGAATTTTCAATAAAAATGATGAATCTTCAACCAAAAAAGTTAATTTTTATTATAAGATTACCTTTTTACCAAGTAATTAAATTAGCATTCCAAAAAAGATGAATTCTGAACAAAACATATATTAGTTGACATTTTACCCAAAAAGGACTTTAATTTTTAATCAAAAAGAGTTGAATTCAACCAAAAAATACAACTTTTTAAGACGAGTTTAATTTTCTAGCAGAAAGAGGAATTTTTAACCAAGACGATTAATTTTATACCAAGAAGAACGAATTTTGAATAAAATACATGAATTTTCAACCAGATAATTGAATTTTCAACGAAAAACTATCAATCTTCAACCACAAAGTAGAATAGTTGAATTTTCAGCTAACAAAATTAATTTTTAACCAAACTGATGAATTTTCAACGGGAATAGTAGAATTTTAAACTGGAATAGATGAATTTTTCAACAAAATAAATGAATATTCAAGCAAAAAAAGGCGAATTCGTCAACCAAGAAATGAATAGTTAATTTTCAATTAAAGAAATCAATTTCCAACCAAAGAGATACATTTTTTAACTAAAATAATGGAAACCTAATTGAAATTGTTACATTTTCAGATTTAAACAAAAAATTTACACAAAGATACTAATTTTAAAAAAACTAGAATAATTGAATTATCAATCAAAAAGGATAATTTTTAAACCAAAAAATAGAATAGTTAATTTTCAGTTACAAAAATTAATTTAAAAAAAATTAATTAAAAAAAAAACAACAACAACGAATTTTCATCAAAATAATTACATTTAATAATATAAAGCTACTTTTACAAATGAAGAATCATTGTTATTCAATTTTATATAAAGATTATATAACCATAGTAAATAAAGCTAAAAAGACAACAAAATGTATACGCGTATTATTGTTTTCCCTTTTTTCAAATTTTCTAATATTATCTTTTAATACGCTTATTCCTTGCGTATCTAAAAAGTTATTTTTAGCGTATAATTTAATCTAAATCCACTCCCATCCCTAGAATCAGTCTAATTCTGTAACTTGATTCTCGGAATTATGGGACTCACTTTCATTGATTAAGTCTACTATTGAATATACATACACAGCTCAAAAAGGGTGCAATAAAATATTCTCCGAAAACTGAAATACAACAAGCTAATATTAAATATTAAAATTAAACATATTTTTCGCATTATTGTTTAAAAAAACTTAGAAGCATTTATATTTAAAAAAAAAATTTTTTTTTCCAAAATTCAAATCCCAAAAATACATGAAAAAGGACGCATTTATTTAAAATTTATCTAAAGCTTTCAAGAATAAAATTTGCTTTAAGGTTTATTACCATAAGACACGTTATTTACGACAGGCAGAGTGAAAAACTAAAAGTTCAAAAGCACAGCAAATATTTGAAGCTCAAACTTCCTGGAAATTGAAGCTTCAAGTTCGAAAGGGCTTTATTGATAAACCTGTTTACGATATATTTCTGGGAAATTCGATAATTCGTTCTCATATGCCCGATAATTTTGTTTTTCATAGCAATTTTCGCAGCATGTGCAGACTTAATTTTCATCAACGATATAAGCAGATTTTCCCTGTCTAGAAAAGGGAAAGTGAGCTCTGATTTCCGTGAAATTTAATTAGTGGAAAGCGACATAAATTTCAACAACTTTTATTTTGTTCGGACAAAAAGGAGTTGTAAAATTAAGATGCGAGCATCCAGAAATTTGGAAGCTTTTATTTTAGAATCCATAGAATTTGAATCAGGCATTTCAACTTAGAATAAGAAATTACTTTTAAATTCAAAAGCAATTATTTAATTCAAAAGGCCAGGCATGAGGCTTTGTGAATTAAATTTTGGACAATAAAAATTGACCAGCAAAAAAATTATCAACGCTCATAATAGAATTTCAAAAGGAAAATACAAAGTTTAAAATTAAATTTTCAGATAAAAATGCAAGGCTATCAATAAAGGAAAAAGTTCTTATTTGCTAACTGCAGATTTTACAGTACTTTTGTAATCTTAAAAATATTTTTAATTAAAAACTTTATGGAAGAAAAGAATATAATTTTGATAGTTTTTGATTCCGCAACATCCAAGCTTTAATAAAATTTGCAATTTTATATTATAAACCTCAAAAGCAAATGAAGAAAATTGAAGTTGAAATACTTTAAAATTTGAAGAGAATATCGACTGAAATGTACCATACAAAAATGGTCTGTATCCTCAAATTTAAAAGTGCTAAGGCTTTTTAGATAAAAAGTTATAAAAGTTTGCAGATCAAAAAAAGCTGACCTTAATTTTTTTTCTAACATCCGAAATATTCCCTTTTATATGAGGAATTCCTATTATATTATTTCACATTCCCCCCCCCCCCCCCAGGTAAGGGCCCCGCGAGGAGTATTACCAATTTCTTCGTCCAAAATCCGAAAAAATGTTATCTCCAAATCCAGAAAACTAAAAACAATACTTTAAGCTCTTGAATTTTGAAAAAGCCTAAAATTGGTTGAACGAAAGTTTTTACCAATCATATTTTCTTTCATTTAACTATTTGAGACGTAAAACCCCTCCCCCAGAGTTAAATTGGAAAAACACCTATTTTCCCGCTATATTAAGTCGCAATCGCATCAACGCAAGGAATCGTTGGGCATAATGACCTAACAGGCAACTCGTGTTTACAAACACGGCTCACGTATCCTTGTATTTGATACCTAAAAGGAACTAAAATTCGCAGAAAATGCCCCAGTGAAAAAATTCAAACGATAATTTACTAATTACAATCCAAACCGTGGGAAACTTTCCAAAACGCCGGAAAGAAATTTTCGTAGTCAGCTGAAAAAATCAAGTTGAAACTTGCTACACGAGAAACGCAATCCACGGTTGCACTATTCCGAAAGACCGATCCTTTTCGCATACAAAAATTCAGCTGTTTAACTAATTCTCAAATTTCCCAAACACCGCACAAAAAAAAATTACTTTTAAATAGAATACAATTATTTAGAAAATTTTATCAGAAAATTAAGGCACAGAAAAAAATTAAATAAGGAAAAAATATAACTCACCTGTTGAAACAAAGTTGGCATCTCGATGTCTGACGGTTTCGCAGATTCTTGGTCAATTTTGAGTCGGGTAAATTCCTTCGGAAAGGAATATTTCTTGGATTCGAAAAAAGGGTTTTATTTCGCGTAATAAATTAATAAATACTTAGTTAAAGGACGAACAAAAGAACAAAAGGGATACAGAAATGTGAATGAATAGACGCCTTGCTAACCCGCCGGGATCCCTTTCGGGTTTAGGCTCTGCACCAGTCCATTTATGTTTCGGTACTTGGCAATTCGTTTTTCCAAGATCGGTTTTTTTCAATACGTATGAAATTCTGGCAAAATACGCAACAGTTCTTCGCGACGCCGTTTCGCTCTGCGAACTGACTAAAATTCTTCGGATCCTTCCGGCCGGCGAAATTTTGCCTTTGTAGATGCGCGAGTCTCGACAGTGTTGCCAATATTTCACCGAAAAATTACAGCGCCAAAATCCAGGATTTTCCTCTTCAATTTATTTATTTAAGAAAACTTAAACACCGAAATGCTATTGAATTTTATGTTACGTTTTTCTTATTTTATTTCATTTCTGTGAAAGATGATTAAGAGGTTATATTTAGCCATTAAACAGCTTTTTACCCTTTTCACTAAAAAAAAATTGTTCATTTGTTTATTGTGACGTCCAATCACAACTGATTTTTCGACGATGAGGACTAATCGGATGCAAGGAGAATGAAAATTTTGGTGAGTAACATTAAGTAGAGATGAAAAATAAATCGCAATAAAATTTTTTTTGTGAAATTTATATTATGGCAGATCAAATTCATAGATCTGATTGTTTATTATAAAATTGAACGTTTCTTGTGATGCGTATTGTATGTTTTGTATCGTTTTTCTTTAATGTAAAAGTTAAAAAAAATATATCAAACCGGAAGTGTTTTTCATAAGATTTTTCAAGGTCTTTGTTCTAGAGGAAAAAATCTTTTCGTGAAGCTCTTTGTTTGGTAAACTTTAACTCCAAGTATAACAAAATAGACACAATTTATGTTGGACATCTAAATGTAGAATTGTATAATTATTTTAATTCGTGAGCTTGTTTTTAATGTATCTTTATTACTGAATTTTATTAATAAATGATGGAATTATGTAAATAAAATATAACAGATATATAATATAGTAATATATGGTCAATTTTGTTGAAAAATAAAAATAGAATAAGGAAAAGTTAACCAAAAATTGCCTGCATCTCCAGTAAAATTATTAATGAACTTTTAGAATGAAATTAACAATTCTTGCAGAAAATTTGGTGTTTTTAAATCTGTAAAAATGCATTATTATTCTTATTATTACTAAAAATTAAAAATATTTGATCTTTTTTATTTTTAAGACATGAATCTATGAATACAAAAAAAATGTTTCCAAAATATTACTTTGAATTTCTAAATGTATTTTGGTTTGAAAGTATACACTATATTCGAAAAAAGAGTGACGAAAAAATTTCATTTTCATAATTCCCTGACTTTCCTCTCGTTTTTCCCCTGAACAATTGTCGATTTTCCCTGGCCATTAATATTCAATGACCAGCATTTTAATGTTTTTAAAACTGTCAAATTTATATATTTATTTCAACCAAAATAGATCATTTTCTACCATAAACAAAAATTTTCAACCCATAATGATGAATTTTCAACCAAATAGTCGAATTATCAAACAAAAAAGATTGAACATCAATCAAAAACAATTGCGTTTTCAACCAAATAATTGAATTTTTTGGAAGTCAGTTGAATTTTTAACAATAAAAAAAAGATGAATTTTCTAACCAAAAGGGCCAATATTCAGCGCAAATAAATGAATTTTCAAGAAAACAGTTGAATTTCTGACAATTCCTGAACAAAAAAAGTGATTTTTTACCAACAAGTTGCGTTTACAACCAAATAGTTGAACATTGATGCAAAAGAGACACATTTTCAACACAAGAGTGAAATTTTCAACCAATTAGTTACATTTTTATATGAAAAGAATGATTGGTTTACAAGAAAGATGAATTTTGAAACCGAAATGTTGAATTCTCAACCAAACGATGAATTCTTGACGAAAAATATAATAGTTGATGTAAAAAAAATACGAATTTTCAACCAAATAGTTAATATTTCAACAAAATAATAAAAAATTCGACAAATTAGTTGAATTTTTAACCAAATAGTTAAATTTTCAACCAAGAAGAATTATTTTCTACTAAAAAAGAATTTTCAATAAAATGAATGAATTTTCAAACAAATTGTTGAATTTTAAGCCAAAGAAAATAAATTTTCAACCCGAAAAGGATTGGTTCAATTTTCATTGAAAAAAAAAAAAGAATTTTCGTTAAATGGGAAAATGTTCAACCAAATAGTTGTATTTTTTACCAAGAAAGATTTCACTTAAATTTTAAACACCAAAGTATGAATTTTCAACAAACAGTTAATTTTCTGTCAAAATAGTTGAATTTTCAACGAAGAGGATTAATTTTCTACCAAAAACGATGAATTTTTAAGAAAATTCATGAATTTTGAAACAATTATTTGAATTTTTGAAGTGAAGAAAATGAATTTTGAACCCAAAATGGAATGATCAAATTTTTAGTAAAAAACCAATTAAAAAAGAAAACGAATATTTACCAAAATATTCCAATTTTCAACCAAATAGTTGAATTTTCAACCAAGAAAGATTTTACTTACATTTTCAACACTAAATAAATAAATAGAATAATTTATAACTGAAAATATAATCGTCAAGAGAAAGCAGCTGCAGAAAAAAAATAGAAAAATAAATTACTAACAGTAATATTATATCAGGGTCACCGCAAAACTTCAATTTCAAAACATTCCAATTTTTCAGTTTTCCTGCCCATTAATATGCAAAGACCAAAGTCTTAATCTTGTAACATTTTCAATCTATAAACGGAAAAAAATAATTTGAAATTGATCATCCTAAACAGTTATTTACAGTGCCTCTCGCATAAATTCCCTGACTTTTGCAAGATTTTTGTTAAAATCCCTCACTTATTCCTGATTTCTAGGTGACCTACGGCCACCCTGCAAAATTTTCAAGGCGAATAAAAAAAAAAGTATTTAAAATCCCTTGGAAGAAAATACTTCAAACATTTAAATTTAAAAACATTAAAAAAATATTTAAAAAATGTTAATCTCCCAAATAAAAACCATTACAAATTTTATTCATTAAATGCTTAGAGGATTAAATTTAAAAAGCAGTAGACTTTTTCATTCATATTCAGAACAGAAAGAGATTATTTAGGTTTTAAATTTAGTAGTCAATCAAACTACATATAATTTATGAAAATTTTCATTTTATTGTTCCAACAATCTTGCGATAAAATGGATCTTATTATAAAAATTGCATTCACTTTATATTAATAATAAATCTATTAATTCTCTTTCAGCAATTTTCTCTCGTACAATTTATTTAATAAAAATACTTTGATAAAATTGCTAAACATACGGTCGATAATAAATCACGATTGCAATAACGAAGCGCGTTTGTAAATATAAATTAGAGAGATCAATAAATCAATGATAAAATATCAAAATTTGAATTATTAGAATTCTGACTCCAAATCTAATTATAATTTTAATAAATTAAATTAATTGTAATAAATTAAATTAATTACAATTAATTAAATTAATTCTTTATTAAAATCTTCTTTAATTGAATTCACAAATTTGTTTTCAAATTTCTGAAAATATTTTCCTAAGTTTGACATTTGGAATCAAATTCTAAAATTTTTTCTATTCAACTTTCCAAAGTAATTGAAAATAGAATCTAGGACGCTAAAAAACGACGTAAAAGAAATCGATAAGAAAGTAAAGATACTCTATAAATCACGAATTAGTCTTTCAATGATAAAGAAATTAATTTATTCAGTTATACTCTATATGAGCAGTCGACGAGTCTAACATTTCTACTTCGGAACTCATATCACTAGACGAATAATTCACTAGTGAATCGCGGGATCGTTCTATTCTCTCCGCAGAATTGTCTTCAGTCTTCGCTGAATCTTCTCCCCAGAACAATTTCACTCTCAATTTATCCATATTTTCATCCTGCGGTCCTGCAGAACCCGTAGGATTTTCTTCTGAGGCTTCGTTCGCTTTTTTCAGAACGGGCTGATACTTTGGAGTCTCTGCAGGCGCATCTAAAAAAATTCCAATGTTAATTTCAATGATGAATTATTTCCTATTGTTTTACTGTGACAATATAAATCTTGTTATTAAACCTTGTAAAGGATTGTTTTGTTTATGGAATATGGGTTTTTTAACGAAAAGTAAAGGGCAACAATTCTTTTTTTTTTTTTTTACGGAAGAAATTTATTATAATTACCGGGATAAGCCGGAGATTCGTCGATTAATTGCTCCATTAAATATCCTAGTAAAGTTGTGGTAAAAGTATCGTCCCTTTTAAGACCCAGAGCTCTGTGGCAAGAATCTACCGCGTCCTGTAAGTTTCCCATCATCGATTGAATGAATCCGATAGCTGAGTATGTTGATGGATTCAGTGGATTGAGCACCAAAGCCTGAAAAATTATGAAAATTAAATTAACACACGTTCAAGTAATGTATAAAATTAAATTAAATTCAAATTAAATTTTAAACGCCAAAGTATGAATTTTCAATGCCAAAGTATGAATTTTCAACGCCAAAGTATGAATTTTCAACGTCAAAAAAAGTTAATTTTCTGCCAAAATAGCTGAGTTTTCAACCCAATAATAAATAAATGGAATTTGTAACTGAAAATATAATCGGCAAGAGAAAGCATCTGCAAAACAAAGAACAAAAATACATTACTAACAATAATATTATATCAGGGTGACCGCAAAGCTTCATTTTCAAAATTTTCCAACTTTTCTTACATTTTTCCATTTTTCTATAATTTTCTCATAACCCCCAAAATATGATTTTATGGTTAAAATACCGTTTTTTGGGGGGAACTATAAATTTTTCATAAAGCATATATTTTTTTATTGCTGAGTTCTAAATTTAAAACCTAAATAATCTCTTCTATTCCAAATTAATATGAATTACAAATTCTAGCGTTTTTAAAATCTAATCCGCTAGGCACTTAACAAATAAAATGTTATTTGGTGTTTATTTTGAAAATTAACATTTTCTAAATATTTCTTTTTTGAAGTGAAACTTTTTAGGGCGCAGTATGACATTTTTTTCACGAGGAATGAAATCATAAGAAGCGTCACGTTACGTTGCGTTACATCATGCTCCAGTAAGGTAGTGGGTCGATCGCGCGTATTCATGGAATTCAAGGAATTCGTGTAATTGATGGAATTCATAGAATTCCAGAAATTCACGGATTTTTAGAGAACTAATGGAATTCCTTCAAATTGTAGAATTCCGTGAATCCTTGAAAATGCATCAATTTCATGAATTCCACGATTTCCCTGAATTCCGTTAATTCTTTGAAATCCGTGAATTCTTTTAATTCTGTGAATTCCATGAATTCATTCCACTTAAACATTCTTTTGAAGTTTCACTTCTACCGTGCGTCCCGAGACACATTCATTTTTTGATGTTTTTTTAATTTAAAAGTTTGAAGTCTTTTTTTTAAGGGAACACTTACCTGTTGGTGATAATCCAAGGCCTCTTCGTATTTTTTCATTTTCCTACACGTGTGTCCCAAATTGTTAAGCAGAGCCTCCCACTTGTTAGGCAAAATAACATCCTTCAGTCCAGATTGAATCTTTTTCATTGCTTCCTTAAATTGTCGCTCTGCCGTTTTGAAACTGTAAAAAAATAATTTGCCTTAATTCAGGATGACTAGCGTTTCTAAAAAAAATTCCAGGACTGAACCGAATCTCATGAATTTTTTACACGTATCTTTTTGAAGGTTGGTACTACCGAAAAACAAAGTGGCAAGACATTGCCGGCGCCATATGTGTGTCAGTCCCGGGACTTAATGACCCATGTGTTATAGTAGAGATTGTAGAGCTAGAGGAACTAAAAAAGTGGCATATGCGAATTTTGTCATAACCACCCATTTTTTTTTCTTCAAATTTTGAAAATGCTCTAAATTTTTCAATTTTGGTTGGAAATATCTGCTTAACGAACACAACCTTCATTTTAGGATCCTTAAAAAGTTTATCAAATGCTGACTCGATTGAACAAATCTTTCAAAAGTTAGCGTGGTTACAACATTCAGGTAACCATATATACAGACATGCAGACAGACACTGACAAAATTGTATGATTTTCGGACTCTGCGAGTACCGAAACGTAAAGATCCGTTACAAACTGAAGATCGAAAATGTTGACGATTACATTACACTCTCATGAATGAGAAAACCATAAGTGTTTCAACAAAATAATTAAATTTTCAGTACAATAGTTGAATATTTAACCTACAAAGATGAATTTTCAGAAAAATACTTAAATTTTTTAGAAGGCAGTTTGATTTTTAACGAAGAAATTATGAATTTTCAATGCAAAAGGTAAAATTTCTGTTGAAATAAGCACATGTTCGACAAAAAAGTTCAGTTTTCAGCATTTAATGACCAATTACAAAGACGAATTTCCCAGGTACGAAGATGCGTTTTCAACTGAATAATCGAATTTTAAAACAAAAAATATTAGACTACAACCAAAACAGTTGAATTTGCAACACGAAAACTTAAGTTTTCAACAAAAAGATGATTTCTTAGCGAAGAATATAATAGTTCATATTTCAAACAAAAAGGAACCTTAACAAAATAGTAACATTTTCAACAAAATAATTAAATTTTAATTAATTAGTTGAATTTTCAACCTTTGAGAATAAATTCTCGAAAAAAACGACGAATTTTCAACCCAGAAGATTAATTTTCTACTAAATAAATTTTCACTGAAAAAATCAATTTTCAACCAAAAAGATGAATTTTTAACAGAGAAGTTAATTTTCATCCAAACAGTTGTAGTTTTAAACAAAAGAGGAAATTTCAACCAAAAAAGATTAGTTTTCTATCCATAAAACCGAATTTTCAACTAAAATAGATCAAGTTTAAACAAAAAATGGAGAAGTTACATTTTTGGTTAAAAAATTAATTTTAAACAACAACAAAAAAACTAATTTTCAACAAAATGGTGAAATTTTTAAACAAAGAGTCAACCTTCAAACTAAAAAATAAATGCTTAACAAAGTGTTCAACTTTTACACAAGTAGTTGAATTTTCAATTAAAAAAATAATAATTTTGAACTACAAATGAAATAGTTACATTTTTAGTTGAAAAATTGTGTTTTGTAACAAAAAAATTAGTTGTCAAGAAAGTAATTAAACCTTTAGCCAACGCACTTGAATAGTTAAAATTTCAATTAAAAAAATTAGTTTTCGACCGAAATAACGAATAACTATATTGCAATAAATAAACAAATAAACAAATAAATAAAACAAATAAATAAAATAACAATAAATAACGAAATAACGAATTTTCAACTAAAAGGATGAATCTTCAACAAAAAACATGATTGTTTAATAAAGTGGTTGTACCTTCAACACAGTAATTAAATTTTCTACCAAAAATGTGAATTCTCAATGAATAATGTAACAGTAGATATTTTAATCAAAAATGATGACTTTTGAATACAATTGTTGAATTTGCAACCAAACATTAAAATTGTTAACTAAAAATATAATCATTAGGGGAAAGCAAATTAATTGAAGAATAAGAAATACAAAGCAAATAAATTACTAACAAGAATATTATATCAGGGAGGCTGCAAAATTTCATTTTATAATCACTAGTTCACTTATAATCTATTATAAACGGAATAAAACAATTTCAAATCACGGTAAAAATTTTTTCAAATTTATTATCCTTTGAAGTTATTTAGAATATGTACCTATTATAGAAATTTCCTAACTTTTGCAAGATTTTTTTCAAAATCTCTGAATTTCATCTGATTTCCCTGTTTTCCCTGTACTACGGCCACCCTGTATAAATAGTGCTGGCTAAATCAAATTTCAACCAATTCTCGACTGTAGCTTCGTGATTTTTTACCGTGATAAAATGAACAATCTATTGTTGAAAAGGTCTATTTTTATACTTTCAAACAGAAAAATTAGAAACCAAATTTAAAATGGCATAGTTATAAATTATCATATACATGAAACTACCAAAAAACGCTTTAGCAGGCATTTTTCGTTTAGCAGAGAACACATTTAACCTTCAAACTGCACCAGGGGTGTTTGACACCCCAAAAATTGTTCCAGTCTCAGAAACCGTACTAAATTCGAGAAATTGAGTATGTCTCGGCATCTAGCATTGATTGAGATAATAATAATAATAATAATAATAATACTTTTATCATAATTTTTTATAAAATAAAAAAATATTTATAATAATTTTTTTTTTATAAAAGTAAGTATTTTGAGTGTACACTCATACATTTTTAGGTAAAAATTTAAAAAATTACGTGAGTCATGAATTTTCAAGTAAAAGACATGTTTTCACTTTTTCATTAAACAATTTTTGAAATATATTAAAAATGAATAAATGGCTGTAAAACATATTTTAATTTGAAGAAGACGTATTAAACTATATTAGATAATTTTTTTGTAACAAAATATTCAATACCAACTGAAAAAAACATGTTTGAACACGTTGGGGCGTTGAACACCCCTTAAGCAGTTTACATAATTTTTCAGAACGATGATCAGTTAAAAGGTTAAAAACCTATTGTTTCTTTAAGGGGATTCCAGAACCATGAGCAAAATTCAATGACTTGTCCAGGTTTCCAATGACTTTCAGGATGCTGGACACCCTGCTTAATTACCTTCGCTCTTTTTCATAGAATAATACTTTACAAAAGGAAAAATATTTAAACAACAAAAAATTCACTTACTCTCCATTGTGATAAGAAATAACTCCTGTCTCGTGTATGACAAATGGATCATTGGGCGCAATACTTTGGGCCTGTTGAAAAAATTTGTCGGCCAGTTTTAAATTATTCGTCAGTCCACACTCGAGGCCAATGTAGAGAAGGGGAAGGTGGCAACCTTTCATTAGTTGCGAGGCTTTGAAATAAGCGGCCATTGCCTGATCGTGCTCGTTTTCGACAGCAAACGAATGTCCATAAGCCAACCAAGCCGGGCCAAATAATCTGTCGAGGGCTGTTGCTTTTGCGAGATATCTCCGAGCTGGGTCGCTTTTACCTTTAAAGAAAAGCACGAAAATTAAAAAAGTTTAAGACAATCGATTTACTTTCTATTATACGAATGAAAGTACGTCAAATTAAAAAAAATTATAAAACAATATTAAGAAAAATACAACTTCTTCGGACGGAAGATATTTTCTTACCTATACTAAAATAGTAACAACCAACCGCGAACCAAGCCAATGCCATATCCGGGTAGAGATCTACGAGTTTGTGAGCCAGGTAAAATAAGGCTGTAAACAAAAAGGGTCAATATTAACTTCAGCGATGAGACTTTTAATTTGAAATTAATTAGGAATACAAATAAACTACTACCATTCGTTTTCTTTAACTCTACTAAACAGGCGATGTGAACAGGTAAACATCCATTGTGATAAGGATCTTTCTTTAGAATACTGAAAAATAGTAATTGAATAATTTAATAAAAGTGCGAGGGGTTGATCCCTCTTGCAGGCCTCGGACTCACTCCAGAGATAAAAAATACTGTAAGTAGAGTCACAAATTTGAAAAATAGTGTGTAACATTTTTCAAAAATTAAATATATATTAGCGGGAATAAAAAATGAAAGGAGATTTGACGTGAAAATGAACAAGGTTTTTCTTAAATAAATTTGTTTGTTTGAAAAATTATTATAAGATTTTGTTTTTTTATTGTTGTCAAATTCTAGTATTCAAAAAAATTACACAGCATTTTATTTTTTCTAGAAGTAGCTGGGAGAAATAAAAATGTTGTCATAAGATTAAAAAGATACTAAGATCCTGTGCTATTTTTGTCGTAATAACTTTTTGATATTTAGTTTTACAAACGTATAATTTTATCATTTCTTCAAGGCCTAAAATGTTTCGTACTACAACACACGTTGTATAGTCCGAATTCAAAACTGTATAGTCGGAAATTTAAAAAAATGCAATGAAAAATTAACTTTATTTTTAAGCAAAATTTCCAGTTTTCTAACCTAATATTTTTAAAGTATTTAAAATGAACTTCAATTTTTATTTAAAATGTTATTCTTCAGTCTATAAAAGATCAAAAATTCTATCAATTTATCGCAGTCTTTCCCTCTTTTCTCATTTTTCCACTTAAATGCGAACTGAATTAATAGAATGAACTAAAAAAATCCTACTATTTTTGGTTAGAAGTTCATTCTTTTCGGTTGAAAAGTCTGCTATTAAATTTTTTGTTAAGAATTAATCTTTTTTGGTTAGAAATGTTATAACTATTTGGTTGAAAATTCAATTGTTTCGTAAACATATATTTTTGGTTGAAAATGCAGCTGTTCTTGATTGAGAATAAAAATCTTTTCTTGGATAAAATATCACCTATTACATTTTTTGTTGAGAATTTATATTTTTTATTGAAAATTCAACTACATACTTTGTTTATTCAGCCTGGATGAATTTATTTATTGAAGAATTTAATTGAAATCAAAACGTAAATAAAGGCTTAGTAAAAACTAGCATACTTCAATATTAAATTTCCGGTGTGTTATGATTCGTTGAGATGGCGGACATATTACTTTAGCAAATTAGCGAAGAAGTTCAAAAATAATTTTGAAGAAAAAGTAAAGAAATAGTCACTTTAGTGTCATTTTTTTCGAAATAGTAAAAAATAGTGCCATAGCTTAAAAAATGTTTAACAGTGTCAATAGTGTGGGGAGTCCGAGGCCTGAATTGGATATCTTTATGAAACATTTGAAATCTTTGTGAAATCAGTGAAAATTTGTTCAATCTGGTGTAGAATCAAAAGTCGAGTGATTAAACCCTCGTAAAGTGTAAACATATTATCAATTGAATGTCATGAAATATCTCGAACGTATCAAATCTTGAAGAATTTACGCACCTTTCTGTAAGGGTGAAACACTGTTGGTAATCACAGTTATAATAGAGTCGTTCAGCTTCTGAAACCTGCATATCCAGATTTCCTCTCAATCGATCAGTAACTAGAACTCCCATAACTCCACAAGAAGCGACCGCTTGACTTTCTGTTGGTTCTTGATATTTTTTCAATTTGCTATCGTACAAGAGACGCAAGAATTCTGCTTCAGCTTCCGAGCACTGCTCACTGAGAGGCAACGATTCTAAAAGTTCCTTTTCTGAAAAAGGGAACATTTAGCAAAATGATTTTATGATTTTAGAACATTTTTTTCGGTCATTCAAATATTTAAAAACCCCATAAAAATGATCAAATTCAAATATTCATTATTGTTAACTTGAGATTGTACAACTTCAAAAAACGACAACTTTTAAATTATTCACTCTACTTGTTTATAAATTGATTAATTTAGAATTGCTCATGCTTATATCCTTTTAATTAAATTAAAAAATACCTTCAGCTGCCGAGAGCATTTGATTTTGGACGAGAGCTTCAAAAGCTTGGTACGAAAAAACATCACATTGAAGAGATTGTTTGTAGCAATCTGTAGCCATAGCTCGATTATCCATTGCTTCGTATACTCTTCCTTTCACATAGAGAATAGCACTTTGTACCTGCCAATACAAATTTAAATTCTTTAAATATAAAATAAATTAAACACGGAATAACTTTCAAAAGAATCAGAATTTCTAAATTCATATTCTAAAGTTCGAAATGTAGGGTAACCAATGACCATCCTTTCGGATTTGCACGGACATGTTCTCTTTTTTTACCATGTGGCACTTTTCGTACAGGGTTTTTGACTGTTTGAATTATTTAAAGTATAGGATTTATTATTTTTTAATGGGAAAGAAATTCTGAGTGAAATTAGGTGAGTTTCTTCAAAATCTGTATAAAATTAAATTATTTGTATAAATCCATATTTTGACCGAATCCGTTTCAAATTATAATTACGAGTATTTAAACATCTTAAGTAACTGTAAAATGAGTTTTTTGCCAATTCTACATTAAAAAGCGTTCCATTCTTAAAATATTTGAGATACTAAGTTTTTTTTCTTTCTGTTTGCCCAGCTTTTCTCACTCTTTTTAGATTCACAAAAAAAATTTGATAAATAATAGAAAATGGTAAATTTATTTTATTAAAAAAAAAAGAAAAAACAATTTTTCTAGAAAATCCCATATTTTTCTGGAATTTTTAGAAATAATAGGTACGCATATATATAAATTATATACCATACTTTTTCCATTTGCTATTTCTTTGTTTTTCGGGCGAAAAAAATATTTTTGACTTGTTTTTCAAAATCTTGCTCTTTTTGTAATTTTGGGGGTTTTCTTGTTCCAGTTTATCAAGCTGTTTTCGCTCTTTCAAACCCGACGAGAAAAACGAAGAAATAACGAAAACTGGTAAAGCTGTTTCGATTTTTTGAATAATTAAAACACGAAGTTTTTTCAAAACATCTACCTTTTTTACGTTGAAATTTTTAGGAATAATAGGTATTAGTTTAGTCTAATTATTATCCCATTTCTTACATTTCTTTTAAAACCTTCATTTTCTTGCAATTTTAGAGATTTATGAGCTTACCCCAGGTGTCTAATGCATTTTTCTCATTATTTTCAAAAGATCGAAAAAAACTTGACAAACCGGAACAAGAAAAATCCAAAAATTTAAAAAATGGCAAATAGGGCAGGGCTTTTAAAAATATCGGAAATACCCCTTTTTTTTCTCTCGAAAAACAAAAAAATACAAAATGGAAAACTTGTAGTAAGCAGACTGTCTTAGTACCTATCATTTCAAAAATTTCGGGAAAAAAGGTGGAGCTTTTGAGAATTTTTTTCTCTTTTTTCAAAAAATTGAAATAACTAACATTTTTTTTATTATTTGTGATTTTTTTTGTATATTTGGAAAGAGTGCGAAAAACGGGATACACTGAACAAGAAAATCCTTATCTCAGAAGTTTCAGAAATGGCACGGGTTTTGAAGTAAAATTTGCAACAACAAAAAACTCATTTCACACTTAGAATAAAAAAATATTCGTGAAAAACTTAAAAATGTTGCTATGTTAAATTAAAAAAATACGTATCTCCTTATTTTCAAGTACAACAACATATTTTATTGGAAGGCCAATCGTCAACATCATCTGAAATGGATTCGCTCGGTCTATTAATAATTAATCTTATAGATAATAAGCCAAGTTTTATGTTATAAAAAGATGGGTAAATTTGACTTCCTGGGAATATTATAGTTTCAAAATTAAACGTGGCCGAAAATTATTATTTTCGGTGAATAAATATAAAATGAATTTATATTTTATTAAATATTCATTTTGAAATTTTAAAACATATGTGAAGATTGTATTTCTATCTTTCCTTTCAATCTTATTTTCCAATTCACTGAACTTATTTTTATCCCTATTTTTTTATTGGAGAACAAAGTAGAGCAAAAATTATAGTCATACTTTTTCCAGCCCTTATATCCTACTTTGTCCTCTTTTGAAGTTCGGCTGTCCCATATACCGAAAATCAGTTCTGGTCACCCTATCAAAATGTAAATAAGGTGCTTACATTTTTTGGAGCATCGAAAACGTTAGCGTGATCTGCAAAACTGGTACTTAATTGCGACATATTATTGCAAATTTCAAACTCGTTTATCACTTGCAATGCTTCCGTGAATTCATTTGCTTCAAGCAAACTCCTTACTGCCAAGTAATGGCACATTACGTCCTTCTATTTTAAAAAATTAGATACAGAGTAATGTATTAAAGTATATATTAGGTCTACAAGAATGTGAACATTGATTAACTCAATCATAGTAAATTAATTAAGCGAAAAGTATTGAAATTCAAATAAATTAATGGATGATTCATTTTTAAGACTAATTTTCAAATATTATAATTGCGAACTGAATAATTTAGATTATAAATAATATAGGGAATTACACGTGATGTTTAATTATTTGAGAAATATAAAAGTAACCACGACGATTGAAAGGAAATTGGAACAAACCTTTTCAAGACCACGACTTCTGATAAGATGAGCGGCTCGATGATATTGTTTCAAAGAAAACATACATTGTGCAAGCATACAGACATCTTTTGGACTTCCATTACTTAAAGATAAAACCTTATCCGCCCAAAATAAGGCAGCACTATAAAGGTGCTACAAACAATAATTATGTGTATAAACTTTCGGCAATTCTGAGAAAGTTTGGTTAGAATGGAAAATTTAAAACATTTAAAAATGGGCAAAAACTTACCAAATCGATGTAAGACTTGACGAGCTTCCTATAACTATTCAAATCTATATTTTTATTATCTAATATTCTATCACAGTCGACATCGTCATCCTGGCGCGACATTATTTATTACTTTGCAAAACTTGCTTATAAAAAAAGAATTGATAGAAACTTTCTTTTTCAGACTTCACCACTATTTTCTCACTGTAGGAACTTCAATTTTTGGATGACGATTTAGTAAAACTGCATTTCGAAATCCTGGATGGGTTTATTTGTTAAATAAAACTGATAAAACTCCATTTGGGATTGTTGTTTTCACGAATTTTGAACATAACCTCGAAAACCGAAAAACGTTGTGAATTACGCGCATGCGTAGAATTCGGTGGCGCGATGATTTTTGAATTCAAATGTATCAGGGTCGGTAAAACAGAGAACATGAAGTAGAAGATTTGTTAGTTATCAATTTTCAGCTGCGGAATGTTGGAAAGTCGAAATTTTAGCTACTTAAAACCTTAGTTATGGAAACTTTTATCATGCGATGTTTCACGGGTTCCTATTCCACAGCTAGAACAAAAATTTTAAGTTCAGGTTAATGTTTTTATAAATGAATTATAGAGAATAATGACCGGGATGCGAAAAACGCTAACGTTTAAATATTTAATTATTTTAAATCAGTTTGAGTGATTCAAATTATTGAAATATATTGAAGTGATGCTTAATTATGTTCAAATTGTAGTATACAATGAAATTTAAATTAATTACTCTATTATTAATAACAATTAATAAACATCGCTTCGATTATCATATTATTATTATATATTATTATATTATAAATGTTTACTTAAAATTTTAAAAATTAATATCTTACATATGATATCTAATATTTTGTATCGAGGTTAGGAAAAATATTTTGTTTAGATGTATTCACTCACACAGTAAATATATAGTATTATTAATTTATATCTATTATCATAAAATTATTAAAATTACAATTTTTAAAAAGTGCATATTTTGTATTATTGAAATTTAAGACTTGAAAAAATGTTTTCGAATGAAATTCTTCTAATTTTTAATTTTATTTTATTATCATCTCACTTTATTTAAAACACAACATTCATTTACATAACTTATATATGTATAAATAAAAAATAGTTGAAACATCGTAATAATATATCGAATGCAAAATCGAAATCACTATTTTAACATCAGACAAACGTTGTATAGTGATTCAAATCTAAATTTTTTGCGAAAATAAAATTTTTCTCGTGAGATATGGGGACGCTGAATTAGAATAGAAACTGTTTAATGCAAAAAAAAATTATTCGCTCCCGAGAACTTGAAAATGAAAGATCGCGATATAACAGTAGTGTGGTGGATTTCATTGTTGTTGAAAATCTGAAATAAATGAGAAAACATTTTTTTTCTCATTAACTGATAGTAATTTCTACAAGTATCAATGTGAAGAGGTTGAAAAATTATTACTACGTTAAAATTGGAAATCAATTTTAACTAAATTTTTATTACAAATTATTTTTTAATTATTGTGTCAAAATTATATGTGAAAAACAATGCATTATTACACTACAAACAAATTCTAATCATGTTTTGTGTTATAAGTTATACAAAGTTGTACAAAACAAAGAAACAGTATTGAAGTATAGAGTAAAGTTATTCACTATGTTTATTTATAATAATTATCTCAACTAATATTATGATAAAAGAGAAAGCATAGAATAGTTTCCCACAATTCATTTCATTTTGTAAACTGTCAATGGGCATTGAGAAACGAAAATCTGTTGTTTTACTGATAATCAAGTTGTAAGTCGTCCTTCTTTTTTAATTTCAAACGGACCTATTTCATAAAGTTATTGAAGCTATTTGTTCTAGTAATCTTTCTTTTTACAATTTGAAGTAGTAATGCTGACTTTAAGTTTTGTATATTTTGAGATCACTATCTCATTCAGTATCAAAAACTATTTGAATTGTTTCTTGTACAATGCCAACAAGTAAAATTCAAGTTAACAATACATAACAGTGAATTTAACTATCCACTTTTTTCCGTGTTTTAGTTTTTGACTCAATGCACTTGCAAATATTCGCATACATTCTGTGGTTTTTATCTATAATGTTTTATGCAATATTTCTTTAATTGTGCATGTGTTTGCTATTTTTTCTGTAGATTTTACGGACGGGTTTTTTGAAATAACCTATCTTCCATCGCGAATTAAAAATATTCGACCTTTTTTGAAATTTTTTACCGTTGTCACCTTCTTTAAATTCACAGATAAGGTTCAATTTACACTTATTTAGATTTTTTACATTTCAATTTAAATATTCTGACTTCAATTTTTTAATTTTAGTTATTAATCATTAGCTGTAGGAGTTAAATTACTCATAACTTCGCCAATATTTTTTTATCAGACCGTGAAAATACGTGTCGTTCAATTTTCTTTGAAAAACTATAAATTTCGTCAGCCACCGATTATGTGACTCAATCGTAGACCGCATGCCTGATAGGAAATGATTTAGTGCGATTATTTCTTATTTAATGACTATATAGTAGTTTGACGCATTTGAATATCGTGGGCATAAAAAGTGTATCAAAAACAAAGTTTTAGTATTAGTTTAACTAATGATATGTAAATAAGCATTGATTTGCAAAATTATGTAACATATAAAACTTTTTTTCATCTCTTTGTCGCCAATTAAAAAAAGTTCCCCTTTTCCCTCTTTTTTAACGACAATGGCAATAAGGTATTTTACTTAACCACCAGCTAACTTCACTTTGTTGAGAGCTGAGGGGAAAACAATGAATGAAATTTAATGTATGGGATTCCGTCCATTTGTGCACTATTTTGTTAATATCTTCGTGAAAACTAATTTTTTCTATAATAACTGTATTTGAAAATTAGTTAAAAATTTTTAATAAATATTCAATGAAATAATAAAATGATCATTATTATTTATTACGAATGTTTTGTCCTATGCATTTGGTGCCATTGTTTTCCCCTCAGCACTCGACGAAGTGAAGTTCGCTGGCAATGAAGTGGAAATGCCGAACCTAATAGTGATGACTGCATATAAGGGTGGTCCAAATTTTTTTTGCAGATTTTCATGCATATCGCCCGGAAATTTGCTCCAATCCATACAGAAATAAATATATATTTTTTTTTACAAAAAGTAAATTTTAGTAATTTAAATTTTGTATAATTTATTAATTTTAATTTTATAATAATTTAAAATTTAAGTGAATTTTATTCAGAATCGTCAATGTTAGCTGAATTGAGTTAGAACTCAACATTTCTCATCCCACTTAGCCATAGAATATTAATAAAATATTACTTTTCGAATATCACACCCATAAGTATGTTTTATAGGGTCCTAAAAAACCCCATAAGTTAAAAAAATGGGTTTTGCGAGTTTTGGGCGCTAATTATGATTTTTCTTCGGTTTTTTCAACGCAAATTATTTCTAATACATAAAATACTACTATATGATGATAATTAGATATTTATGTCAATTGTTCAAACAATTTATCATTGTTTTCAGCAATTAATTGTGCGAATAATTTATTATTATTGTTAATAATGTTCAATTTGAATAATGCCTGAAAGTTGCGGTTTTTTCTCAAATTTTGTATCATTTGTCTAATTTTCATTTTGAGTGAGTTATTAGTTCATTAAATTTAGCAAAAATAATTATTTAGACAAATTATCAATGTTTATAACTATCTTCCACTTTATTAATGCTAAATAGTTGCGATTTCTTTTGAAGTTGTTAACTTTGTACCCACTTTCTACTTAGTAAAGTAATAAATAATGCAAGTTAAGAAACATAGTTCTTCGAACAATTCATTTTTGTTTATAACTATCTTCTCTTAGAGTAATGCTAGAAAGTTGCCTTTTTTCTAAAATCTTTAGTTTTGCTTTGACTTTTTAGTTATGAACAAATAATAAGTAAATCAGAACAAGAATCATTTTTTAAATATAGTATTGTATTTTTTCAAGTGAATTCTTTCTGCCCTTCTTCCAATATTAAAAAATAATAATTTAAACAAAAAAGCTATCTTACACAAGAGACAAAAATGAAGAATGTAATAATAATTAGAAATGGGAGGGAGGACTAGGCCTTTAAATTACTTTTAAAAGTTTTGTTTTGAATTACAACAAGAAGTTTATTGCAAAACGTAAAAGAAAAATTTGGAATTGCACATATTTATAGATTCGCCAGTAGACTTACTGCAGCCAGGAAATTGCTTCCGGTACTTTGTCACCACTTGTAGTAAACATTGTTTCCGAATTTCATCCCTAGTAAGAAGGGAGTTAAAGTCAGATATCAATTTTGCAAATATCTGTTTTTTTTTCTATACCATTAAGCCATTTCCCGTTTGGTAAAAAGTTAAAAATTTTAGAAGAAGTCGCAACTATCTAGCATTAATAAAGGAGATAATAGTTGTAAAGAATAACAATTTGTTTAAATAATTGTTTTTGCTCAATTAAGTTAATTATTAATTTCCTCCAAGTGAAAAGTAGACAATTAGTTGAAAATTTTAGGAAAGACCGCCACTTTCTGGCAATATTCAAATTGAATATTATTAACAATTATGATAAATTGTTTAAACAACTAATTTGGTTCATTTTCATTATTTACTTCACTCTGATTGAAGATTGAATAGAAAGTGGAAAATTATTTAAAAAATGCAATTTTCTAGCATTATTCCAAGATAATATTATTAATTATAGTAATGAATTGTTTAAACAAATAATTTTATTAAAATTGACTATGTATGACAAATTTGTGTGAAAATTTTATGTAAATATCTAATTGGTCAGCATAAAATAGTGTTTTATGTATTAGAAACAATTTTCATTTTTAAAAGCCCGCAAAAAATCATTATTAGTGTCCAAAACTCGCGAAACCCATTTTTTCACTTATGGATTTTTTTTTGGTACCCTATCAAACAGACTTATGACGGTGATATTTGAAAAGTAATATTTTATTTATATTCTATGACATATTGTGAAGAGAAATGTTGAGTTTCAACTCGATTCAGATAATATTGACGATTCTGAATAAAATTTACAACAACGCCTTTCTTTCATATGGAAATACATGTATAACATTTTCGAAGATATTTTTTAATCGAAATTTCTTCGTGGTAATATTTTGAGTTTTTTATCTTCTTTAAAATGGACCTGAAAGAATCCGAACAAGTTGTTATTGTCCTAGATTCTACCCAAAGATATCGAGGCATGTTTGTTATTTGTAAAATTTATATTTTTAGATTTGACCTCATTCATTGCATATTTGAACATCAAATTTTAGTTACATTATTTGATTCTCTAATTCAGCACACCTGAAAAAAACTCTACAAGGCCAATTCTGTACAATCTCTAAATTTGAATCAGTCTGATTTCATTGAATTTCAGTAAAAATACTTACTGCTTCCAAACAGTGACCCATGTACAGAATGAATGTTAAAGCCAAATCATTCTAACACGTCAAGTTTTTGAGAAAACTGAGTTAAGAAAACCTGCTTTGTACCATTTGTTAAAAAAACGGAATGGTCAATCCTGACGTGAAAGAGATTTCTGATTCAGCTTAAATTAAAACTTTATTCTTGTACTTTTGAGTACAAGATGTATACAGAGGATAGGGGTGGCCAGAGTTATGGAAACGGTAGTGGTACCCGTAGTGAAGAAAGGCAAAGGGGATGAGGTTTAACAATATAGGGGAGTGACGCTTATGCCAACTTTGTACAAAGTGTATGGGTCTCTCCACGGAAGGTGTCATTTTTCGATCACCGTGATATTAGAGGCAAACCTACACTTAAAATACAAGCTATATTGCTTAAAAATTTACAGATAGACTCCCTGAAATCAGAAAGAAAGTTTACAGTTATTACAGAAACCCGCATAAAAAGATGTAACATGTAATAGTTAGAAGAAATCCCAAAAAATATGCCTGTTTAATATTTGTCACCAGCTACAAATTGAATGTTTGCATGCTCACAGCTTTTCTGCGCAAACCTGAAAATTTGGAGAAAAATCATGGTAGTTCAGTGGAGCATATAGGCTACTGAAATTTCATGAATTTCATATTGTGCTTTGATTTATAACTCAGCGAAAAATCGCATAGTCGTGTCATCACTTTTACAGTGAAAAAGTCCGCTCCAAGGCCTGTAGTTGTGGAATGTGCGCGCAACTACCTAAGTCAAAAATATTTAGATTTCATATTAGATTTAGGTGGCCAGCACTCGCCATATAGAGGAAAAGGATGTGCTTCTGAAATTATCGAAGGACGAAGCATCACACCTTCAAATATCGAAAATTTTGAATTTGGCGAAAAAATGTCGCCTCTATCGTGGTACTTTACTCCAGGAATATTTGAAGCACACTTTTCCATGCTCATGTAAATTAACCAGTATGTTAGGCCGAAGAAGTTTCCTGTGTGGAAAAATGTTCTGACGCTGGCCTAGCCTAGACCAGACCGTCTGATTTTCAGTCTTGGAGCTGGCCAGAAGTCCTGACCTGTGCATGGCCAAAAGTGTAACGTCTTTTCTGGTTAGCCCCAGGCTAAACCGTCTGCTCAGCCACTAGGTATGGGCTGGTCAGCCGCTGGGTTTAGGCTTGTCAGCCGCTAGTTATGGGATAAGAGAAAAAAGTCTTGTTTTGATATTGTGAATTTCTTATTTTCTATCATTTTAGACGCCCTGTGAGATTTTCAAAGTATGAAAACAAAAAAAATTGCTGATCGAACTTGAGATTTTTGTTTGTTCTTGGCTCATTGATCAGCGCCAGTTCTGCGCCAGGCTAGACCTTCCAGACCGAACTTACAATTGTTGATCTTGGCTCACTGAGCAGCGCCAGTCCTGGGACAGACCAGATCTTCCAGACTAGACGGTCTAGATAAGGTCATACCTAGGCCAGACTAGCCATGGATAAAGTTAATATCGCAGTGCGCGCAAAGTTATGTCCGTTTCTTGAAACTAACTCTTAACAAATTAACATCCATCAATACTCTGCTTCCGCGGCTAATACCTACTACTTACCTACTATTTACAATATTTACAGATCACTTATATCTACTTCCTCTCCCATTTACAATCTTTCATTCTCCATTCCTCTGCCTCCTTCCTTCTCTTCTTCTCCATCTTACCCAACACTCCCTTCACCCATGCTACTGCCCTTTTGTCCCCCCTTTCATGCATCAATATCTCCATGCTGATCCCACTTCCTTCCACCTCGATGCACTCCTCCAACCAGTGCTCCACTCTTTCATCCCCCTTTCCACAAAGTTCACACATCCTCTTCTCCCGAGAGAGCTAGAACCTATTGAAACCCTCCATGCACCGTCTTCCTCCTGACAATATAATTAGGCGTATTCTTTGCCAATCCCGGGGTCCACTTTACTTACCTCTCCTGCGTTCAATTTACCTCTTCACTTTCCTTCCACCCCCACACCTCTACTCCATACAATAGCAGACTTATCACTAGTGAGTCAAACAATCTCATTCTGCTTCCAAAATCATCTGCGAATAACTTCTTTCCCAACTCCCACAACTGCTTCATCAGCACATTTGCCCTCCTCACTCTCTGTTTTATGTGACCAACCACTCCCCCATTCCTCCAAAACACGAAGCCCAAGTACACAAACTCTTCTACCTCCTGCACGTCCTTTCCCTCCCACTTCAACTCTCCTCCTTTTCCCTTCTCCCTCCTTTTCTGATCACCATAACCTTGGAGTTTTCCGCATTCAGTTCTAACCTCTTCTCATCAAGGTATCTTCTCAACCTCTTCATCATCTCCTCTAAGGGCATGTGATACTCCGTCGTGTAGTAAATCAGGTTCAGTTCCCCCGGGTTTTTGTCCACAAAAATTAAAATTTTTCGAAACTGAATTCGGAGATGCTATAAAATAGTATAACGGACAAAATACATACACATTAATAAAATTTTGCAAAATTAAATTTCTTTAAAATATTCCACAAAAGAAGATTCCATGGACGTCCGTTAGCATGTTTGTTATCATTCCACAAATTTTTTAGGGAAAATCATTATTATTGTAGAAAAAAGCCAGGGGAACCTAACACTGCTAAAATCGATAACGCTATGTCATCTGCATACGCTAGTGACAAAATTCTAACCCCTCCTATCCCGACTCCTCCTAATACCCCAGCCTCCAGCTTACTTTCCATATCCGCAATTAAAATCGCAAAAAGCGTTGGGCTAAGTGGACATCCTTGCCTCAAACCCCTATCCATCCAGAATCCCTCCGAAATCCCGTCCTCTCCTCTTGCCTTGTCTTTGGTCTCTTCATACCCTTCTCCTTCCCTTACTCTCTCGATCAGGCCTCTTTCCACTCCCCTATCCTCCGTGGCCTCCCAGAACCTCCCCCTATCCACCGAAAAAAACGCGCCTTGGAGATCCACAAAAAACGCGTACACTCTCGTCCCCTTCTTCGCTAATTCTCTATCCACCACGTGCTGCAGAACGTAGATATTGTCGATAGTACTCCTACCCCCCCCCCCCTGAAGCCCGCCTGCGTCTGGGGCAATATTCCTTTCCCCTCGACATCCTTCCGCAGTCTCTCTGCCATCACCATCGCGTATACTTTATACGCCGTATTCATTAGTGTAATCCCTCTATAATTATTCTGTCTATCCCTATCTCCTTTCTTATACAGGCACTATTAACCCTTCTTTCCACCCTTCTGGGAATCCCTCCCCCCTCCATACTTTCTTCACTACCTCCTTCAGCCTCTCCCTAACCTCTTGTGTACTAAACAGCCATGCTTCGTCCTCTACCCCGTCCAGCCCTGCTGCTTTGGACCTTCTCAACTTCCTCATCTGCTTCTCTATCTCCTCAGCACTCAACTCCTCTATCTCTGCCTCCCCCGTTCTTCTACTCCCACCATCCCTCTTCCTTGAATCTGAGCCCTGAAATGATTCTTTAAAGAACTCCCTCCACTCCCCACTCCCTATCTTCTCGCTAACCCCCACAATACGCTTCACAAACCTATTGATTATCTTCCTGACGTCCCCCTCTGTCTTAACATTCTTTTGCACACACCCTTTCACCTTCTCTTTCAGATCCTCCCATTTCTCTCCCACCGACTCCCCTTCAAAGCGTACCTTTCCTAGGTGCTCCTGATACTTCTCTATCGACTCCCTCGTCCAGGCCACCCTCTCCCCTAGCAAGACTTCTTCCCCGCCTTGTCTTCTGCCGCCCTCCCCTCTTATCCACAGACTTAATGGCTGATGGTCTGATTTAACCCTCCCCTCTACTGCGAATTTTATTGTCTCCTCCCATCCTTGCATATTCATAACCACATAGTCTATCACCCATACCCCCACCTTGCTTACATATGTGTATTCTCCCTCTTCGTCCCCAGTTGCCATACCATTCGCCACCGCCCAGCCTCTATCCTCCATCCAGTTCCTTAGAATCTCCCCCTCCTAATTTATTATCTTATCCTTCGATTTCCTTTCGAAGCTCTCCCCTTCCCTGTAAAGGCCTTCTTCCCTCCCCATCCTCGCATTAAAATCCTCACCCAGTACTACTACCATACCCTACTCTCTTTCGCCTAGCAAGTCTTCCACCCTTTCTTTAATTTTTTCCATCTCATCCTTATTGTACACTGTCACAAACTTACACGCTACCTCTCCTATTTTTATTTTTCTCATTTGCACTCCCTCACCCTCTTCCTCTCCATGAACTTCTTCCTCTAATCCATCTCTAACCCCCGTTATAATTCCCCCACTAGCCCTTCCTTTCTTCTTCACTCTGACCGTCTCCTAGAGTCTCCACCTATACCCCCTTGGCAGCTTTGGCTCCATTCTATCTCATTCCTTTCTTTCTACCCACGTCTCTACCAGTCCCACAACATCAAATTCCTGGATATACCTCCAGAACTCCTCATCCTTCTTTATCCCTGCTACGTTCCAGTACAGCACCTTCACTACTCCTCTATCCTGCATTACCCCAACCCCCCTACTTCCTACGAAACCACTTCCCCTGTACTTCCTTCAACACCTCTTTATCCTCATCCCACACCCACATTTTATCGTCTACTTTTATTTTTCGATATCCTTCCTTCGCCGATCTCCCTTCATACGTCTCCCTCCTAGCCCTATCGTTCAGAATTCTCTGCATATCCATTTCCTTTATCATATTCTTATTCCGCATTACACGCAAGTTTTCTTCCCAGCTCTCCAACTCCACAACCGCCATCCCTTCCTTTTCTCCCCTCCAACTTAACTTTCCCTACCGTGCCTTTAACCCACAATATGCTCTTTAGCAGCGCTGCCACGCCCTCCCCTTTTTCCCCGCTCTTTATCTTCAACCCTCTTATCACAATATTATTCCTCCTGTCTACCTTCTCTTTTCTCTCCATTCTCAACTCCATTGCCCTTACCCTTTCCCTCTCCTCCTTTTCACTCCTACGCTCTCCCACTTTCTCTTCTATCATATTTTCTACCCTCTCCCAAATACCTTCAATCTCGCTCCACCCACCTCTGTCTCCTCTTCCATCTGCTTTATTTTAACTTCTTTTTCTTTCTTTTCCCTCTCTAAGCCTTCTACTCTCTCCCTCAGCTCTTTCACCTCCTTTTCCCATTTCTCATCTCTGATTCTCAAGTCCTCCCCCATGCCTTCCATCTGTTCCTTAGTCCCCCTTACGTCCTCCCTCAGCCCCCTGACCTCGCCTATCAGCATCCCGAGAGCCTCCTTCTCCGAGTTTCCCTTCATTTGGGGTGGGGGGAGGGGGTGTTCTATGTGTTCTCCTGCTTCTTTCAGCGGACTCTCTACTTCGCTTTTGTCCGGACTCTCTCGGCTGTCTCTCTTCCTCTTCAAGAGATCCTCCCCGTCACTTGCACTCCACGCTCTCTCCCTTACCTTCTCTCCCTTACCTTCTCTCTTTCTTTGTTCCCGCCGTCCCGCTTTCTCCCTTTCCCCGACGCGCCACTAGACACCGTACCACGCGCTGTTGGCCGTCGTGACACGCGGAAAACTTCCTCCCCGTCAATTTCGCTACCAGCACTGCCAGCACTCTCGCTGCCCACCTCCCGCTCTGCCGCCGGTAGCTGGGGCAACACCTACGCTCAAAATTACGTTTTATCTCCCCAATTCACTCTACACAACCCTACTCACCTCATCGGCTTCCACCCTCACACTTCACTCACACCTTCCACACAAATTCCGTTAATCCTAGCAGTGAAATGCGAAGGTTCTGATCAGACAAAGTGATGTTGGAAGGTTGGAAGTGCGGCAAAGTGTGGCGCAGGGATGTGGATTGCGCCAGCATATCACAGTGCTACACTGAAAAAAAATCAAGGTTTGGAAGGATGAACTTCTATGCTTTTGGAGCTTGTAATTTTTACATGCTTTCAAAGCATGAATTTCGCGAGTTATATCGTTAAATTTATCCTTTGAAAGCAAAAAATCTAGCTTCAGCCTCATGGGCTTTGTCGCCCGAAAGCACATAGTCCAACCTTTGAACGCTTGCAATGAGTCCAAGCTTCAACCCATAAACTCCACCGTTTGAAACTGTGAAACTCGTGCGTTTCCTCTCCCTGCTCGCACTCAAGGCAAGAGTTTCACAGTTCAGAACCGTGAAAGTTTTGCTCCTGGACGGTAAGCTGAAGGTGACGTGCTTGCCGAAAAAGCATGAACTCCTTCCGTTTCCAGCATGGACACTTTGCATGCTTCAGAAGCATAATTCCCCCCTTTAAAAGAATGGGGTTTTCAAGCTTTTGAAGCATTTGATGTTTCGATCGATTCAAAGTTTGATTCTTCTCTCAGGGTACTCCTGCGCTGAAAAGGAGGGAGGTCCTTGGACATACCATCTTCCGGGGACCATTGGGTGCTTTACGTTCCAGAAGGCCGACGAGGCTATTGCGCGACGAGTGCGATGTTGAGTTGCTGCGAGGACGATGTATACATCTTGGTTAGGACATAAAGGTGAAAGCACAGAAAGAATAAACCAGCAAGAGCCATAGAGGGCAAAAAAACAGCACCCCCTGAAGTAATGCGAAAGCGGTTGCGGGGGATCTCTGCCAAGCAGGAAAAGATGGTAATTTTTGGAGGGTGAAAATCCCACACGCTCGGAAAGTGCGGAACCTCCCAAGATTAAAAAATTGTTCGCTATTCCTCGAAAAAAAAAATCGCGCGCATAGCGCTCGTGTTTTCTGGCTAGTTAATTTAAATAGTTTATAAGCGGGTGAGGGGTTATAAAGCCTATTGTTTGCCACTGACATAGCTTTGAAAATTTACCTATTGCGATTATTTGAAGTTCGACACCAATGGTTTCTCAATTTATAGAAACAAAATTTTTATAAATTTATGGAAGCGGGATATCTATGTCGTAAAGTGTGAAGCTGTCTCAAATAAAATTGAAACTCCTTATTGTAGTTTTTTTTGTCTATCAGTAAAGTAATGTGCCGCTATCGACAGACAGCTTATATTATTTCTTTTCCGTGTAGCTAGATCTAAATTTATCATTATGATGTCTTATCTCTCTTATTCCTTGACGTCTTTGGTAGATGTTGACCCAGGGCCGGCGCAACCCATATTTTACATGTATGGAGTTTGGTGTTTTATAGTGTGTATGTGTGGGAGAGGGGACGAAAAATAAATTTTGCGGCTTTTTTTATTTAAATAAGAATTTTGAAATATTTCTGAAGAAAAAGTCAATTAATTTTTTTTAATGAAGGCTGGCATTTCAAAAGGAAACATACGCGATTTTTGCAGAAATGAGATTATTAGCATAAAAAATCATAAATTGCAATTCACATTGGGACGAAATGGGATTTTTCATGGAACATTGTGCTTGAGAGAAAGAAAATCACTTCATTTTCCAGGAAAGTGACAGGATACATTGTTTTTATTAAATTTTACAGAAAATCTTACAGTACTTGAGCACCACATTGTATTTCATTCACAGAAATTCCTCTAATTATAGCAAAACAATTTCAGTAAATTGCATATGAAGAAAGCAATTTTTTTAATTTACATAAGATTATTTAATATTGCCAGATTATTTTTCTCATTATCTCATTAATAAAATGTAACTCTCTGGCTGTGATATTTTGCGACACCGTACTTTGAAAAAAATTGTGTCACTTCTTAGATACTTAGATACTTTTCTTTCAATAAATTAAAACAATCAATCCAAGGTTTAACCTCTATTTGATCAAGGTATACATCTATTTCGGAATTTTCTTGAATTCTTTGTAATTCTTTGGAATTTCTTTGAAATTCTCTGAAGTCAATGGATCGTTTTTGGATTTTCAACTTTTTTGAATTCACTTTCAAGACTTTTAAATTCGCCTTGAATTCTTATGGATTGTATTGGGTTCTTATTGACTAATTCTATTCACTCCCATTCATCTGAATTCAGTTAATTACTTTGAATTAAAAAAATGTTAGTCGATTCACTTGAATTATTTTTTATTCATTTCGAATTCATATGAATTTCATCAATTTTTTTCAATTCCTTTGATTTCTTTTGAATTCACTTCAATTACAGAAACCTGATGGAAATACCGAAAACCCCTGATGTGTCGATTTTGAAGTGAAAATTTTTCACTTAATGTAAAAATATAATTTTTGATTGATATTTGACAATGAAGTTACTTTTACTTATGACAAAGAAAAATTTCAATATGGCTGAGTACATCTGGCTTCGGGTAACAAAATTTTTAATAATCATAAATCTGGAAGATTTATGTCAGTGAATTTGGCAACATTTCTTTCTTCGAGTTTTTTAAAAATATTCAATCGGCTTTGCGGAAAAGCGACAACAATACTTCCGAGATTTTCGTGACACACCTGTTTTTAGAAAAAGATTAATTTTTAAATTTTTTGTAATTGTAGGGTATTCAACCATAATAGCCGCAGTGAATCGACGCCTACTAGAACACACGAATATATTTTCGAACGCAAATTTAATTTGGATCTGAGTTGAAATTTCAGCGTAGTATTTCAGCCAGTGCAATACTGCCACACTAAATATTGATATTTTCGGAAGTAATTTGATTTTCAATCGCGACCGAAAAACGATTTTTAAACCCTGTGAAATCGTAACCTCAAAATTCTTGGACGATTTACTCGGAATTGGCTAACTTTTTTAGATTTTTTACCCTCATTCAGAAACTCAATATTTCGGGAGCAAGTTTTTATTTTGTATTCAAACTGAAAATTACATTTTTTATTGCAATCTGCAGCCAAGCCTGTTTGTGGTCAGTTATACTACACCGATTTCTCATGTGATTCGGTTACATTATAATTATTGACTATTTGAGATCGCTTCTTGTATATATTCGAGTTTAATCTCATCGAAAAATATTTCTGAATTATAGTACTTTGAAATAGCAATCACTATATGTTACTGTTGTAAATGATTTCTACTACTACTATTTCTCTAGTACTTTCACTAAACAAATCAAATTAAATCCTAATAAAACTGTAGTAGACAAAATATTTTTATTTTTATTGAAAGAGTCAAAGATAGACAGAACAGGTAGTACCCACACAAAAGTAAACATGTGTCACCCCCTCGCCCTCCGTAAATATTTGTCCAAGTGGCAAATATTTTTCTCTCAAACTACTATCCAATAAGGCTACACTTTGTCAAAAATCATTATTATTATTATTATTATTACACCATTAAGCCATTTCCCTTTCGGGGTAGGCGTGACTTGCTCGGTTGGAAAAACTAGTGAGTAGGAATATAGGTATAAAGTAGGTCGGTATATGGATATAAGGTATATCGGTATATGATTTTAAATAATTTATTTGAACATAATGAGAATATATAATTTATAGTAATTTGTTCATTGCTGAATGGCTTTCAAAGGATGATTATAGGTGTCTGTGAACTAAGTTTGAGGAACCCTTCCATCAATAAAAAATCTTTACCAATAAGAAAAACGTAAAACATGTTTTTTCTCTTTTTTCAAATTTAATGACAATTTGTGATGCATACAGATTTTTGTATTGCTTCATGGTTCTCGGAGGATAATTATAGTTGTAAATACTAATTCTTTGGATTCTTTCCATCTTGAAAAAAAATTCATTTTGTACCAAAATAGCAAAAAATTTGCTATTATTCGTTATTTTGAGCTTTATCGTGGGCGCGCGAACATAAAAAATATATTTTTTCATTTGTAACTTGTTATGGGAGATTCGGGTACCAAATCACAACTTTTGGACCCCCGAAAAATTTGAAAAAACATTTTTTTTTGGGTCCACACATACATGGAAATTTCCGTGTACGGAGTTCTCTATGGTATCCATACTGGCTGCGCCGCCCCTGGATGTTACAGACTGTGCGTCTCAATGATAATAACATTGTACATTTCTTTCCAGACTTTAAAGCCAGGAAGTTATTATCAGCGAGTTGCATACACCTCTTTTCCTAAAGTCTCCTTGAGGAAAAAAAAAATTCAGTGAAAATAATATCTTACGAAGTGAATGTTACAATAATATTCTGGAATTTCCTTTAAATTATAACAGAGAAGATTGAACTAATGTAAACAAAACTAATAGCCGGTTCCTCGTAATCATTCGTTTTCTTGTTCCAAATGGGTCTAAAAGAATTGAGCATTATTTTTGATAATGCTATTTATCATCCTGGAGAAACGGTTAAAGGAAAACTTTTCATAGTCTTAGATACTCCACAAAAATATAGAGGTACGTATATGTATATGTGCATAAATGTATATTGTATATATGTAATCATGTGTGTATGTCTTTAGTGCTAAATAGATTTGTATAATTCAAGTAAAAAGGTTTTGAAGTATTTCGTCTTTATGATAACTTGCAAAAGAAATACTGCGAGGACCTTTTAAAAACATGAAAAGATCCAAAGGATGGCTTAAAGACATGATATGCTCATTTAAAAAATGAATTTATATTTGTTATCAGGAATAAGGATTCAAATAAAAGGAGTGGCCCAAACTTTTTGGAGGGTAACTAAAAAAGAGACAGATAATACTCTACGCCGTACTGCAAAAAAGAGTACAGAGTCCTCTGGTCACGAAGAGTATTTTTCAAGAAGATTTTACATAGCTGGAGGGCACGCTGGTAGGTCTAATTTAAATTTACAATTTCTCACTCACCTTAGACTTCTAGGTTTAACCTTTGACCTCTGACCTATTACGTTTGGTACGTGACCTCTGATCTTTTTATCATCTGACCTATGACTTTTCCCATATGATCTTGAACCTAAGACTCATCATATTTCACACCTTATCTTGGAAACTAGACTTCTCACCTTTAAAATATAATATCTGATCTATGGGGCCGCGTATAAATTACGTGAAGTGTTTTTTTTAATATCTAACTACGTACCATCCTTTGTTAAGGTCCGTAAATTTACCCCCCCCCCCCCCCCTATATTACGTAATTCTTTTGAACCGTATACATTTTTTCGTGAATTTATTTAGTAATAGTTGATATTTTAACGAAAAAAGATATTCACTTGACATCAAAAACTGTTGAATTGAACTAAGAAAGACGAATTTGCAACAAATTAAATAAACTTTTTACCAAATAGTTAAATTTTTAAATTGAAAATGATCAATATTTGAACAAACATGGAATGCAGAAATTTTCATTTACAAATTTATTTTTGGCTAAAAAAATAATCTGTAACTGGAATGATGAATCTTCAACTAAAACACAAAGAATTATTGACAAAATAATTAAATTTCGACCAAATAATTGAATTTTTTACCCGCAAATCCGAAGTTTCTATGAGAGAATTGAATTTTACACAAGAAAATATTAAATCACAATAAGAAAGTTTATTTACAACCAAAACAGAATAATTTTAAACAAAAACGTTGCATCTTCAACCAAAAAACAAACATTAAACAAAAAGAGATGAATTTTCAAAACAGAAAAGGAACAAAGTTTCGATGAAATTGAATCTCCAACCAAAAAATATGAATTTTCAACCTAGAAGATTACTTTTCTAATGAAAAAGGACGAATTCTCAACATAATAAATAAATTTTTAACCAAACAGTTCTTTATTTTGTTTATACTCTCTCCCTTTTACGGGCTTGAAAGTCTTTAGATGACCATGACATATATTCGTACAATCAAGCCTTATACTATCTTACTATTTGCATTATTATTCTTATTTCTAAACGATTGCGACTTGACCCTGGGTTTCCATTTCCTCTTACCACTACCAATCTCAAAATTGGACTCTAATTCGCAATACTATTTCGCCATTCTCCTTCTTTAGGTGTCATTTTTTGGCTTCTTTTTCTTAAACTGTGCAATCAGCTCTCTCCCTCTCTCAAATCTTTCTGCTTCTTCATCCATTCCTCCCCCTGACCATTTCCATTCAGAATCCATTTCATTCTCTCTTCCGTACTCCCCCCCACCCCTTCGTCACGTGTACATTTCTCTAACCTCTAACATATTGAATCATATTTCCTGCTCATACACGGATTCTCTTCTTTGTTCATCCGAAACCTACATGCTCTTACACCCTCTCCCATCCTGAATCTCACCACTCTATTCCATTTGCTTTCCTTTTTAATCTATTTCAGGTACTCTGGTTCCTCCTATCCCTTAACCATTCTATACCAGCTGTTGTACCTTGAATCTGGGATTCTCTTCCATCTTTTCTCACCTTGCCTTGCCTTTATTTCTTCCTCTTTTTCCTCCCACTCTCTACCTGTCACTTGCATACCACATTCAAACTTCATTCCATATCCCTTATCCTCCCATTTTAAACGCGCCACTTACCCCTCCTCTCTGTATTCATAACCTCCCGAGCACACGCATATACAATTTTGCTTCCCTCAACCCTTCTGAGTTCCTCTTTGAAGTTCCAGGCTCTTTTCACTTTTCTGACCACCTTTTTTCACGTTCTATTTCTTCCTTCAGCGTATAAACTGGACAGCTCCAATTCACTCCCATTACCCATCTCAAAAATCTCTAATGCAAAATTTCCACTCTCTTATGTTCTTTCCATTCCCAAATTTTCACTCCATAGCTTGACACTGGCCATACTAACACATCAAACATCCACACTCTTCATCTTCCAGCCGTCCTTGAACCTTCTTTTTCCTCTACCCCATACTTGTCCCATTACTTTGCTTGCGCATTCTCATCACTTTTCCACCTACAGCTCGCTGCCTGCTCTCATTTCGATCCAAAATCTAGGTAGCAAAACTCGTCCACCAACTCCATTTCCACGCTATTTATCTTCCATTCGTACTCTAATCTACTCATATTATTTATGAAACACACCATCTTAGACTTGTTCACATTCACTGTTAAACCCTTTTCTCTCACATAGTCTTTGAACACTCTCATCATCAGATTCATACCTTTTCCATCATCCACTACTAGCACTACATCATCTGCATATGCTAGTGAATACACTTTGCCTGTTCCTAATCTTGCCTCCCATTTTCTTTTCTCACCAACTTCTCCTCTAAATCTGGCAGAAAAATACGAAGTATGATTGGGCTCAACGGGCACCGTTGCCTGAACCCACTCCCTGTCCATAATCGCTCTCTTTTCTTATCTCCTATCTTCACCCTTATATTAGCATCCACAAATATTAATTTTATCCTCAATATTAAACCTTCGTCTACTCCTCTCTCTTTCATGGCTGCCCATAAGACCCTCCTGTTGACTGAGTCAAATGCTGCCATGAAATCTCCAAACAGTGCTACCAATTTCCCTTTCTTCCACCCCAGGTTCCTATTGACTAGATAGTTAAACACGTATGTGTTATCTGTGGTTCCCATCCCTTTTCTGAAACCCGTTTGGTTGTTTGGTATACTGCCCTTTTCTTTCACCTGTCTTTCCAACCTCCTTCTAAGCACTTTCGCATAAATTTTACATCCCACCGACATGAGTGATATTTCTATATTCCTCCACCCTCTTGCCCTCTTCTTTCTTAATCAACGGTCCTATCAGTCCTGGATTACCTTACTCTGGCCACCCTTCTCCTCCCCATACCTTGTTGCAAATCCTTCACATCTCTTCTCTGACCCCTTATCCTCCATATATTATTGCTTCATCATCCAAGACTTGAACTTTACACCTGAAAATGTGAATTTTTAACAAGAAAGTTCATTTGCAGCCAAAACAGATTAATTTTAAAGCGAATTGTTACATTTTTAACAAACAAAAAAACAAATGAATTTTCAAATCAGAAAAGAAACAAAGTTTCGATCAAATTAAATTTTCAAGACAAAAAGATGAATTTTCATCAAACCAGTTGAATTTTTAACCAAAAAGGATGACTTTTTAACTAACTTGTTGCATTTCCACCAAAATAGTTCAATTTTTAATCAAACCAGATTAATTTTTAACTACAAATTTAATAGTAGATTTTTCAACCGAAAATAATGAACATGCAACCAAAAATAGTTAGATTTTCTTGTTGGGTTCTATTAATTCATTTTTTATTATTTAGTTAAATAAATAAGAATTTCCAATGTGAATTTGAATTAATTTTTAATTTAATTTTTAATGATTTTAATAAGAATTTTGAGAATTGTATAGACTAAGAATATAGGGTAGTCTGAATAAACATACAAGTTCATTTTTAATATTTTCAAAATATTAGCTTAGAAAACTGGAAATTTTGCTAAGAAAATAAAATCAATTTTCCATTGCACACTTTTTGACTTCGGATTACCCGAAGTATGTCGGACTACGTAATATTCTAGGCCCTGCAGAAATGATAACATTGAATATTTGTAAAACTAAATACTGATAGTTATTGAAACATTTTATTTTCTAAAACAAATTTCATTAGGGTTCCTCGTTTATTTAATTAACAGAGTTCATATTTTATATGGAAGTTCGCTCCCTAAAATCTTAGTAAGATACTAATATTATTAAGTAAATTACAAGTAATACTGTTACAATTATGTATGAATTAATATAATTTTTTTATTTAATGTACTAGGTACTAAACTAAGCGCTAGATTGCGCTGACAAACAGCTGTTTGCAATAAAATCTGTTTAACTTTTCTTCTTTAATGTTTCGCAGACTTTAAAATATCTTGCGTTATAAATGGGCTTGACCCCTCCCCCTTCATGTAAGATAGCATGGACAAATCGTTGGCCTAACTCCCATCCCCTTATAAAAAATACTTTATGTAATTTATGCACATACACTGAAACCTGTAATTAAGAAAGCTGGGTTTACGACGTTCATAGAATTTCAGTCCTCAGCATTTTGGTGATGCGAGGACCGCGGGACCGAAAGAGAGACGGTGCTCAGCCATGCACGCCAAACAGCAGCGTAGCGATAAAGGGAGCAGTGCGCGGATACTCACGCGCGTGTTTTGCGCAATATGATATATTCCAATTGCAAGTGATTTGATGGCCCTGAATGTTGACGTTTGTATATCCTGGAATTATGATCAAGGCCCCTTGCAGGTCATGCCTAAAAGTGTTCTTAAATCCAGATTCCAGTGTATTTGTCTCCTGACGTTTCACCCGTTTCAGCGACTTTGTCTCCTGACTCATACAGAACCTAAAACTTATTTAACTGAACAGGTGAAACTGAATTGTCATCTGGAGAACACCTGCATCTTTTCGAGTACAAGTTACCTCAAAATTTACCCAGTAGCTTCGAATCCGAGTTCGGCTATATTAGATATACAGCTAAAGCTATTTTTGGGTTTCCCTGGGGATTCAATCAGGAGATTGAACATGCCTTCAAAGTTGTGTCTAATTGCGACCTCAATAGAGATCCTAGAGCTAAGGTAATTTTTAAGAATCTTTTTATTGCGTAATTAATCACGGTGTCTAGCGTTCCTCAAAAAAATTCCAGGACTTTTTCAGGTATTCCAGGACAGAAAGAAATTAATTTTTCCACGTACATTTTGTTTACAGTCAAAAAATACTTTACACGAAACACAGTAGAAATTGTAGGACTAGTGGGACACTAGCTATATACTATATAGGATACTATATAGGATACCAACAATATAATTTAACTGCCAATTAAATAATTACCTTTTCAAACAAATAGTTGATTGTTTAACCAAATTGTTGAATTTTTAAACAAACAAGCTTAATCTTTAATCAAAATCAGTTTTGCGTTTCTAACAAAATAATTGAATTAAAAAAACAGTTCCATTTTCAATCGGAAAAAATGAATTTTCAATAAAAAAGTCAAGTTGAAGTTTGTGTTTGTGAGGTTTCAACCACAAAAGAGGAAATTTCGACCAAAAAGATTAGTTTTCTATTAATAAAGCCGAATTTTCAACTCTAAAATATAAATTTTCAACAAAAAAAAATAGAAATTTCAAAGAAATAGTTAAATCTTTAACAAAAGAGATAAACCTTCATCCAACCAATTTTTTTTAACGAAGTAGTTCAAGTTTTACACAAGTAGTTCAATTTTCAAGTGAAAATAAAAATTTTCAACCAAATATGAATTTGTTTAATTATTAGTTAGAAAAATCAATCCTTTTAACCAAAAAAATGAGTCTTCAACAAAGTAGTTAAACTTCCAGTCAGCGAGATGAATTTTCAACAAAAATTATGAATCTTTAACTAGAATAGTTAAATCTTCATTCAGAAAAATTAAGTTTAATCTAAAAAATGAATCTTCAACAAAAAAAAATGATTTTTTATATCAAAGTGGTTCAACCTTCAGCCATGCAATTGAATTTTCTACCAAAAAGATGAATTCTCAGTGAATGATGTAATAGTAGATATTTCAACCAAAAATAATGACTTTTGAACAAAAATGTTGAATTTGCAACCAAATAATGAAATTCTCAGCTAAAAATATAATCTTCAGGAGGAAGCAACTGAGAAAAAGAAAAAGAAAGAGAAATACAAGGCAAATAAATTACTAACCACAAACTAAGCTTCAAACTTCATTTCCATAATTCCCTAACTTTTCCTTGACTACTTCTTAATTTTTTCTGACCATCAGTATTTGAAGACAATTTCAAATCAAAGTCAACAAAAACCCTTTCAGAAATTCCCTGACTTTTCAGGATTTCTTTCAAAACTCCTGACTTTCCCTGACCAATAAAGTTCCCTGACTTTTCCCTAAATTCCAGGTTTTCCCTGACCTACGGCCACCCTGTACAAATAGTGTTTCATAAGTCAGTCAAGTTTCAATGGAATTCAACATGATTTCAAAATATTGATAGCAAAAACTGATTAAAGTTAAAAAAATATCATTAAATTGACGTTAAAGTTGAAAAAGTCGGGAATAAATGAAAAACTTTGAAATATTTTCAATTGTGGCTTTATGATTTTTCACCGTGATAAAATTAAGAATCTATTGTTGAAAAGTTGTGTTTTTTTAGTTTAAAACAAAACGAAAAATCAGAAATGAAGTAAAAAATGACAAGGTTATGAATTATTATATACATTCACCTACTAGAAAACGTTTCAACAGTCTTTTTTGTTCAGCAGAGAAAAGTTAGAAAACCTATTTTTTTCTTTAAGGGAATAAAAATTCCAGGACCATGAGCAAAATTCAAGGACTTTTTCAGGTTTTTCCAGGTGAAGAAATTCACGGACTTTCTAGGTTTTCAAAGATTTCCAGGACGCTAGACACCTTGAATTAATAAATAGAAAACAGTAATGGATCGTGTTAAAAAATATATAAATTGACACTTTGCATGTTTAGAAACCTGTTATGGCGGAGAAAAGTAAAGTCTTCGGTTCTTGTTGTACATCGTCAACTATAACTGCTAATATGTCGATCCCATTTGGGGGATACGTACCAGGGCAATCAATTCCAGTAAAGGTCGACCTGGAAAATAATTCAGGAATTAAAATTTCTAATGTGAAACTGACTTTACATAAGGTAAACTATTATCCTATTATATTACTTACAATAATTATTGTTTTGAACCTGAAGCTTCACATCTGTAAATTTCTAATGCCGGAAGGTTCAAAATATAAATAATATTCATTTATTTAGAATGTGATGTATCGAGTGACAAAACCCCGGGCGGATGAAAAAAGGACGTCTTTTATAGAAGTTGAAGTTAGCAAAGGTCCAATGGAATATAAAGGGATGACCAGTTATGAACAAGTTTTGAAAGTTCCAGACCTTCAGCCCTCGACATGGAATACTTGTGGTATCATTGACGTTAATTATACACTAAAATTAGAAGCTGTTGTCAAAAGATGGTGTCGGTTAGTACATGATCCATTATTTTTATATCATATATAAAGGCGAGAGGTTAGAGGTCAAATGCCGGGGGTCAAGAGTCAAAGTAAGGGCTCGTTTTTCTGAAAAAAGGAAGAAGTACTTTTAAAAGTCAGTCTGAGAGGGTCAGGAGTTCGTATTTGTGAAGAAAAAAAAGTGGTACTTTAGAGAAAAAATCTAAGAAAGTCAGGGGTGATTTGTCAAAGTCAGGGTTCGATTTCATGAAGAAAAGGAACCAGATCGGTTAAAAAAACTTGTCGGTGAAGGTCAGAGATTAAGGGTCAAAGTTGAAGGTCGTATAATAAAGGTAAAGGGACGAATGTCAGGATTAACCTTTCCAAAGAAAAGAAACAAGTACTTTTGAAAAGCAGTCCGAGAAGGTCAGGAGTCAAGGTTTATTAGTGAGAGGTCATATTTTGATTACTTTCACTTTATTTTTTTATTTTTTAGCCGTCGAAGGAGTTTGAAAATCGTTACTCCCATTTTGATAGGAAACGTTCCCTTAGCCAATTACCAGTCTTTAGTGGCTTCTGGACAACAAAATGATCGAATTAAGCAAAAAATTAATTCAGATGGTTTTTCTCCTCGCGCTACTGTATATTACACCGCAGATTTAGGTTCGTATTTTTGTTTATATAATTATCTATTTTTTGGTGCTTTCAACGAAGTAGAAGTGTAGCGTTACTTGTGGATAGTAGATTCCTGTTACCGACATGTACCGCCATTAGAGAACTTATAATGGCCCGTGTCCCTGTTCAATTTACAACTTTATTCTAGAATGTCGGTAACGCAGGAATCTGTATCCAGAAACAAACTACTTCTCTGTACTCAAAGATATTTAAATTTGAACGCTCTGCATAATACATATCGAATATTTGTAGACATTTCAACTTGAAAGTGAAAAAAATTCAACACTAAATTATTATCTGATATAAGTTTCTTTTGCAGCTCCACCAACCTACCAAGAATCCATTTTGAGAGCTCAGGGTTACCCGGAAGAAAATGAATTCGAAACGAGTCCGTTAATTCCAAAGTGATACTTATTCGAACTTTTTTTACATATTTATACAATTTATATTCTTTTCCTAAACCAGTGAAAACTCATTTTGATGTACTTAAACAATTAAAAGATATTTTTCACCAAATTAGTGTAGGAACCTACGCGTGTTGCAAAAATATTTTTCTCAGATTACTTTAAATAAAATGCCTTTTCATAGACCTTGGAATATCATTTTCTACTATACATATTTATAATTATACGATTCTATTCCACTTAACTTTAATTCAGCTTTTGTTTTGAATTATTTGGTTTCCTTTGAATTTTAATTCTTCTGATTATTCTTCGTTTCCACTCAAATTCCTTTTATTTTCTTGAATTCCTTTCAATCACTTGTATTCTGGATTCTCTTACTGTCCTTAATCTTTCTGAAATCTTTTGAATTTACCTTAAATTTAGATTCTATTTCTGCTTAATTCAATTCGGTGATGGTTTCCAAGTGAACAGTGAATTGAAAGTGCAAAAGTCAGTACAGCTTATTCAATTAGTTATATTATTCTCAGTTAAAATTCTTGAATTCTTTGAATGCTTAAAAAAAGCATTCAAAAAGTTTTACACAGAAGCTATTGAAATTAGCCAATTTTCACTCTGAATACAGATTTAATTTAAAACAGAAATAGGCCCTAACTACCTAAAAAAGATGCATGTTATAGTATTCATGGAGTAAAATTTTACTCCATGAATACATTTTAAACGGGTTCAAAGATTTCTGATTTGGAACAGGGATTTTTGGACAATAATTATAATTCTGAATTGAAACATCGGATAATTTTTGATCATGAGAATTAAAATTCTGTTTTGGAACACAGAATTGTATCAATGAAGACTAAATTATAATTTTTTACGGAAATTCACTGTTCCAAGTCAGAATATATTTATTTACTAAATCTTCTATTATAATTCAGACACGCAGTTACTCCCTTTTTTTAAATTTGTAATAAAATAATAAAAATTCTCTAAAAAAATGCCCGTATCATGTCAAAAATTCGCTGTTTCTGTACAAATTTTCAAAATTACATTTCTTTACTGTGATTTTCTGTCCCGAAGTTTTGAAATAATAATTTTTTGCGGGAATTATATGTCCTAAGGTAAAAATTATAATTCTTTACGGAAATTCCCTCTCCTAAACTCCAAATTATATTTATTTACTGAAATTCAGTGACCCAACTAAGAATTATTATTCTTTTAGAAAATTCATGGTTCCGACTCAGAATTAGTATAATTAAATATATGAAATTACTTTTAATTTGCATATTAGTACATTCGAGAAAATGCCGCTTTTTATGGGTGAACAAAATTCCCGGGTAGAAATATACAGGTACAAATATTGAATTTCATACAGAAAAATCTCTATTCAGTCGCATTCCATTTTTTTTTTTTTTTTTTTTTTTTTTAAATATGACGAAAATATAATTAGACAATTTAATTTATTTGCTCGTCTAAAGCTTTTTAAACTTAAAATAAAATCTACACACTGTAGTGAAGTTTTCAGTAAAAGTATTTGATTCATCCATAGAAAAAATTCAATTGTAGTTAATTGTACGTCACTTAAGGAGGCCTCAATTCACAGGCCCCCCACAAGACGTCACAAGAAGATCTTCGCAGAGTGGGAAAAACGGCTTCGTAGATTATATGAAAATGAAAGTGGTAACTGTAAATAGCCAAGGTAGCTACGAGCACCAATAACCTAGTCACAATTCAGTATTGCGTTTCATTCCACGCGTTTCATTCAGTTTTCTATTCTCTTCAAAATGGTTCTGAAAGAATTTAAAATTTTCTTTAATAATCCTTATAAAGTTTATTATGCTGGAGAAACTATTAAGGCACGCATTCTTGTTGTTCTGGATGCTCCCAAAAGAATTCGAGGTAAATATGTTTTTTATGTGCATAATAATACCTAAATAAATAATTGTTGGTTTTTTAACGTGTTTTGTTTACAAATACATTTTTTTCAAAGAAAATTAAGTGTCTTTTGAAATTTACTGCATTTTAAAACACTAATATTACTTCATAAAATTTTTTTCTATTTTTTTCTTTTTACTTATAAAAGAGAAGGTTAGTGAACTTTGAGATAAGATAAAACCTCTGCCACATATTATTAGGTAATTTTTCAAGCGTTTTTCTTTTTAGGTATAACTGTTAAAATAATAGGAGAGGCCAACACTGACACAAGAGAAAACCAACGTAAGTGATTTTGTAATAAGATTTGTTTAAGCAATCATTTAACTGAGATTTTTTTTTATCAGGACAGCGCTCTCGGTGGAAATTAAAATCAAATAAAAAGCGAGACAATTGCTCCGATCATGAAATATATTTATCAATAACATACTCAATTTTTGAAGATACCTCTGGTAAGTTTTCATTTAATTTTTATTTATTAATGCACAACTCTTTCAAATATCATAAAATGAATTAATGAATAACTCATTTCCAACATTAATTTGAATGAAAAATCAAGTAAAAAACCTTGCTGCAATTTAAAGTTTAAATTTTGTGGCATTTTAGGACTGAGGGCACTTTAAATTGTAAACTTTCAAAAATGAAAAGTAAAAAACCTAAATCAATTGAAAATTTGTAGATTCAAGAATTTTAAGTGATGGAATGTTCGAGGTTGAATGAATTCTATCAACAATTTAAAAAATAAAACATTTTTCAATTAGTTGACTTTTGAAGTTATCATCCTTTTAATGTTTCCTAATTAAAGATTTAGAATTGGACAATTTTGTAACTGAGCACATATCTGAAATTTAAAAAATTAACAATTTGAATATTTTAATGTAGATAGATAATAGATTGGAGTAAAAATATTATTTTTTGAAAACCGCAACTTTTTTCAAACTTTATGGACGTATATTTAGTCCCTACAACACATTTTTTAGGTCTTTAAAAGTATACAAAATCTCTTATTTAATAACTCTTATGTAATATCTATATTTGAAATTCAATTGATTATATAATCCTTTAACTTAAATAACAATCTTATAAATTATTCATCGCAGTGATGTTTTACATAATTACATGAAGAAGAAAATGTATCCTTATTCATTAAAGTTTAATGATTAATCTAAAGATTAAACTTGGAAACGACGCGCCAAAAATTGAAGACAATCTTCAAAATTTTAAACCTAATTTTAATTTTAAAATCAAAGTCTAAAAAATTTGAATTGAGTTGGGAGCAATGATTTCCACGTAATTTTCATCTATTCATTTTTAAATAATTCGTATAAATTCTGTTCAACTTGACCCTAAACAACAAGTTAAGTACAATGAATTAAAGATAAATAAAGAAGGTGTGAACAAAATAATTTGATGATTGCTGAGTCGTCATAAGTAAAGAATAATTTTTTCACGTATTTCATTCCACAGATGTAGATGATGAGCTCGAATTGTCACCTGGTGAACACCTGTATCCTTTCGAGTATGTTTTGCCTCTAGATTTACCCAGCAGCTTAGAATCTGATTTAGGTTATATTAGGTATAGAGTTGAAACTACCATTGATCAACCTTGGAATTTCGACGATGAAATTAAAGAAACCATCACAGTTTTCTCTAACTACGATCTTAATACAGATTGCAGAGCTTCGGTAATTTTTTACAAGTCTTGTTAATTTGTGATATTTTAAACCTTTAGTTAAAATTATATTTATACAGCCCTCTCTCCCCAATTTATTCGTTTTCCAGAAAAAGAAATTCCATTTTTTTTAATCGGTCAATATTAACCTTTACTTCCGGGCTTTTGAAATTAACATGGGGCTTTAGGTGGGAAGAGCTTACTATAAAAAAAATTGAAAAAATGTACTTGCTATTAACTTTTTGTAAATTAAAAATTAGTCACTTCTCAAGGAATGCTCAAAGGATAATTTCCATACAAGGACTTTCAATTTTGTTTTCTTTTTTCTGTGAAATTCATGCCTAAGTCTTTATTTTTGTTAAATTTGTTCAACATGAAATATCTTTATTCGACAAGTGAAATATTTTAAAGTATTTTGAACTAATTTTCAGTTGTTTGAACAATTATTATTTGTTCAAACAAATTTTTTCCAGTAAATCGTGAAAAGTTACTATTTCTCTGAAAAAATCAAATACTAGTTGATAAATCTAAAACATAATGTTTTTATACACGATTTTTAGCAATTATTTCAACCATTTTTATTTGTTTAAACCATTTTCCCCTTGTATATCGAGAAAATGTATTATTTTTCAGAATTGATGATGCAGTTCGTTAAACCTAATATTTTTTGTAAAAGTCAGTTTGCAATTATTTAAATAATTTATTTCACTTGAGTTTTTTCATACGAAAGATGAGGAAAATTCTAGTTTCTTCGAATTTGTTACACTATTTCGCTTATTAATCACTACTTTCTTATCTCAGTAAAATTGGTCCGAATAATAACTATCAATAACTTAACTGAAAAAGTAAAAAAAAATTATTATTGAAAAAATTAGGTTATAAGTTCTGAGTTAAGAAAAGACTGAATAATAAGCGATATAGTGTAAGAGGTTCGAAAAAACTAGAATTTGCTCCACCTTTTGTATAAAAAGCCGCAAGTGAATTATCCTTAATTGTTAAGATAATTACAAACTGCCTTAAAGAATGTAACTTTCAGAGTCGCTCTTAACATTCATTAACTGCGTTGTTAATTCCAGAAAATAATAAATTTTCACAATTTACAGAGCAGAAAATTGTTTTAATAAACGAAAATTGTTAAAATTATTGTTAAATATGTTAAAAAAGAAATAGTACTCTTGACATTCATAAACTGTATCATTTATCCCGAAAAAATAATAACTTTTTACGATTTAAAGGGGGAACAAATTGTTTAAACAAATAATAATTGTTTAAATAATTGAAAATTAGTTGAAAATACTTGGAAACTTTTCGGTTGTTAAATAAACATAATTCATGTTTGAACTTTTTTTTTAATACCGTCTTTAGAGTGAATTAAATATGAAACTGCTATTATGCATTTTTGGGTTCAAAAATTCGACTTTGAATTTTTGGTAAATGCCCCCCCCCCCCCTTCCGCTAATGTATTCCCTTTCCCGGAAAAAAATTCGATATTTTTTTCAAATAAGTTCTTCTTATTAAATTTTTGTAAATTCCACCCAAAATGTCCCAAAAATGCATAATAGCAGTTTTATATTTAATTCACTCTAAAGACGGTATGAATTATGTTTATTTGACAACCGAAAAGTTTCCAAGTATTTTTAACTATAATAGGTCTCTGTTCCCTCGACAGTTAAGATTATTCCAAATCCTATGTAGAATTTCCCAAACGTTATTAATGAAAATATAGGTTACTGAATTATTAAATTTTTTCATTTTTCAGGAATCTGTAGTGGTAGAGGGATCTAAAAGCTTCATCGCCTGTAGCTCCTTTGGCTGCTGTTATCCCTCGCCACCTCTTCTTGCGAATTTTTCATTGCCAGTTAGAGGATATGTGCCAGGACAGACGATTCCAATCAAAGTCAATATTAAAAATGATTCAGGAGTGGAAGTTTCTTCTGTAAAATTGTCTCTCGAAAAGGTATAATACTTCCTACAAAATATTTTTTTCTGTAATATTCAGGAATATTCTAAAATCCTTCCAATGCTCTTAAATATTTTTGAATTTTCAGGAACGTTCTTTAAAGTTTTCACACGTTCTTGAATATTCGATATTATGCAAAAATTGTGGAATATTCCTGGCTTTTCTAAAAAATCATGTTAATTATTCCAGAACATTTTAGAAATTCATGCACTTATCTAGATTATTTTGGAAAGTCTTTGAATGTTTTGGAATGTTTTATTATGTTCTCAATTCATAAAATATTCTAGTTTATTCTTCAATTCTGGGATATTTGTTAATATTATAGCCTCTTTGAAATACTCTGGTATGTGCTGGAATTTTCTGCAATGTTTAAGAATTTTTAAGAAAGTTGAGTAATTATTCAGTTTATTCTATAACACTTCCAAATATTATAATCCCTAATATTTTAGAATGTTTTGGAATTTTTTTCACATTTCAAGAATATTTTAGAAATTTCTGAAATGGTATGGAATATTCTAGAGTATTATGAAATGTTTCAAAAGACGTACCGTAATGTTCTACATTATTCTGAAATGTTTTAGAATGTATGTACTAAAATGTTCTGGAAAAGAGTATTCTTTAACTTTTCATTCGTATAAAAATTGAACTTATCATTTTTTAAACTTTGCGAAATATATATTTCAGTATTAATAATACTTATTCAAGGTTTACAATTTCAAAAAAGTAAATTAAACTATTTCCTTAAAAATGGTATTATAAAAATTGTAAATAATATATTAATTCTAGCGTGTGACACATCGTGTGAATAGGCCTGGTTCGGACATCAGAACTAATTGTAAATTGACCACAGTAGCCGAAGTTAGCAGAAGCCCAATCGAACATAATCAAATTGTCAGTTATAAGCAAATTTTGAAAGTTCCTCCCCTACCACCCTCAAATTTAAACCATAATCGCATCATTGATGTCAAATACTCTGTAAAATTGGAAGCGTTTGTCAGTGGATGGTGAGTACTGATAAGTTTTTTAAAACTTTTCTTAGCAATTAGCATAAACATTTATAACTTAATTGTGATTTTGTCCTTTTTGAGCCTTATTTTTTTATCCTAAATTTTTAGTGTGTAAATTAGCTTTAGGGGACCTTAGTTTTGGGCCTTACGTTTTGGAACGTAAGGCTAAATACTTGAGCTTATAGTTTGAATATTTTTTTTATATGATTTTCAGGTGTCGGACGAATTTGAAAATTGACACTCCAGTTCTTATAGGGACTGTTCCCTTATCCAATTATCAGTCTCTAGCTGGACCGCCGAAACAAAATTATCCAAGAAAGGATCCTGCGATTGGCTGGAATTCAGTTACTTCAGTAGATGCTAAATTTTCTCAATCAGCACCTCCTTCATTAACATCTTCCACGACCGCCAATGCATCAGCAGAGGATTCGACTCTACAATTACGTAAGAATTGACTTTGAAAAAAATAAGAAAATAATATTAACCCTGGTCCCCTACCCATCGGGTTGTGAACAACCCAGAGCGTAGATTTCTGCGCCTGCGCACTCCAGCACTTGTTGAAGAAGAAGCACTGGAAGAAGGAACAAAAAAGCTAGATTATTATACCATTAAGCCATTTCCCTTCCGGGGTAGGCGTGACTTGCTCGGTTGGGAAGTAGTGAAATAGGTATATAGGTACGAGGTAGATCGGTATATGGGTACAGGGTAGTTGGGTATATAGGTGTTAGGTATATATGATTTAGATTGATCTGGAGTTCTCGTGTTATTTATATAAATGACACGTTCACTCCGCAACACTGCTCCGACCCAGGTTGCTGATCAATCTCTCTAGCGATCACCCCAAGTGAGGAGCCTCACAAAATTGTTATGTATGGTTCCCCACTTGGGCCCATTAGTATCCAAGGTCTTTGTTTCAGGCATCATTCACTCTATCGTCACTCTGTTTATAAACTATTTGTCGCCACACATTTCTGTCCTGGCATACTACTCTAGCTTCATTCACGTCCATGCATTTTTTCATGCAGGCTCTTGTATTTCTATGGCTTCTTATGTCTCTTCGTATTAGTGTCTCATTCACAGATTCTAACCATTCTTTCGGCGGTCTACCTCTGGGCATTCTGCCATTTACTTTACCTTTATACACTTGCATGGTCAGTCGTTCATCTTTCATTCTTTCAAGATGTCCGAACCACCTTAGCTGATTTATTTCCCGTATGTCAACTAGTGTCTCTCCAGTACCACATTTTTGAGGATTGTCTCGTTTCGTACTTTGTCCATCAGTGTTTTCCCGCATATTATGCGCAGAGGTTTCATGCCGATCGCGTTGATTTTACTCCTGTCCTTTTCTTGACAGGTCCATGTCTCGCTACCGTATAGTACAGTCGGTACGAAAATAGAGTTATGTATGGCCATTTTAGCTTTTTTTGATATGTTTTTATTTGTGAGGATGGATCCTGCTCTACCGATAACCTGCTTACCCTTATTTATGCGCCTATCTAATTCCCCATCTATTTTTCCGTCGCTAGTGAATAGTCTACCTAGATATACGTACTTGTCAACTTGTTCTAATCTCTCATCATTTAGGACAATGTTGCATATTGTTTTCTCACTTTTTCCCTCAAACACCATGACTTTCGTTTTATTCACGTTAATTTTGAGGTCCATGTTCTTCATGCTTGTATTAAGTTTATTCAACATTCTTTGCAAGTCTTCGACTGATTCTGCCATAACAATCTTGTCATCTGCGAAAGCCAACCCGCGTACCTTGATGGTTTCGAGATCTATACCTTTTTCGTCGAAGAGGGCAGTTCTTAGACACTTATCCATGAATATGATAAAAAGCCATGAGGACATAACGCATCCTTGCTTCACACCTTGCATAATATCGAACCAGTCACTCAGTTTCCCATTTACCCTTACACTCGCTTTACTACCTGTATATATTGTTTTTATTGCTTGTAGGAGCCCTCCATTCACTCCATACTCTTTAAGGACTTGATAAAGTTTACTTCTATTTACCGTGTCGAATGCTTTTTCTAGGTCAATAAATGCACAGAAAACTTTCTTTCCTACTCTTAAGCTTTTTTCTGTGATCTGTCTTAGGTTAATATCTGATCTGTACATGATCTTTCTGGCATGAATCCACTTTGGACTTCCCATATCTTCTCTTCTGTAATTTCCATTGCCCTACGAATAAATAACTGCTATATTTGCAAAAAAGGCATTTTTGGAGAGCACAAAAGAGCCATATGTCATTCTTGTTTGTCAAAAGCATCATCAAACGAATCAAGAATGGAGTGCGATAAAGAGTAAAGTGGCGTTGGATTTTTGTAGAGTGATTCTTGACTATAAATGAAGATTTTGACTATTTTGAGATATCCGTGGTTTAGGTGACAATGGTTTATGAATTTTTTTCTTTTATTTGATACTCCTATCTACAGAGTTCTTTTGTAACTATTTCCGAAATCATAATTTATGATTTTATACTTGAAAGGTTCAGTATCCATTCATTTCAAGTCCAAACTGGTGGTTTTTTGAACGGCAACGCCATTTTCAGGACACTGAGTTGTACACAACCCAGGGGTAGTGGATGTGTCATGAAGATTAAGGGTAGGGTACCAGGGTTACGGTGACTGATGATACTTTAAACGCTAATTTGAGTGTTCAAACCCCAAATCTTTCAATATAAATAGCGAAAAATTATTTTTTATTTAGCTCCACAATCATATGACGAACATGAATTTTCGAAGACGTGAGGAAGCCACTTCATTTTTACTCCATGAGATGCCAAAAGTACAAAAATACTTCTAATCTGAAGTAGAGCCATTTTGAAGCATACAAAATACTTTGTAGGTTCAGATTGATTTATATTTCATAAGGATACAATATTATATGAGAGAAAAATATTTAATTCAATACCAAAATTTACCATGAAACTGTTATCATCTTAATTTTTATCATGATATATCATCAACTATGAAATAATCGTTACTGAAAATAATTATATCAATAATTATTTCATAGTTTAAGCATATTATTTCTACTCTACTTGACGAAGCCTTTTTCTACCAATCATTTTATAACATTTGATGTAGACAAAATAAACCATTTACGCTGTTACAAATAATTGTGTGAATAATAAATATACCTTGCTTCAATCATATATTTTCAGATTTAAATGATTTCACTTAAAATCGTTAAATCTATGACACTTCCAACACTAAATCATAGTATTTTGAAATAAATGATGCAACTTTCTAATTTAAAATTGTTAAATTTTCTATTTTTATAAATTGAAAATTTATGATTTCTTATATTGATAATTAAGAAATTTTCAGGATTCATTTAAATGAAAATTTTTACCAGTTTGATTAAAGACTTATCCAAATTAATGGAATATTTTTTATTTGAAGCCTGAAAAAATGCAAATTGTCAATTTAACACGGTTAACAGCTAGAAGAAAATACTTATTATTTACAAAAAATTGAATGTAGGCAGCGAATTATAGCATGAACTCAATCTTTTTAAATAAAATAAATTAATTTAAGAATTGGAATTCAATATTTCAGACAAAATAACGGACGCTGATAGCATTAAACTATTAATTTAAATTTTAGGATTGGTGGCCTTAATGGATTACACGTGAGAATAAATAATAATGAGAACTTTAAATACTTTTTTTGAAACTGTCTACTGTTACGGGATTTCCGTAAGAATAAACCTCACTATTTTTTTACTATTTTTCCTTGTTGAGAACAAGTGCGAAGTAAAAAAACACAAAGTGGTGATAATATCAAGAAAAGTCAATAATATAAAAATCGGAGACCTATATCCTGAATCAGTACGCGCTCGTACAAAACATGTAAATGTTCCAAATTGTATTTTGCGAATAGGAAGGTTAGAAAACAGCAAATCGAAGTGGAAAATTTAATTGACATATTTCACCATGCTCATTAGTACCAAAAAGCAGTGTTTAGTTATTTGAGGTATTTTTTCCTTCAATTCTTTTGTTGTTACCAAGAGTCCAACAAAGTGGTTAAATCACTTAATCAAGTCACAAAAATCTTAGGTTTCTCAGCTTCTAATACTTTTTGATCAAGAACAGAAAGAATGTAGATTTTGAAATCGACAGCTTTGGAGGATGCCAAGAAACTTTCCGAGATGGAAAATTAGTTTTCAAAAGGGGCAAATCAGGAGAAAACTGAAGAATTGAGTTTCACATCATCCTTTAAGGATCTCTAAACCACGAAGCTCTTGATAATTATCTGCTTGTCAAAGAATAATTACCATCTCTCGCAATTGAGAAGGCCAATCGATTTTCTAAATAGACTCTCAAAATCTAGGAGTCAACTAAAGTGTCTGATTATTCTTAATCAGGGAAGCAAAGATTTCACGTTCGAACAATTATTGCACTACATGGAGACGAGAAAATTTCTGGATGTTACTCTCGTGAACTTGGGAAAACAGGACCTCACAACTTTATCAACTCTCGTGATGAAATGATTATCATCCATAGATTAAACCTATATCAACTACTACATGGTTTCCAGAAAAAACTGACAACTTACACGACAATCTGATGAAGATAGGCTTTTATCTCTGGTTATTATAAAACGCAACGGCACATAGTGGGAGAAATCTGGAAAGTCCGGCCAAAAATATGATTTTGAAAAACTCAAAGGCTTCTGTAACTTCTGTATTAAATTTTTGATTAAGTTTATAGCTTTCCCAAACATTTTTTATTATGTTAGACGCATGTAGACAGAATGACGCTATGGTACCTTTCTGCCTTGAGATATATGCTAACAAATTATCATAATCTTGGCTGCCACTTTTTGCAATCTTCGTTTCTATGGACTGTGAAAAAATGAAAAAAATCTGCCCGCCGCGCGGAAACATTCTCATAGCGTCCTACGCGTTGCGCTCGCAAGTTTGAGCGCGACCAGGGCGCGCGACTGTTGGTTCCCGAGCTTCGCGCTCGATGATGTATTTATCTTGCGCTTCGCGCTGGATCTTTTTATTTCGCTCACGTTTGTGCGCAGGCCTTTTAAAATTAAAGGTGGAGAATTAACAACTGTATTTTAGTGATTGTGCATTCTCTTTTGTTAATGCTCCTTCGGCTGTAACGAACACATTCCCATCACGCACTCGATTTTGTTAAAATTGCGAACTTTTCTACATTATGCTCAACTCTATTATATCAAATCTATATTATATTTATTTCTGTACCTCGGTCTGGGCTGCTTATTCAGATATTACAAAATGAGGTACAAATTTTATTGTTTATGATTACTTTAAAATTTGCAAATTGTTATCAAACCTTTTATTGCAACTTGTGTCTTTTTTCCATAAATTCAATTTCTTTATTTTCAATCTTATCTTTTACGATTGAAACTAAAAATACGCATCCCAGCGTATTTTTTACGATTGAGAGAAAATCTACTCATCCTATCTAAAAATTATTAAAAACAAATTTGTAGATCCTTTTTGGGTGAAGAACTTTTGCCTATTAATTTTTTTCTTATCTTGTGTCGTTTAAAAAAAAAATATTTTTTCATTTTTAATGTTATTTTTTACGATTAAAACAAAAACTAAGCGTCCTATCAAAAAGTTATTGATGACAAATTCAGATGAGTTCTTACTCTTTTTTTGAAGAGCAACTTTTGTACATTCATTCTTTTCATAGCTTGTGTCGTTTGTCCAAAAATTTCATTTTTTTGTTTTTAATGTTGTTTTTACGAACGAAACAAAAACTACGCATCCTATCAAAAAATGATCTATCACAAATTGGTAGCTCTTTTTGGGGTCAACAACTTTTGTCTTATTTTTTTTCGTAGCTTATGTCGTTTGTCCAAAAATTGAATTTTTTTCATTTTCAATGCTTTTCACGAATAAAAGAAAAGCTACGTTTCCTATAAAAAAGTGATTAATGATAAATTTGTAGATCTTTTACGGGTGCACAATTTTTTCCATTCACTTTTTTTTTGTATCTTGCATACCTTCACTGCAAAATGGATTTTTTATTATTTTTTGTGCAATAAGAATTTGAATTCTCGTTTTTTCAAAAAAAAAAAAATGCGAAGAGTTGTTATGATACTCTTATATAGGTCTTTCAAGAAGCAACGTTTTCCTGCTGTTGATTTTTTTCCATATCGTGCGTTTTTTGGCTTAAAATGTTCGTTTTTTTTTAAATTTTGAAAATGCCATAACTCTGATCATTTTTGTTCGGAAAAAGTTATAAGGATAAATTGTTCGAGTTTCCGAATACTATGAATAGCTGTACATAGAATTTTTAAATCTTGAAAAAAATGGTCTCAAAAATTTTGAAAATGCTCTTACTTTTTGAATTTTTATCCAAAATAGCTGGTTAACGAACTTGCTCTTTCTTTGCAGGCCTTATAAAAGTGCGCGGAAGCACAATCCAATCTGAGCAATCATTCGAAAGTTATCGTACCTACACGATACTACAGACTACAGACAGACAGACGGATAGACATCTTACTAAAAATAGTTTTTTCTGGATCAGGGGTCTCAAAAAGTGGAGATTCAATGAAAACCGACTAATTAAAAATCTTAATTTCATTTTAAATTTCATTAGGATGAGAATGTAAAAATGAACGAAATATTAACTTATGAAGGATTATGTGGCCTTCTTTTTCTGAAAAAAATATTAGATTGACTTGACGTAGGTCTATTTCTAGAGCAGAAATGTTCTACCGGGTAAAAATCACGAACGGTCGCCCATCCGAGTGCTCACCGTACTAACGTGTATTTTTACAGAGATTTTTGTTTCCTTCTCTGAATGTGTGTATATAATTGTTTCTACGTTTTGAGGAAAATGAAAGTCCTGTTAACCTTAAATTTAAGAGGAAATACCATTTGTGTGAAAGAATATCCTTTTGACATAAGAGGACATTTCTCTGAGTGCCATTATTGTGATTTAAAAATGACGAAATTCACAATATGAAATGAAAAGTTGTGTATGTGGTTGTGGATGGAAGAAAATGTCAGTAAACTGAAAGAGGACGTACTAATGGAGAAAATTTGTGGAAAACATATATGTAGTTCAAAGGAAATTGCTGAAATCCGAAAAAATGTACGGTCTACGCTTTTGCAAAATTTTGGACAAAATTGGTACAATGCCCATCGAATACAGTCACTTTTCAAAAAAAGGCACAGAAGTTTTAGGGGTCTTAAAATTCCGCTTCTGAATTCTTATAATTTCATCAATTATTTATATAACTTAATCAGTTATTCTTATTCCATTACGCTGCTGAAACTGAACATTTTAAATTGATTGACGAATTTTTAAATTGGGGGCACATTTTAAAGATCTTATAAATTCCGCCCCTACTTAGTTGTAGATATTTAATTAAAATCCGCTATGTTTTAAGCTTTTTACAGTTTTTTACTGTAAAAATATGTTTTCTTTCACAACGGTGCCCCAGACTTGACTATTTCATTCCAAATAAATGAGGTATACATAAAAAAATAATGTTTAGTTCATGACTACATTTCCAATAAAACATTAACTGTATTTTAACGAATTTTAAAGTTTGGTGCTCCCTAGGGTCTGAAAACGTCCGCCATTGAAAAACAATAGAAAGTTTAACGGATATTTGTGTAAAGTTTATCCTGTGAAGTAAATTTTTGTTGCGAAGAATCTCTCGTCGGAAATCGATGTAAAGTTTATCTTCTGTTTTTTCTGTGGACTTTTTACAATCAAATTAAAAACTGCAATATGTGTATTATATGCCCTCCAATTTTCATTAAAATTCGTTGGTTTTTCTGGTTTTTATAGATTTTGACCGAAAAATGGGATTGTCTCCCACTGTGCGGCATAGAAAATTGTGTTTGTGCTGCTGGCAATTATATAATTATATCATTGAGAAGCAAGAAGCATAAGGAAGGCATTTCTCACAATCCATGAACTTCAAGATTAACTGGGTCTGCGCCGCTCTGGTGAACTACCAGTTGTGTCAAAAACGAAAGTGAGATTCTTGTTCGTAGTTTAATATACAATGGAATTCATTTTCTCTCTGTTGAAGACACACATATTCCCACATGTGCATCAACACTTCTATGAATGGAGTAGCTGATTAACCCACAGTTACACAGTTTTCTTGGTAACAAAAATTCTTTAAATATCAACCAAGCTCTCAGTTGAGTGACCCTTCTATAATATGCTAATTATAATCAGCTAAAATTCTAGAACACAACCGGAATTGTATGTGTATCTTAAATTGTATTCAGTTAAAAAGTCACTCGTGAACTGTCTATTTACTGTTTTTCGAAGTCAAAACTGCATTTTCTGCTCGTATGTTTAGTGTGAAGCTAGGTTTTGAAGGAACGTACATTGTTCTTTGTCCAGATTGTCATAGAAAAGTATGATTGTATTATAAGTATGATTGTATAGTCTGCCGTCCAAACTAAAAAGATATATAACCCAGATAACAATGAAAATATGCCGGAAGCGTAGACGGTAACGACGCCGGAATCGTCGTCCGAATTTGAGACCGGATCCGTCGCCGGATTCGTGCTGGTTCCTAATAGGATCCTGAGGAAATTTTTTCAATTGAAAAAATCAAAAACTTTTCACAGTGTTATCATTTTGTATATTAAATTTAATAGCAGGTCAGTTATTATTTTTAAATTTTTCACTTATTATACTGATGTGTGAACTGACGACAAAATGTGCAAATTTGTAGTCTTATAAATTAAAAAGCGTGAGATAAATAAAGTACTAGCGTAAATACGAACAGCAAAGTTTATTTAAACATTATTCACTGTATGAAGAAGCTTCAGCCACATTTTTCTGTAAATACAAGTACAAATTTTAGAAAATTAATGAAACAGAATTTCGCAGTTTTCCTACAACTAATCTTATTTAACAAGCAATTCAAAGTTTTGTATTTAAAATATTGTAATATGAAAACTGCGAAGAAATATATTTGTTAGCTATTCTATAATGTCTGATACATACGCATTCCAGACTCATGCTACTAATTTTAATACATTTATTAACGAATTATAAATGTTGAGCACAAATGCTGCTTTTGGACATATTGTATAAAATACGAGTAATTTGTTGTTTGGAAATTGGTGAATATTTTTTGATTTTCCTTTTCCATTAAAAATTGTATGTTTACAATTTTTCCAATAATTTGCCGTCTGGTAAGTCCCACACTCACCTTCGTTCCTTGTGGACTGAGACTGTGCGCCCGTGTGTGTATCACGTGTATGTATATTAAGCACATCTGCGCGCGATGTATATATTGGGCTTGTGGCCCCCAAGGTTCGAATGTGGTTGGTGCATGAGCATTTGCCGTTTTTACTTCTTGGAAAAAAAAAAAAACATGCACCCCCTAACTCACCTAACCCCTAGAAACGAATCCTTCCAAACCACAGGCAAGCTAAACCACCTACCATGGGAACAGCGAGTTTAGTCGACACTCTACCCCTGTTTTTTTAAACTCTACCCCTGTGCCAAGTTTCATGAAAATCGGCGCTGGACGGTAAGTATCGTGGGTGAAACGTAATACTAATAAGCTACCCCTAAAGAGGTAAACGAAACTACCCCAAAGTTCAGAGGACGTGGGTTAGCACGCTTGTGGTGTCGAATGTAATTATTCCAAAAAAATAGGCGAATAAACTCGCTGTTCCCAAGGGTAGGTGGGTTAGCCTGCTTGTTGTTTGGTAGAGGTGGTTTTTAGGGGTTAGCTGGGTTAGGGGGTAGGTGGAGTAGGTGGGGAGGGTTGTTTCTAATCAATTTTATGCGCTATACACTTGAAAATTTGTATAATTCGATTGATTAAGATGCAACAACTATGCTCGCTGCTTAATCTCATTTTCACCCACTCTAGGGGTGTTTTTTGGCTATAGCTGAAAATAGCTGAAAATTTCGGATTCGGATTCAGCGATAAAAAATACACAGGGATGCATGGGTCTGGTTCAGGGATATGAAATTTAATTTTTTTCGTGGGGCTGTGTTATTGGTCAGGTACGTAAAGGTATCCTGTTTTTAAGTCAAAATTTCATTTATTGAACATTTAGTGTACGCTAAATCTAGGAAGCCTATTCACTAGTGACGAGAAGATAGATGGAGAGTTAGATAGGCGCATAAACGAGGGTGGGAAAGTTATCGTTAGAGCAGGGTCCATTCTCAGAAGTAAAAATATATTTAAAAAAAGCTAAAATAACAATACATAATTCTATATTTGTACCGACTGTACTATACGGTAGCGAGACATTGACCTGTCAATAAAAGGATGAGAGTAAAATCAACGCGATTGGCATGAAACCTCTGCGCATAATTTGTGGAAGAACACTGATGGACAAAGTGAGAAACGAAATAATCCTCAAAGAGTGTGGTGCAAAAGAGACAAGAGTTGACACATGGAAAAGAAATCAGTTAAGATGGTTCGGACATGTTGAAAGAATGAAAGATGAAAAACTAACGAAACAAGTGTACAAAGGTGAAGTAAATGGCAGTATGCCCAGAGGCAGACCGCGCAAAAAATGGTTAGATTGTGCGAATGAGACCTGAATCCGAAAAGACATAAGAAGCCATAGAAACAGGAGAGCTTGCATGAAAAAATGCATGGACGTGAAGGAAGCTAGAGAAGTATGCCAGGACAGAAAAGGGTGACCCGAGTGGGGAACCTCACATAACAACCTTGTGAGGCTCTTCACTTGGAGTCATCGCTAGAGAGATTGATCAGCAACCTGGGTCGAAGCAGTGTTGCGGAACGAACGTGTTATTTAAATAAACAACACGAAAATTCTAGATCAATCTGAAAATTGTATACCTCCTTCCCCACATTACTATTTTCCAACCGGGCAAGTCACGCCTACCCCGAAAGGGAAATGGCTTGATGGTATAATAATAATAATAATAATAATAATAATAGTGTACGTTATTTGGAGTGAACTTTTTATTTGTTGACTCCAAAAGTTAGGGCACTTGCTCGAAACTTGAGGAAAGCAAATCACACCCCGAACAAGTGTAAACTGTCGACCATCAAGCAGCACTGGACGCAAAAAGTAAGATCTCTTTCAACAGCGAAACAGCGCCTTGAACGGCGAGTTAAGTGGATTCAGGAAAATTCCACCTTTCCCTTACGAAAAGATATGACGGGGAAAAAATGACAGATGTGTCATTTTTTCCCTGTCATTTTTTGTCTGTCATTTTTTCGCGACCACAAGAAAATGACAGGGAAACGACAGGCAAAATGACAGGAAAACGACAGCCGAAAATGACTGGCCCTAATTGGCCATAATTTATAATAATATTGTGTAACATAAATTCTCGACGACTTGCAGACTTATTTGAACTTTCCTGTTATGCTTAAAAAATCATTAGCAAGAGAAAATTATTATGGGAATTTTCATGATGAAACACCTTTCTGTAGCCTGTTGCTAATTCCGAATTATCTTCAAACACATAAATTGTGGAATGTTTTCGACTTGCCATTTTAATGCCTTCTTCTCCTTACAAAGGACTAAACTTCAGTACCACGGGCAACAATTTCAGATTATTTTCAACTTTCTTCATCCCCAAAGAAGTTCAATGCGTGCTCCTAATTCCATGATCCAACAAAGAATGGTCTCGCCAAGCGCGTCCAGAAAAAAGTGAACCAATCAAAGGGTCCGTAGGTTGCGCGTGGCGGAACCATTCTTTGTTGGATTATGGAATTGGAGCACGCAGTCAGCCCAGTCAATTTGTTAAAGGAATGTAGAAAGTTGAAAATAGTCTGAAATTTTTGCCCGTGGTACTTAAGCTTAGCACTTTGTAAGGATAAGAAGTCTTTAAAATGGCAAATCGAACACATTCCACAATTGATGTGTTGGAAAGATAATCCGCAATTAGCAACAGGCTACAAAGAGGTGTTTCATCATGAAAATTTCATACTAGTTTTATTTTGCTAATGATTTTTTAAGCTTTACAGGAAAGCTCAAATGGCTTACGAATAAGTCTGCAAGTCGTCGATGATTTACAAAGTCACACGATATTATAATAAATTATGGCCAATCAGGGCCAGTCATTTTCGGCTGTCGTTTTCCTGTCATTTTGCCTGTCGTTTTCTTGTGGTCGCGAAAAAATGACAGAAAAAAAATGACAGGGAAAAAATGACACACCTGTCATTTTTTTCCTGTCATATCTTTTCGTAAGGGTTTCTACTAATCCTTCCCGTCTGTTCAATAAAGCGTCATGTGTAGTTAAAAATCCGCCTAGTCGAGAAGAGATTCTAGTCTTCTGGGAGCAAGTATATGGAGATACTTATCAGCTAAATGAAGACGCTTCCGATATATCACTCTTTCGTAACTTTTGCCAAAGGCAAAGGTTATCAACAACTTTTGGTGGAAGAAGTTTACTTCTACGCACCAACATCTAGCTCGTATATTTACTACTTTCTTAAACGGAGAACAACCCGTCCCGCAGTGGCTAGTGGAAGGACGCACGGTATTGATCCCTAAGGCCGGAGATTTGTCATGTCCAAAGAAATACAGGCCCATAGCTTGTTTAAACACCAGCTACAAGCTATTCACTGGCATCCTCAAAGAGAGGATATTGACATCTATCGAGCCGGTATGGAGTGCAATAGTCGAACAACGTGGATGCAAGAGAGGGCTGGCAGGTTGCAGGGAGAACCTGTTAATAGACAGGTGTATTACCCAGGACTCGATCAGGTATCGACGCAATCTGTCCATGGCTTGGATTGATTACCGTAAGGCATTCGATAACACGAACCATGAGCTTCTTATCAAGCTCCTTGCGTGCATGGAGGTGCATCCAAAAATAGTGAGATGCATAAAAGAGCTTATGCTCTTGTGGCGGACAAGATTTGTCATAACATCTGACAAAAGACAAGTGACTACAAGCTTTGTCACATATAAGAGGGGGGTCTTTCAAGGAGACTCTCTAAGTCCGATCCTTTTCTGCATTTCCCTCTTGCCTCTATCTATTGTGCTCCGAGGCAAAAGCTCTGGATACCTATGTGGCCCGCTGAACAGAAGAGAATATAAGGTCAACCACCTTTTATACATGGACGACCTTAAACTCTTTGCTTCCTCAAAAAAGGACCTTAACATACTTGTAGATGCGGTAAATAGGTATTCTAAAGCGATTGGCATGAGCTTCGGACTGGACAAGTGTGCCTGCGTCCACTTACACCAAGGAAGACTAGAAACTACATCATCCAGTGACGATCAGGATGTTCAACTCATAGGCGGAAATACCATTCAACATCTTGGTTTTGGAGAAACATATACATATCTTGGAATACCGCAAGCGGAAACCCAAAATGTGCATAACTTGAAAACGGCCCTTGGAAAAAGGTATCGCCAAATTCTCAGAAAAATTTGGGCTTCCGAATTATCTGGAAAGAATAAGATCCAGGCGACCAATATGCTGGCCGTTCCTATACTGCTCTATACGTTTGGTGCAGTAAAATGGAACGTCGATGAGTTAAAACAACTTGATCGAAGCACACGCAAGATGATGACAATTCAACGAAGTCTTCATCCTAGATCTTCCGTACCTCAAATATATCTCCCTCGCGATAAAGGGGGTAGAGGATTGCTAAGCTTAGAGTGTCTTCATCGAAGAACGGTTCTGGCTACAGCCTGTTCAGTTCTAAAAAGCACGGATTCCCTTATGCGACTCGTACATCAACATGAAGTCGCCAATGCTGCGGTGTTTCTATACCATGCAGCAGATAGGGCCGCAGAGGAGCTTGACCTCCCATTTAATTCCAGCGACATTACACATGGCCTAGCATCAATAACACCTCTGGTGCTCAAAAGTCGTATACAGGAAGCAGAAAATACGCTCCTACTAAGAGAACATGCTGGGAAACCCCTCCATGGTAAGTTCTACGGCATCCTACGTAGAGAAGAGCTCTCGATGGGTCTGTCCAACATGTTTCTCAAGACTGCTGGATTGAGATCGGAGACCGAGGGATTTCTTTTTGCCTGTCAAGACGGCGTCATAGACACCTTAGTTTACCGCGAGCGCATAATGAATGTACCTGTACGCGATACCAACTGCCGAGCGTGCAAGCAAGAGCCCGAAACACTTGGACATGTTCTCAGTGGATGCTCTAAATATGCACGCTGCGCGTACATAGAGAGACACAATGCAGCTCTAAAAGTGATATATTACCATCTTAGGCATTTCTATGGTGTTGATCTATTGCCCGTCTTGCCATACGCCCAGGGGGAACTCGAGTCAGTTGTGGAGAATGATCAGTGTAAGATCTACTGGAATTTCTCATTCTCCACCACTCAACTTATCAGTGCTACGAAGCCTGACATTGTCCTCCAAGATCTGAAGAACAAGATCATTTACGTGATTGAATTCTCGGCACCAGCCGATGGTAATATCACGGCAAAGGAGGGAGAAAAACGGGCGAAATATCAAGCACTTCTTTTCGATCTGAGTAGGCTGTACCAAGGCTACAAAGTCCATCTTATAATTCTCATAATCGGCTGTCTTGAAGGTATGAAAGCTTCATTTATTAGCCAACTCAACAAGATTCCGGCTTGCCAGCGTCATGCTCATTTCATCGCGAACCGGATGCAAAAGGCTGTTCTCCTGGGATCACTCCATCTGGTCCGTCAACACTGTTCCTCTTAAATTCTACACAGATTGGTAGCTCTAAAAAAGTATCCAGAGGTGAAACTTCATCTCCAACTGTCTTGTCTGCCGCGTAAGGTCATCCGCGGCTAGAGACCTGACTCCAAGGAACAGTGTTGCCCGATGTTATCACGCGTAAATTTCCCGCTCTTGCTTACCTTCTAGGACAGAAGGAGCAGAAGCGGATGACGTACACGTTCCAGTAGCTTTGGGATTGGTTTCTTTAAGGAATCATGATCGAAGCTTCCGGAGCCTACAACTTCTCATAATAGTGTACGTTAATGCCTTGTGAAGTGAAGTTTTGCCGTTCTAAAGAAAAATCTAGATACTTCAATGTTGAAAATTAAATATCACAACTGGTAAGTAATCTAAATCATAATTTTTATTTATTATTTTCCAATTTTTCCTTATCTCACGATAAAACTTGTGAAAAAAATCTCCTATAAGCTTATAATAATTCCAAATTCACGTTAGAAAAGTTTCCTCAATTTATTTTACATTGGAGTGAAATATTCAGAGTTTATATTATTTGTTCAAATATTTCTGTCAGTATATTATGTGTGTATATAGATAAATTGGCGAGAAAAAGTCCCTAACTGTTTCAGCATTGGTAATGAGAATTATTTAAACATTTAACAGTTATTGTCAATTTGCAAATTATCAGAGCAAAGAAACCTTGGATTCCATGAAAAATTGAGTCTATTAACTGAAAAATATGCAATTGGTGAATTTGTTTATAAAAATTTTTTAAACATTTAGGAATTGTTGTCAATTTGTCATCGGGAAGTTATTTGTATTTGGTTCCGTATGAAAAATAATAGAGCGCATTGGCTGAGAAAGAGTCAAACGCTACAACAAACTTTTTTCTAAAAATTGTATAAACAATATGGAAGTGTCTACGTGTAACGAAATTCCGGTACAAATATCTCCGAACTAGACTTTGGCTATCCGTACTGAAATTTCGGTACCCGAAGACATTGCCAAACAATATATAGCAAATTATCATTGCAGGATACCTTCACGTATCTGACCAATAATAAATCATAGAGTTAGGCACGTGCCTCCTCTAATTGACCCCAGCTCTGACGAATTGAAGCAAAGTGACTTTGACCAATGGGCTTTAATCATTGTCGATAATGACCGGTAAATGTTGGAAATTTCCGAACTTTAGTTTCTGGAATAGACATTGGCTAATTAGTCAATGACGAATATGACCGACGCCAGCAGTCAATGTCGACATTGGCTAGGAACTGACGATAATGACTGATTTCTGACATTGACTGTGGCATATATATCATTTTAAATTACTAGGTAGTTAAGCCACACTAGTGGTGCAAAACATACATTTTGATTTTTTGCATCGCATCCCAAGAAATTGTATACTGTTCCAAAAAAATTATATTCTCATAATTAGGGATTAGTTATTATTAAAACGGGGCCTCAATTGCCGAAAATCTTATATTCACTTAACTTGACATTCTATAAAACCCCAAAGTACTACTTTAGTAAGCAAAAATTGAACGCTTTAGATAAAATTCTATCTGATTCTTCAGTGTTGACAAGATATTCTATAACCTTGTATTTTAGTTTCTGAATCACCTGCTGTACGAGAAAGTGCATGTCCTCCTTATTTTTTCCCTCAATAGTTCCAACACTTCCACCTGTTGGACCACTTCTTCAATAGTTGCCACCCTTGGTCCTAACGTTTACTCCAATCGTTATTGAATCAGCACCACGATACATTTTCATTTCAGAACCAGGCGACGGGTCACTTACAACGCTTTCTATAAGCAATTAAGAAAAATATAGTAATTATTTGATTTGAATATTTGAAGAATCCTTAACATTGAACTGCTAAATTGTACTAAATAGTGAGTCTCTTAAAAATATTCCATGAAATTAGATTTTCCGTTTTTTACCAATATTCACCATTTTTTTCATTATTTCAAAAAAATGCTGTGCATTGAAAATTTGTGCAAGGTTGGTTATTATTAACATGAGCCTCTGGACACTATTTCGATTAAAAACTATTTCATAAAGACTAATGTTATTCCTATGGAAACTTAAGATAAGTTTTACAATCGTCTGGTTTTTTTTATTTCCGCGCAGGTTTAGTCACATCGTTTTTATAAAACATACCAGGGGCGATCGTTTGAGGTAAAATTGTCTAATATTGGTTTTTAATTGTATTTTGGTTTTAAAATTATTACCGACGCTATGAATTCTGTCCAGGCTCTTCATTCTCACCTTCCACTTTTCCAACTGGACCACTTTTAGAGTACACTAAATCACCATTTAGCCAAGGCTTTCACTCAATTCGAACTGTAAGAAAAATGTAGTAATTAATTAATTAAAATATTTAAAAAAATCATTAACATATCACTACTGAATTGTACTAAATTGTGATTCTACTAATGATAAACAATTAATTTTTCTTCTGAATCCTAACAACTTTTAATTAGTTCAAGAAAATTATATATACTAAGTATGTGAGTCCTTAATGTCTCTGCACAATGAGAACTAGCGATTAAAACCAAAAATAGCAACTAGAACGCGAGTGGCTTTGTCTAGTCTGGTATGTCTGATTTAGGCCCAGGTCTGGCGCTGATCAGATTTCCTTTAATCCGACAATGAAACTCTCCATTTAACAGGGGAAAAAACTAGACGATTTAAATAGAATTATCAAATATTTGTTTCGAATTGTATTTTACTTTTTGAATTACCTTCTTGAACATTTTGATTTTCTGCATAAACTACCCCATGGCTGACTACTCCGAGAGAAACACAATTCTGGACCGCTCTTTCTCTGTTGAAAGTTATTTCACTATTTGCATTTTGATTAAGTAGATCTATCTCCTCACGCATCAATTCTGTAAGAAAATATATAGGGATTTTTATTAACGAATGTTTCCAACGAACCCCAAAAATTTGCGTTTGGTCCGAAATAAATATATCCTGAATGTAGCAAAGGCATTTAATATTAACACATATTTCTAGGCAGGCACGATTTGTTTAATTGAAAAATAGATTTTTTTAATTTGAGTAAAACACTGGCTGAGAGATTGGAAAAAATAAAAACAAAAAGCAGGCAATATTGTGAAACTTGTAAATATAGGCTGCCTTCGGCAACATAACGTATTGAAAAGTTGCTGCTTAAGAATGGAAAAATGATCATTATTTACACACTAAATCTCTTTCACTTAATTTTTTTCCGTTAAAAAGAATGCCTTTAATCTATATGTACGCAGAAAAAACTAAAAAATTCAATCAAACACAATAGCGCGTCAAAAAAACAGCATTTTTCATGAAAAATAATCGTCAACAAAAGTTCGTTAATTGATTTTAAATCTATTCCATTAGGGTAGGGTGGGGCGAGATGAGCATAGGGGGTAAGATGAGCCACTCAATTTTCTCGCAGGCTATAATTTCTTTTGTAACTGTTCTTTGTAGTAGTTTAATTTTCTCTATTCTAGTGCGGTTATCTTACAAAATGAATAATTATTAATGATAAATTTGTTTATTAACAATTATTTCAATTAAAGTGTTTAAAGTCAAGGACATCCTGAAAAAGTAACGTCAAGGTAATATACTGCACTATTTTCCAATAAAAATTATAGGTATTTTGACGAAAGGCACGGCATATTGTGTTATTATGTATGACAATTCATAAAAAGTTCTTAGCTTGCAAAAACAATAGTCCAGGTTAAGCTAATTATTTTTCTCATTAAGGAAAAGAAATTGTTATTTAATTTAAATAAAGTTTTGGTCGAATGTAACGAAATTCTTGTGTCATCTAAAAAAAATTTTTTTTGGAACCACAAACGATACATTTAATTTAAATTTTAAAAATGACCAAGAAAGAGTGACCCAAAAAACCTTATTTTTCGCCTGTTTTGTCGACTTCATGAATTTGATTCAAAAGTGGTCTAAATAATAGCTTATGGTGATACTTCAAAGTAGGTAAAATTTCAATTTGAGCATAGTTTTTGTTTCAGAGATATGACGAGTCAAATCTATTAATCGGGCAAGATGAATCCAACATTTTCGGTGCTTTCGTTCATTATGTTCACCTATGTAAAACCTTCCGTTCTTTTCAAATCTTTCATTAGATTTTACCAAAAACGGTGTTCAATTGAAGTATAGCCGATTTTAGAGAAAAAAATCAGGATCAGTACCGAGACGTGGTGAAGAGGCTTACATATTATTGAAATATATGTCAATAATATAACCAAACGTAATCTTACTTAGGAATATACATTTACTTTTTAATTCAAAGGCTTTCGGATACAAGGTTCGGAGTATCGATCGAGATTTTCTAAGTCTCGAGTATGAAAATACCGATTATGATTAATCCAATATTTTCAGCAAGAATCCTGATTTCTTCTGTAAAATCGGCTATACCTTAATTAAAATTTTTGAGACGAAAATTCTAATACGAATAATCTTTGCAAAAAGTTGTAAATTTTCGAATATCGATTTTTCGAAGAAAACATTGTTTTTTCATCACAATATTGAATAATTCAAGTTAACGAACATAGTTGTTTAAGAAATTTATTATTGTGTTTTTTTTTCTCTTAGATGAGTGCTGAGAAGTTGCTGTTTTTTCTGAACTCATAAACTGTCTGTCCTCTTTTCACTTATTGAGGTAATAATTAATAAAAGTTAACAAACATGCTTATTTGAACAAGCGATTATTGCTTTATTATTATTTTTTTATATTAATTATAGATTATTTTTGCTCTTTTCTCAATCCTCGATGATAATATACATAAATAAAGATTAAAAAGACCTAAAACAAATAATTAATTGATTATAACATCTCACGGGACAAGGTAGACTTATTGCAGTCAGGAAATTTCTTACGGTACTCTGTTACCACTTGTACAAAATATTGTTTCTGACATTCGTCTCTAGTAAGAAGGGAATTAAAGTCAGATATCAATTTTAAAAATATCTTTTTTATTTTAGAAAAATGTATTCGCAAAGTTAAACATTTAAGAAAAAACCGCAACTTTCTAGCAGTTACCTGAGAGAAGATAATTATAAACAATCATCAATTGTTTAAATAAGTATGTCTGTTAACTTGTATTAAATATTACCTCACTTTAAGGGAAAAGTGGACAAAAAATTTAAGAGTTCAGAAAAAACTGCAACTTTTTAGCACTTATCTAAGAAAAAATAGTGATACACAATAATAAATAGTTTAAACAACCTTGTTTGGTAACTTTCATTGTGAATTACTCGATTTAGAGGGTCTTATAGTTTCGAGGTTTCGAAAAATTGATTTTTTTGCATATTTCGGATGTAGAAGTTATTATAGAAACGTGCCCTGCTATAGACGATTACCAAAGTTTTCTAAGCAGGTTTAATTCCAAAATTTATGTTTAAACGCGTTTTCCCAAAAGTCGTGTCTTAAAAAAGTTTTGGTAAGCCTTCGACTAGAAATATTTTAAATATCGGGTCATTTTTTTTAATTGTTCAGCGGACATGTCGCTAGGCCAGGACATAAGCTTTTTTGAAAATATTTTTTTTCTTGAAATTTGTACACCCTTCACAAGCTCAAAAAAATGGGTCGAAAAAATTGTTGTTGTAAAAAAGTAGGCCATTTGCAGAGATTTCAAATTTTCCAAAAACCCCTGTGTCCTGATCTAGCTCATTTAATCATGATTGAAGCCATATTTCACTTTTTTTGTTTTATGCAATTTAAATAGCCGCAGCCTTACTACAAAGTAGACAGGGACATATTTGCAGTGCTGCGGTCAAGGGTGCTCCAAGCTCGCGGGTGTGGATACAATTGTTTTAAACGTCCTTTTCTTGGAGTCGAAAAATGTATCAATAAATAGCAAAAAAACCATGTCCAGTTATCATGTGTTGTTTCTTTGCAGTAAATATCAAAAAATAGGCTCGAAATCGTGGCTCGAAAGTAGAAGACCCCCTGAAGTAAAAAGTGGGTAAAAAGTTAAAAATTTCAGAAGAAGCCGCAACTATCTAGCATTAATAAATAAGAAAATAATATTCATGAACAAAAATAATTTGTTTAAATAATTATTTTTGCTAAATTGAAATCATTAACTCCCTCCATGTGAAAAGTAGGCAAATAGTTGAAAATCTAAAAAAAATCGCAACTTTCTGGCATATTCAAATTGAATATTATTAACAATATTAACGAATTGTTTAAACAATCAATTTTCTCTATTTAAATAAATTATTTACCTAACTCTAATTGAAAATTGGACAAAAAGTGAATTTTTTTTGAAAAAAGTGCAATTTTCTAGCATTATTCTAAGAGAATATTAGTAACAATAATTTTTTTCATGCTTGAGTTTCTAACTCTATTCTAAGAGAAAATTGCTAAAAACAAGAATAAATTGTTAAAAAAATGTATGCAAATATCTAATTATCAGCACAAAGTAGTATTTTATGTATTAGAAACAGTTTTCTTTAAGAAAATTACAAAAAAAAACATAATTAGCGTCAAGAACTTGAAACCCCCACTTCTTTACTAATGGGGGTTTTTATATTAAAAATTATTATTTTATTAATATGCTATAGTTAATTGTGAAGAGAATTGTTAAGCTTCAACTCGATGCATAAAAATTCGAGAAAAAATTGTCTGATTCCTTTTTGGACCACTCCATTTAATGTGCTTTCACAGAAACAACACGAAATTCGATAAAATACAATAGCACGAACTTGACAAACGTCACATAGTAGTAACTATTTTTATTATTTAAATATTCAATCGATCAAGCGATTCACTTTTATCTACTTTGAAATGTGAATTTTAATACTTATTTGCTTAACCAACCTTTACCTCGTTAAACGAATAACATCATGGATTGTAAATTTGTGAATTGACAATTATTTCAATAAAAATTTTAAAAATCAAGGCTACACATTACACTTTTTTCCAATATAAATTTCACTTATTTTAAAAAAATTACGGTATCTTGTGCGGTATTGTGAAAAATCACAAAAAGCTGTTTGAGAAAACCAGTTAAACGAAGTTCAGTATCACTTCTTTGCAGGAAATTGTCGAACTGTCGAATTGTCGGTTTTTATCAATTTTTGAAATATGGTTGAATTTTTATTATGGATGGCTTTATTTTATACGGGGGAAGGCATTCTCTACAATTCTGCTATTTCTAATTTTGATAGTAAATTTTTCGACTGCTGAAATATTTGAAACAATTGTTATCGAACAAAATCACTATATTTGAAGATTATTTAGTTATTTTTTAAATTGGTAACAGTGGGGTTGTAAGGAATTTTTTTTCGATAAGCCGTAATGTTTTTTCTTTCATAAGACATGACTGATAATATCATTTCAATTCTTAAAATCACACTCAGTGAAAAAGTTGTCTTGAAACAAAAAACGGATGATTTTTGGTACGACAAATACCTCCAGATAAAGATATATCCTTTAATTTGAATAAATTTTTGTTTGAGTAAGACAAAATACTCCTGGTTACAAACAAAATATTGTTGAAATAACAAACTATATCTTTAAGTTTTAAACAGCAACTAAGGAATTTATTTAAATTAAATCAATTTTTCTTTGACCTCATAGCCATGCACAAATTTCTTTAAGCCAAAGAATTTTTTTTCAAATTGAAGACACCTTCTTCTGAGTGAATAAAATTATACAAAATTGCTATTTCTCTCATGGTTTTTAATTCACAGATTTTTTAAACAATGCCAACTTTGAGAGAAGTTTTTGATCCAACAACCCTACAATTTCTACAAGGATATCAACAAAATTATATATCCTTTGGTATTCTTTTTTTGGGTGTGTAATAATTTTTAATGTTTAATAGAAATTACTTATTTTGTATGATTATAATCGATTATGATAACACCTATCACATCCAATTCGTTATAATTATGGAGGCTTCGTCGAAGTTATTACCAACCCTAGGGACAGATACCTCTCTTATAGAAGAATTATAGTCCAAGAGCTGGTGAAATTTTTTCCGGCTGATTTTTAAATGGCTGAAAAAAATATATAATATAGCCTCGGATGGGTACAATATGAAATCGAGTGACTGCCAGCTCGAATCCGTTGCATTTGTTAATAAAAAAATTGTTTATAGTGTTTTTATAAATAAAGAACCGAGCAATCGCGTTATGCATGAAAATTTGTTAACATATAGTAAAAACATTGCTAAAAACGATTTCGAGTGACTGCCACTCGAAATCCGTTGCTAAGTCGTGACTGCCAATCAAAAATAGCGAAAAATCTTATTGAAAATTCGGTTGATTTTAAAATGCACGAACGAAAAAAAATAATTTAATTGAAGGCATAAGAAAAATATTCCCGAGTGACTGCCATGTCAAAGCCGTTGTTTTCTACTGACTGCCAGCCCCCAAAGTCCGCGCCGCATCGTCCGGCCCGTGCTGCATCGCTCTGTTTGCACTGTATTTCTCAAAAAGGTCAAGGTCATTCTTGAAGTAACTTTTAACGAGGAATCCAGTGGTGAACTTGAATTTGACCTTGAGTTTGACCTTCAAGGTCATTTCAAGGTCAACTTTGTTTTTTTAAATGGGAACCCATATTTTTGACAACGGCAATCGAAAGAGCGGGAAATTTTACGTTGAAAAATGTACTTAGGTCATGAGTCAAGGGTGACCTTGAACTCCAGCTGAAGGTTATTAGGCTTGACTCAGGTATGGGGTGGGTCCAACCTGTACTGCTGCGGCTCAGGTTTTTACGAAAAATGTCGAGATCATTCTTGGAGTAACTTTGGGTGCAGTTCCGAATAGCTGAATTCTCCGATTTTCTTGAAAATCCGTATACTTATGTATTTTGACTCGCTGATCACGAATATTATAGTGAAAATTTGCGACAAGGTGATTTTCATGGTAAAACCACAAAAAAACCATAAAATCATGGTTTTTCCCGTTTATTTCAGCCATTACGAAAAATTTAACAAAATTGTTCAAACAAAAAATATAGATCTCATCGAGGTACACATTTTTTGTTCCAAATATTTTTTCCTGCGAGTGATAATTTTCGAGAAAATTAGTGATACATCGATTTTCATGGAAAACCCATGAAAATCATGGACTTTTGCGTTTATCTAAGCCAACACGCACAATATCGCCAAATATTCCCAACAAAAGTTGTAGATCTCATCAAGTTATACATTTTTTGTTCAAAACATTTTTATCTACGAATGATATTTTTTGCGGAAATTAGTGATTCATCTAACCGTCAGCTCTTTCCTTACTGTTCATTACCATGGCGACAGGCCCTAAGTGGCGACGAGAGACCTTAAGTAATGGCAGCAACCACCGTCTGCAACGTTTCCAACGTCTCGTGGGAGCAGATGGCACCCCTGTCATTTGTCACAGAAATAATGTTGGCCAAAACCTTTCCCCCATCCAACGTCCCGTGAGGGGTGGAAAGGCACCCCTGTGACTGGCTACATAAATAATGTTGGTCAAACCCCTACCCCTTTCCAAGGTCTCATGGGGGGCGGAAAGGCACCCCTGTGACTGGTTACAGAAATAATGTTGATCGAACCCCTATCCCTTTCCAACGTCTCGTGGGGAGTGGAAAGGCCCCTCTGTGACTGGTTACAGAAATAATGTTGGGGCTTATTGCACTGAAATCTGTTACATTTCAGCAGATGTATCACTAATTTTCTCGAAAACTATAACTCGTAAAAAAAATGTTTCAGACAAAAAATGTGTATCTTGATGAGATTTATAACTATTGTTTAAAGATTTTGCGAAATTTCGCGTATTGGCTTAGATAAACGGAAAAAACATGATTTTTATGGGTTTTTTTATGGTTTCACCATGAAAATCGCCTTGTCGCAAATTTTCACCATCATATTCGTAATCAGCGAGTCAAAATACATAAGTACACGGAGTTTGAAGAAAATCGGAGATTCAGCTATGCGGAACTTTATCCGTAACTTTTAACGAGGAATCCAGTGGTGACCTTGAATTTGACCTTGAGCTTAACCTCCAAGGTTATTTCAACGCCAACTATGTTTTTTTAAATTGGGAAACCCTACTTTTGACAACGGCAATTAAAGAGCGGGAAATTTTTCATCCAAACATGTACTCAGGTTATAAGTCAAGGACGACCTTGAACATCACCTGGAAGGTCAAGGTCAAGGTCAAATTTAAGTTTACTACTGGAATCCTAGTTAAATGTTCCTCCAATAATGACCTCGACGGTTTCCGTAAACGCCTGAGCCTAATAACTGCGCCTAATAACCTTCAGCTGGAGTTCAAGGTCACCCTAGACCCATGACCTAAATACATTTTTAAACGTAAAATTTCCCGCTCTTTCGATTTCCGTTGTCAAAAATATGGGTTCCCATTTAAAAAAACAAAGTTGACCTTGAAATGACCTTGAAGGTCAAACTCAAGGTCAAATTCAAGTTCACCACTGGATTCCTCGTTGAAATTTCTTTCAAGAATGACCTTGACCGTTTTGAAAAATACAGCGCAAACAGAGCGATGCAGCACGGGCCGGACGATGCGGCGCGGACTTTGGGGGCTGGCAGTCAGTAGAAAACAACGGCCTTGACATGGCAGTCACTCGGGAATATTTTTCTTATGCCTTCAATTAAATTATTTTTTTTTGTTCGTGCATTTTAAAATCAGCCGAATTTTCAATAAGATTTTTCGCGATTTTTGATTGGCAGTCACGACTTAACAACGGATTTCGAGTGGCAGTCACTCGAAATCGTTTTTAGCAATGTTTTTACTATATGTGAACAAATTTTCATGCATAACGCGATTGGTCGGTTCTTTATGCATAAAAACACTATCAACAATTTTTTTATCAACAAACGCAACGGATTCGAGATGGCAGTCACTCGATTAGATATTGTACCCATCCGAGGCTATATTATATAATTATTTCAGCCATTTAAAAATCAGCCGGAAAAAATTTCACCAGCTCTTGGACTATTAATATTGAATCAAGAAAATATTGTTACAAACGAGGACGATACAATATTTTCTTAATTCATTCAAATATTGTACCGTCCGTATTCGTACCGATATTTTCTTCATTCAATGCTAATTTTTTCCATGTAAAATCTCTATTATGTTAGTAAATATTATTGCAATTTAAGTTACGCCATCCTTTTCTTAAAAAGTTACAGTCATGAGCTCTCGCATACACTGTTGTCAAAAACCTGAACGGTTGCGAAACTGCGTGAATATCACTTTTAGTAACTGTTTTCAGTTTGTTTTTCTTTTTTTAAAAAGTTATAGTCACGATATCTCAGAAACATTGTTGTTGTTGAAAACCTGATTGGGTTGCGGCACTTGCGTGAATATGACTTTTAGTAGCTGTTTTCAGTTTATTTATCTATTAATAGAGATTTCAAATTTTCCTCGGAATATTCTGCATGATCAATTTTGTAAATCAGAATTTACGGATGAATAATATTATTTCATAATAAAATGTATTTCTAAATGTTTCTTAAGATTATTGATAAAACAGAACATTTTAATTGTAAATAATTTTGTAATATGTATCGGGAAATAATTTTGTTCTTAACATTTTGTTACCACACTATATAATTTGTAAACTTTTTCACACTTTCAAAGAGATGAGAAAAATAAAATTCTGGACGAAAATTATCTGCATCGGTTACCAAAAAATGACCGGCATCGACAATAAGATTTCTGGATAATGTTGAATGATTTAGGTTTTATTTAAAAATATTAATTTTAAGTTTTTAAGATTTTAATATATATCCAAAAAGAATCCGGAAAATTTTAAGACAATTTTTATAATATGCAAGGTTTTTAAATTTTATTGAAAAACTGAATTAATTGAAAAGATATTCGGAAATTTCAAAGGTTTGGAGAAGCTTCAAAAATAATTTAAACATTGAAAAGATTGTCCCAAACTTTGAAAAAATGTAAATTTTTGTAGATTTCGAAAGAAATAGGCTTTTCAAGAACTTGAAGATGAAGTTAGGAAATAAAAATGTAGATTACTGATAAAAAAACAATATATAAAATATTTCTAATACTTTCCTGAACATTTGCAAAAGAATGTAGAAGATATTAGAGCAACATTTTTCAATTTTGTAAGATAATAAAATTCGAGACAAAAATTGGAAATGCTTCAAGAGAACACATTTTTTTTTTAAGATTCCTAGAAAATTTTTTTATTATTTTTCATGATGAAAAATTAATATCAAGAGAATATTTAAAAAGGTTTGAAAACATTTCAAACGATTTCCGAAATTGGCCAGAAAGAATCTGGCAGATTTTTTTACAGATTTTAAAAATAGGCCGTTTTGATTAATCACGAGATTTCGGTAAAAATAGCAAATTCAATGATCTGAGCCATTTATCACGAAATGTCGTGATTGATAGCCGATTCAATGATCTGGGCTTTCGTGATAAATAAACCCTGTCTCAAAAATATTCCATGAAAACTTTGAATAATTTCAAAAGATATTTAGACATTTGAGTAGTTTTGGAAATATTCAAAAGGAATATAAATATTGAAAAGATTTTGAATTTTTTTTTAACAAAATGTAGATTTTTGAAGATTTCGAAAGAGTAGCTTTTTAAGAAATTTGAAATATTTCAAGAGAATAACCAATATTCTTAAGATTCCTGTGAAAATTTCAAATAATTTTTTATTTCCAAAAATTCAATTCAATTCCACAAATAATTAAAATTTTAAAAAGATTTCAAACAATTGAAAACAAATGTAGATTTTTGGAGATTTCTTTTTAATACAACATTTTTTTAAGATGTCTCGTAAAATTAAAAATTATATTTGACTATGAAAAATTAATTTTGAGAGAATATTTAAAAATATATGAAAACATTTTAAAACATTTCCCAACATTGTCAAAAAATATTTGGAATATGTCAAGACATTTTTTTCAATTTTTCAGAATTTTAAAATAATTTTAAGAAAATTTTGAATAAATTCAAAAGATATTTAGAAGGTTTGTAAAGCATTATAAAATAATGTAAATTTTGAAAACATTTTCTAAACGAAATTTTTAATGAACAATTTTATTCTTTTGAAAAAAAAAATGTTAAGCCTTTTAAGAATTTTGAAAGCTTCTGAAAAAATAAATACTTGTCTTAAAATTCCTGATTTCTAAACATGTCGATAAAAATCTGGAAGATTGGTGAAGCAATTTTTTTTTAATTTTTGAAAATTTTCGAACATTTCAGGAATAATTCGAGTCAGTTGAAATGATTATTTTTTTGTGTGGAAAAGTGATTTTTTAAACTGAAAACTTCACTATTCCATTTTCTGTTTGAAACTTTTCATTGTTAGATGAAAATCCGAAACTGTTTGGTTAAAAATTCATGTATTTTGCTAAAAAATTTCCTTTTTTGGAAGAAATGAATATTGTGAGTTGAAAATTCCTCGTATTTCCGTTGAAAATGCATGCCTTTGGTTGAAACTGTTAGTATTTTGTTGAAAATTCGTCTTTTCGGTACAAAATAATCTTCTTGGTATAAATGTCATCTATTTGGTTAAAAATTTAACTGTTTTTCAGAAAATTCACCCCTTTTGGTAATCATTTCGTATTATTTGGTCAAAACTGCAACTGGTTGAAATTTAATCATTCAGAATTAATTAATTCTCATTATTAATTTTTAAAATTAATATTTTTCAATTGGAAATTTATCTTTTTGGTTGAAACTGGAAGTATTTCGTTGAAAATTCGTTTTTTTCTGGTAAAAAATAATTCTCCTTGATAGAAAATTCATCTATCTGGTTAAAAATTAACTTCTTGTTGAAAAATCATATTTCCGGGTTTTGGTTGAGAATTCAACTATTTTGTTGAAAATTTGCCGTTTTCGGATGAGATCAACTGTTTTCTATTTAAAATTGAAATATGCTTCACTTAAAATATCAACTATACATTACAGTTTTCGTTGAATAAAGTTATTTTTATTTTTTATTCAAAATTGTATTTTTCTATAACTGAAAAACTGCATGCGCACGTAGCGCGTTATTGATGATGATATTGCTAGTTTATTGAAAAAAGTGGCTAATACTGAAAAACAATTTTTAATAGTTCTGTTACGTTTCAAATACGTGAAGCTGTGGGAAGGGACACGTAAAAATGCTAAAAATGAACTACTTTATCACAAGAAATGTATCCGTTTCTGTTTTTATGTTTAACTTTATCTATATAGACTAAGAAAGTGGGCCACCATATGTGCTGTTCTAAGCCCTTTAAAAGGTCAAAAATTGTCCAGGAACATCGAATAAGCTTTGAGGGATGTACAATTTGATAGCTATTTGAAAATCACCAATATAAAGAATGAAGGAAGTAGAAAGAATGATAAATATAGATTAAAAACAAAATTTTAAAAATGTTAATTGTTATAATTTCTATTAATTCGAATTCTTGATTTAAATATATATACATATTTTTTATAAAAAATGTTCTGAAGTATTCAAAATATTTGCCGAAACCGTACATAAAATTAATTTTTTTTAAATACACGAAAAGAACTATTTGAAAAAACAGTTGCTTCTCTGTTTTAAATTCCTTAAAACTATTAAAATTAAATTATTTTAAAATTGTGTGTTGATTTTCATAATTGCTTAACTCTCCTCAGGGTTTTAGGTAGCTACCTCCATTTATGAAGGCTGAATATTTATCTTTGTAAAGAATGATTATGATAAAAAATTAAGGCACACGACAAATCTCGTATTTTTATCTTAGCAGCAATTTCTCCATTGCACGGTTAAACACTTTCTATGATTACTCAGCAATCATGTAATACTTATTCGTCTCGTTGATTCAGATCTAAAAAATCTGAAAAATATTTTGGACCCATTTACTAGATTTGGCGATATTTTTTAAATCGTCCAATTAAATCAAAGGGTCCTAAAAGTAACTACGCAACTCACGAAATTACGTATCTGACGCGCTATATACTAAGTGCATATATATAAATTTATATATACTTAGTAAAGAGCGCGCCAGATACGTATTTTCTATTTGCCCCCGCGAGTTGCGTAGTTTCTTTCAGGACCCATCGAAATAATCTCAACATAGGCGGATTCAATGCCATATAAAATGACAAACGGTTGTCATTTGAATGCCGTAGAATCAGTTTCTGCATAGATAATAAAAAAAAATTCTTCACTGTGGGATCATTTCATTTTATCTAAGAAATAATATCTTGTCACAACAGATTGGCTTTCAATAACAATGGGTTATGAACAGAAACTCTTCTATCGCATTTTTGAACGAAGACAAATTTTTTCTGCAGATTCATTTATTTTCATCTAGAGAATAATCTTCTAACACAAAGGAATGCCATTCAACAACATTATTATCATTGTTCTTAAAAATTCACAGTTGAAACCTTTTTTACTTATGAGGTTCTTATTGGCCAATTCACTTATTCTTATATTAAGAATCATGTTTTGCCTAGAAAAAGGACCTTATAATTTGAAGAAGGTCACAAACAGTGATTTCATTTATAATAAGGCAGAAAATAAAGATGTTATATAGTCAAAAATATGAATTTTGTATAATAATTGTTGATGACAATTTATAACAATGACAAGGTTGTCCTTTAGTTATGGGCTTTGAGTAGTTGTTAATGTTACATAACCGAACGACGAAATCAGTATATGAATGCATTTAAACACATAAAATGCAGATGCCAGTTTTATCTATTTATCTGTTCATGAAAATTGAAAAAATAAAGTAAATTAATCTAGCATGAAAATTCCCAATCATCGAGAGTGAATTTACTAATTTTTTTTAAGGGATGTCAATGAATAGAGCAAAGTAAGTAGCGCAAATTCAAAAAATTATGTTTTTTGCCAACTCTGGAATTTTTTGAAATAAAAATTCCACTTTTTCCTCACTTTTTCGCTCGGCACAGGATATTTACATAAAGCGTCCCCGTTGAATCAAATATCAAGGAACGTTAGTAGAAATACGATCTAAAAAAGTCTTTTGGACATTGATAGTTTTTAGAAGGTTATTTGGCCAGACATCGGCCGTTTTTAGGATGTTCTAAATACGCTTTTTGACCTCAGCGTCTAAACAAACTTTTTTAGAACTATCTAAAAACGTCTTTTTATTTTGTGCCGACTGGGATGCGCGCTAGTCGGGTGGCCATAAAAAGCCGATGTATGTTTTTTTGATCACTTACTACTAATATCTTTATGTTCCATTTGGTGAAAAAATAATTGCATAATTGCATTTTAAGGGTATTTTTTGAAATTAAGCTTTATTCAACATTTTAATCGTTTTAGGTATGTTGCGGAACCCAAAAACTATAGTTTAAACTTCTTTCAAAAATAAAACGAAACCATGCAATTATATTTTTAAGAAATATGGAACAAGATTCGGGGGCTAAGAAAAAAAAAACTATGCACCTTTGTATATTCCATAGGTTCCCCTATGCAGTTTTAAATAATTAAATTAATTTTAGATTGCAAAGGAAACTGTACTTCATGATAAGACTATTCTTTTCACTTTTTTCTTCAGAATCTAAAATGTACAATGTATTTACTTGTTTATAAAATATTATCTGTGATGCGGGGCAATACATGCAGGGCCCGGAACCGGTTACTTTTCAGTAACTTGATTACTTTTTTTATCCGCGGTTACTCAAAAGTTACTTATTTTATGAAAAGGTTACTTTTTACATTTTTTGCCTGAAATAACGAAATGAATGAATTCGTTATTCGTATTATTTAAAAACCTGTGAAAAATTCCAATTTTTTCAGTAAATTTGGCACTTCAGAGCCAGGAAAATTAGGGAATAACAATAAAATAATAATTAGTTTTCATGTAAAATGTATAAAAAGAGATATCAATTGAGTTATTATGAATCCCCATAACAATTGCAATTTAGCTAAAATTGCTAGTTTTTAATTTAAAAGTAAAATCTTCCTTGTTGAAATATCGAACTATGTATTATATTTTTCGATGAGATTTATCTTCTTTGGTTGAAATTCAGTTAAAAGTTGAACCAATTTTTAATAAGACTTTATTTTCTCGTTGAAAATTCATCATTTCAGTTAAAAATTTGTCTTTGGTAGAAAATTAATCTTCTTGATTCAAAATCACCCTTTTGTCTAAAAATACAAAATTTTATTTAAAAATTCATCTTTTTGTTTAGAAATGTACTTATTTTGTTAAAAAATTGTATTTTTCAGTTGAAGATTCTCCTGTTTTCGTAGAAAATTCAACTATTTGGTTGACAGATAACTTATTTGTCAAAAATCCATATTTACTGGTTGAAAATTCAACTGTTTTGTAGAAATTGGTCTTTTTAGCTTCAAAATTCAACGGTTTGGTTGAAAAAACCTATTTTGTTGAAAAATCGTATTTTTTGAATGAATTATAATGTTTTTCATATTAAATTAAAATCTGTTTTGGTTATCATATCAACTATTACATTTTTCGTTGACAATGCATGTTTTTTAGTCACAAAACTTCAATCATCTTGTTAAAAGTTGAACTACTTTCTTAAACATACATTTGTTTGTTGAAGATTCATAATTTTAGTGGAAAGTTCGTCTCTTTTTGTAAAAAAATCTTTCTTTTTGGTTACCTTTTTGCCATATTATTGCTACTTTTCTGTTACTTTCTTTAGAGTAGTATGTTTACTATTTTACTATTTTTTGAAGCTTGAGTAGTTCCGAGCCCTGTACATGAATTAGGGATGGCCCTAAGCAATACGAGTAGTACTAGTTGTACATGTGCCAAACCTGGAAATGAATGTAATCTCTCCATCCTTTGAAAATTAAAATTTATTCAATTGTTTAAAAGTATAATCTTTCAAGGGCGTCTTTACATTAGAGTGGTTCAGAAATGCATTCGGATTTTTTTCTCGAATTTTCATACATATCGCCTCAAAATGTTGTGTAATCCATAAAAAATGAATGCGTGTAAGAAAAAATAATAATCAGAAGTTCCGCTAACCCCATAAAGTTTTATACGTATTTCCCATAGGGGAAAAATGCGTTTTTGTACATTTTATTCAGAATTGTCAATATTAGGTGAGCTGAGTTGAAACTAAGCTCTTGTGTTTCTATGGCTTCTTATGTCCCTTCGGATTAATGTCTCATTCACAGATTCTAACCATTCTTTCGGTGGTCTACCTCTGGGCATTCTCTACTGTACCACATTTTTGAGGATTTACTCGTTTCTGAATTTGTCCATCAGTGTTTTCCCACATCCAAGATAACAATTGTGTACGCACGATGCGCGCATTGTGCGGGTATTCGTGCGGGTTATCCCGCACGTCGTGCACGCATATGATCACACAGCTGCGACATCAATTGATGCACACATGGGTCGCACGTCGTGCAGGCACAACGCGTGTGGGCAGATTGCACGCACGAAGTGCAGGTTTAATGGGAGGGTTAATAAATAATTTATTTAATTGTTTTAAATGTAAAATAACAAGTGGTAAATGTATTTTTTGTCGTTTATTATGTTATTATAGTCGTGCTACACATGAATCTATTTTAGAGTGAAAATTGTACCTTTCATATTAATTAATTCATACAGCAAATATAAGATTCACAATAAAATAGTAAGCACCTAATATATCAAGATAAAAATCTCATTGTTTTCATATTAATTGCAGGACTTAAAAATAATGTGATGTAACTTTAAGAATCGTAATACATAATTAATAATTTTACCAACATTTGTGGGCATGGAAAAAAGTTCAAAAAATCTGAAATATGCCCAAAAATCCACTACAGCTAAATTCTCAAAGATCAACCCGACCATTCTAAACTTGAATTAATAACGAAAATAAGTTTTTATTAGACGATACTAAGGAGAAATAAGTATTTTTATATGAAACAACTATGATTTCTATTGAAATGCTACGCAACATTCTCAAGCGAAAAAGTATGAGGTTATGATTACGCATTTAGATAGTACATACAATTTTTTATGTGTACATACCGCTAACGCAGCACGATGCAAAAGCTCAAATCCAAGAATTCAATTATGGATTAGATTGTGATATATTTCATAAAATGGATAAAACTAGACACAATAACAGAAGCCGGGAGCAGGAACGAAACAATGACTTCTTCTTTGCAAATGGAGGAAAAATGACACATTGCGCACTAGTCAAGCGAGCGTTTAGCGATTGTATTTACGACGCGTATCGTTGATATACATCAACGATGTGACGGTTCAATAATTCGTTTTTTAAATATTTTTAATCTTACGATAATTTTTTATTTGTTATCATATCAAATTTACGTGAATTTACGTCATCCCCGGCCATCACGGTGCCTACACTATGTGCGTCGCATAATATCAACACTGCGTGACAGCGTAATGCGACGCATTTTGCTCGCACTCTGGTGCCCATCACTTGAACGAGGCACGTGTTGGCAAAATTAATGAATTTTCGCACGCACGACATGCCTCGCATGACGTGCGGGTTACATGCGTCGCACGATTGTTATCTGGGATATTATGCGCAGAGGTTTCATGCCGATCGCGTTAATTTTAATCCTGTCCTTTTCTTGACAGGTCCATGTCTCGCTACCGTATAGTACAGTCGGTACGAATATAGAATTATGTATGCCCATTTTAGCTTTTTTTGATATTTTTTTATTTGAGAGGATGGACCCTGCTCTACCGATAACCTGCTTACCCTTATTTATGCGCCTATCCAACTCCCCATCTATTTTTTCGTCGTTAGTGAATAGACTACCTAGATATACGTACTTGTCAACTTGTTCTAATCTCTCATCATTTAGGACAATATTGCACATTGTTTTCTCACTTTTTTCATCAAACACCATGATTTTCGTTTTATTCACGTTAATTTTGAGGCCCATGCTCTTCATGCTTATATTAAATTTATTCAACATTCTTTGCAAGTCCTTGACTGATTCTGCCATAACAATCTTGTCATCTGCGAAAACTAACCCACGTACCTTGACTGTTTCGAGATCTACACCTTCTTCGTCGAAGAGGGCAGTTCTTAGACTCTTAGCCATGAATATGATAAATAGCCACGAGGACATAACGCATCCTTGTTTCACGCCTTGCATAATATTGAACCAGTCACTCAGTTTCTCATTTACCCTTACACTCGCTTTACTTATCCGTAGGGTAATGGAAATCACAGAAGAGAAGATATGGGAAGTCCAAAGTGGATTTATGCCAGGAAGATCATATACAGATCAGATATTCAGCCTAAGACAGATCAAAGAAAAAAGCTTGAGAGTAGGAAAGAAAGTTTTCTGTGCATTTATTAACCAAGAAAAAGCATTTCACAAGGTAAATAGGAGTAAACTTTGGGAAGTCATTGAAGAGTACGGAGTAAATGGAGGGCTCCTACAAGCAATAAAAACAATATATACAGGTAGTAAAGCGAGTGTAAGGGTAAATGGGAAACTGAGTGACTGGTTCAATATTATGCAAGGCGTGAAACAAGGATGCGTTATGTCCTCGTGTCTATTTATCAGATTCATGGCTAAGAGTCTAAGAACTGCCCTCTTCGACGAAGAAGGTGTAGATCTCGAAACAGTCAAGGTACGTGGGTTAGTTTTCGCAGATGAAAAGATTGTTATGGCAGAATCAGTCAAAGACTTGCAAAGAATGTTGAATAAATTTAATATAAGCATGAAGAACATGGGCCTCAAAATTAACGTGAATAAAACGAAAATCATGGTGTTTGAGGAAAAAAGTGAGAAAACAATGTGCAACATTGTCCTAAATGATGAGAGATTAGAACAAGTTGACAAGTACGTATATCTAGGTAGTCTATTCGCTAACGACGAAAAAATAGATAGGGAGTTGGATAGGCGCATAAATAAGGGTAAGCAGGTTATCGGTAGAGCAGTGTCCATCCTCACAAATGAAAACATATCAAAAAAAGCTAAAATGGGCATACATAATTCTATATTCGTACCGACTGTACTATACGGTAGCAAGACATGGACCTGTCAAGAAAAGGACAGGAGTAAAATTAACGCCATCGGCATAAAACCTCTGCGCATAATATGCGGGAAAACACTGATGTACAGAGTCCGAAACAAGACAATCCTCAAAGAATGTGGTACAGGAGAGACACTAGTTGACACATGGGACAGAAATCAGCTATGGTGGTTCGGATATCTTGAATGAATGAAAGATGAACGACTGACCAAGCAAGTGTATAAAGGTAAAGTAAATAGCCGAATGCCCAGAGGTAGACCACCGAAGGAATGGTTAGAATCTGTAAATGAGACATTAATCCGAAGAGACATAAGAAGCCATAGAAACACAAGAGCTTGCATGAAAAATGCATGGACGTGAAGGAAGCTGGAGTAGTATGCCAGGACAGAAAAGTGTGGCGACAAATAGTTTGTAAACAGGGTGACAATAGAATGAATGACGCCTGAAACAAAGACCTTGGATACTAATTGGCCTAAGTGGCCTAACATAACAATTTTGTGAGGCTCCTTACTTGAGGCGATCGCTAGAGAGATTGATCAGCAGCCTGGGTCGGAGCAGTGTTGCTGAAGGAACGTGTCATTTAAATAAATAATACCAGAATTCCAGATCAATCTAAAACATCTATACCTAACACCTATTTACCAAACTACCTTATACCCATATACCGACCTACTTCATACCTATATACCTATTTACTATTCTCACGCCTACGCCGAAAGGAAAATGGCTTAATGGTATAATAAAATAAAAAGAAAAACTTATCCTTCAATAGGTGTGGGGCCCTTCTATTTTTCTTCACATTTCAGATTACATTTGAGTTACGCGATATAATTGAATTGAAAAATTTGTACGCGATTATAAATCCTGGAACAAAGTTCAAACAAAGTTTGAACTTTTTTTCTTTCATATATTTTCCTCATTTTCCATAAAAATTTTGTATATTTTTCGCAAATTTAGTAAAAGTTATTTGCTTTCAATTAACGTCAGCTTGAATACGTATCCAATTGAGTGCATAAAGAATTTTATTTGAATCGTACCTATAGCTTTTTTCCTTGTGCAACATTTTACGAGTGATATTTTAAAGATCCGATTAGCGAAAAGTGAGCCACTATAAATATTAGTACAAAAATTCCTAATTCGATTAGCCGAGATATTTAAATATCTGGACTAATCGATTTGTTTGATACAAAAAAAAATTTACATAGAACTGTATATAATAATTAGAAAAAGGTTATGAAATTGGATACGTGAAGAATATAAATTTTTAATAAAATGCCACACCGGTGTGGCATTATCAACTCTATTGAGATTGTTTTGTGCATATATCGTACGATATGCGTAAAACATGTTATTCTCCGATTTTGCAATAGGAAGTCCACTGTCTATCACTAAATCACCATCTCCAGGTGGGATTCTCTTTCGCTGACCTTTTTCAGTAAGGAAAATATAGAAATTCATGAATTTAATTTTGATCATTCAAATTTTGAATTTATTCTGAATCTTAACCATTTTTCAAAAAATTAAAACAATTATATGTGTATACTAAAATTTCGAGCAAGGCCAGACAATATTAACATGAGCTTCTATAGAAACATTATGTAGAGTAAAAACTATTTTACGAATCCGGATGACCTTTGAATTCACCCATAAAAAAATTATATATACGAAGAATTTGAGCAAGGTCTGTTAATATTAACCTGTGTCACTAGGCACTTTAATTCGAGTAAACGCTACATTTTATAAAACACTCTCAGGGTGGATTCAGAGGATTTTAATTTTTCAATTACCGGTTTCAACAGCAGATCTTTCAAATGTGTGAAGTATTCCAGCAATGATTATTCCAAAAAGGCGTCCATTGTGGTACAGCAGATTATGAAGTTACTGGCGTGGTGGTTCTGGACTTAATTCTGTAAGAAATTATAGAGTGATTTTTGATAAAATAATTGGTTCAGCGAACCACAAAGTTACTTGTCCGCAATAAAGATATGCTAAATTTAATTGCAAATTCAATTAATATTAACACGTACTACTTTCTACATTATCTCGAATGAAAATATCACTCGATATTTTAAGTAAAGATTTGTTTCATTCCGTCCGAGTGAATTATTTGCACAACTTCACTCGTTTAGGGTCAATGTGTCACTCGATAACAAAGAGTGGAATTTTTTTGCTTTAAATTGTCGTGTCTGTCATTTTACCAGCTCTTCTTCAATCGGAAAGAGTGAAGCTACCTGAAGTCATCGGTACGTCTGCGCAAAGGAGTCGGGCGCATGTGCGGTCGTGAGTAAGCAGCTTGTACCCGACGCGACCCTTAGTTTCGTCACAGTACATGTAAGTACATGTGTCGAAAAGTCTAAAAGTGGTGGTTAAACTGATTTTAAAGTTACGAAAGTTATTATTTGTTATTAGATGCAGTTATAAAATTATTGAGCTAGTGATTTTTAGTGATCATTATATAGTGACTTTTAGAAGAGTCAGGAATAGAATTCTTGAAGGAATATGTCTTTTTTACCAACGGTAAGTTTATTGAACTGAAACAAAAAGCATTCCTGAATGCTTCATATACTCAAAATTACATAAAATGTTCTTTATTATACGTAGGAAACGTTGAATAGTCCAGAAAAATTATGCAAGTACTTGGTGGAAGCATATGGCATTCCTGAAGATGCTGCAAACATCTTGAGAGGTGAGCTGAAAATGATCATTCATCATTATTTATAGCAAACCGTCTACATTCTTTTTAAATTAATCAACGAATATTTTAAAAAATGGTTATAAAAAATAACATTGAACGTTTTTAAAACTTCATTCGACCTGATATAGGATGTTTTTGATCAGTTATAATGAGTGTTTCCATTATTACGTACACCAAACGTTTTAGGGCGCTTTCATTACGTCTTTTCATTTTTTCCCCACTGGCATTTCTGTAAATTTTATATTTCACCAAACTTATAAAGTTTCGTAAGTTGCAGAGCTCCATGCACTCTCGACTAAAAGTTAGGAACATTTATATTAAAAAGAAATATCTATAGAAACCAGAGTTTTTCATAAAATATTTAAATGGCCAATATCTCCAAAATCATTCAACTTTTTTTTAAGTTTCTAGGACTCATTTCAACTTTGGACTGATATTGTCTACTAATCAATTTGTTATTTTAGTGAAAAGTGCGAAATTAGCCCAAGGAAACTTGAAAACTCTTAGTATTACACCGCAGATTTCTTGTATTGCATAATTCGCGCGTGTTGTAAGTTTTGTAAGTTTCCAATTAGAAAGCATATAATTTTCAAAATTTTTGAACTCACTACAATTCAGAGGTTCACAGTATTTAAAATTATGCAATTTTGAACGAATAAATCATTTCAAATTGAAAAATATTCGATTGTAATTTTCAAGAATAAATAATAATTCTGAAAACAAGTTAACAATTGCACGATTTTAAATTAAAAATTGAGTTTAAAATGAGAAAAAGATAAAAATTGAACTATCTGAATTTGATATATCAATAATTGAATAAGTTCGGTAATTTTAAGTGGTTACAATTTTAGAGCTCTGAATCTTCATGTTAAACGCTACATTTTCTCTTTTTTTCTTTCATAGGTTTCAATTTTGCAATTAAAATTTAATTGGTTGAATTTTGGAAATTAGCGATTTAACATTACTTGAAATAATTGAAATTTTTTAGGATTTGAGTATAAAAAAGTTTTAATATCACAATTTTTGGTAACTGGTTTTTTTTTTATTTTTAAATCAAGTTCGAATTTGTTTAAATTTCAACGTTTGGAAATAGAATTTTTTCATTCTTAATGTTTTTCATTTAAAATTATTATTTATTTTAAATGTTTTATTATAATAATTTAATTTATTTTTTTATTTCAGAAAATGTTCTCTAATCAGCTCTAATGTTACATTATAATTTTATTATGCAATAGTAATTTAAAATTCTAGAATTTTAGATGCTTTGACTTTTAAAGATTCAATTTAGTTTTGAATTTCAAATTGTCAAATTTTAGTCGCTTTGAATTTAAAATTATTCAAATTCAAGAGTTGACATTTTTTAATTATTTATTTTTGTAAAGATTTTAACTATAAATTATCGAAGTGTCTTATCATCCCGAGATTCGGGATGAGTAGTCAGATATTTTTCATAATAGTCCGGGAGCCAGCTGGCATTTTGAGTGACATTTGAAGAAATCTGAGATTTTCGGGTAGTGTTCATTTTGTGTTGCTAATGAACGGAGTGAACGTCAGCTTCCATGGTAGCGGTAGGTGTTGTCGTGGCAGCCACCCACACACGTATAATTATAATTAAAAAAATAAAATGTGAAGAACGCTAAGACTTTGTCTGTACGTTTATTGTGGTACGAACAAACGGTAAAAAGTAGTCAGCTGACTTTATGGCATGGGGTTGTACGTCAGCTTCCCGTCCAAACATGTTAAAATATGCGCTGCATAAAATTATACTATGAAACCTGAAATTTGGGGAAGTAATAGTCGACTTTAACAGATTCACGAAAAAAATTTGTTGCTACGTTTTTCGCGGTGGAAAAGTGCTCAGCTGACGACTTAAAGATATGGCGCATCGCTATACGCGCGTGCACGTGGCACCCTTTACTGCATCAGCTGAGCATTTTTCCACTGCGAAAAGCTCAGCAAACAATTTTATTTTTGCAACACCCACCTCGAAAGTACTCCGTTCCGTGTAGCTAAATTATACGCGAAGTGACTCATTCCGGATAACAATGCGGGAATAATATTGGCGCATGCGCAGTTCGATTCTTCTTTACTTTCCACATCAGCGGAATGTACGCGCATGCGCACTTTGCAGATAAGCAACTTTCCGCATCGCGACAATTCGGGGGCAACGTAGCAACAGCAGCGCTCAGTGTTTTAATGATTGAAGTTTTGAATTCAGGGTTTCGTAGCC